>WKFP01014120.1:169658-305029 GCA_011057875.1 Pterocles orientalis | reverse complement strand
TGGCTCGGCCTGTTGCCAGCTAAAAACCCCCAGAAACCGCACAGACGATCCCCCCAGAAGGGGGGGGGGGAAGGGGGGAAAGGGGGTGCACCGCTCCCGGAGGCACTCACGGAACGGAGATAACAGCCCAAGCGTCCCAACCCGAGAGCTGACCGAAGCAGGGAAAAAAACAAACAGTTAATGATCCTCCGGGAGAGGGAGGATGCCAAAACTCACGGAACGGAGATAAACGAGTGTCCCGGGCCGAGAGCTAACGGCGACCGTGGGGGGAGGGGGGGAAAGGCCTTGGGAGAGCGAACGCAGACTCCCCAAAGCGAGACGAATCCAGAAGTGAAAACCAGTACTCCTAGAAAAGTCTTCTTCTAATATACTGGGTATGACGTGCATGGGATGGAATAATTGGTCAGTCTGCTTCTCAATCTTTACCTAAAAGCAAATCCCAAGCTAGAAGCCAGACTGTCTCTTCCCCCCCAAAAGGCTGAATGTATGTCCTTGAGAACAAATAGCAACATCCTAGCAATAACTATAAACGTTCTTCTCTTATCAATTCTCTCCTGAGCAGGAATGCAAAACATAGCTTTTTGCTAGCTGTTTATGAAGAGAAGGGAAAAGGGAAAAAAATTAACTCTGCTCTGCTTAACCCACGACACCCCTCCCTGTGGAGGTGTTCTGAGGTCAGGTTTGCTGGGGCTTTGAGCAACCTGGTCTAATGAAAGATGTCCCTGCCCATGGTGGGGGTGAGGTGGGTTGAGCTAGGTGATCTTTAAAGGCCCCTTCTAACCCAAACCATTCTATGAGTCTATGAAAATGGTATTTTTGCGCATGTGTATCGGTCATTTGTCATGGTGAGGCCAACATGTTTTTATAAGAATGTCTTGTTTTTAATTTTCCTTGGCCCTTTAAGTGTGGGGAACTGTTAAAGATGCAATTTAGTTGCTATTGAACTATCAGATCCCCAAAATTATAACAGAACATTAATTTATCCTTTGTTCTTTATTAATATGTTTGTAATAGCGCACTGAAGTTTCAAACAACTTAGAAGTTGATTGTTTTGGGGTGAAATGCTTTCATCATATGTATTATGCTTGCATAATAAAGATTGCATCTGTCCAAAATGATTTACACCCAAAACTGTTAAGAAAACATAAACAGCGGATAAAAGAAAGATGGTTTCGTTTCGAATAGCATATGGTAGTGAGTAGTAGTAATACTATCAGACTGGATATGGGTATGCTCATAGGGTGAGATAGCACAATAGGATTAGGCCCTGTTAATTTTGTCTTAATATATAAGATTAAGTCTATGGATCTTGAAGAGGTACAGTTCTTCTGTTTATTTAAAAAAAAAGTCTGAGCTTTAGGAATTTGGAAGTTCTATTTCTAGTTTTGTTGCTGACTTTTTAGATTTGGACAACTTTCAGGCTGCTGTTGTTTACTTGTGCTGCGCTGGATATGGAGTCTTAAATCATTGTGTGTCATGTGCACTGAGGTTCTCACATAGAAGGAGCTGTGGAAGTATAGAGGATTACTGTCAGGTGTCCTGAAGATTTCATTTGTTGCAGATAGAGTGTCACCTGCATGAACAGTAATACTTGTTAATCATAGTAATGTAATTGAAGCATGTCTAGAACGACTGCTAATCTGAGCCATCTGATTTAACTAATTCAAAGTTTAATCCTTCTGAAACTTCTAGTGAAGAAGAGGAGAAACTGGCACCGACATGATTACACAGAGTTGGATGATGGTTCCAAGCCAGTGCAGGCTGGAACACGGACCTTTGTTAAACAGCTGCGGGCTCGCTCTTTCCCAAGGTACAGAAGCTTACTTACACACTTTAGTGAAAAAAATAGAGAAACTTTGTCAGCTGAGTGTGTCTTGGGCGAGGCAACTGATGTTTCTCTGCTTCAGAGAATGAAGGTTGAGGATGACTTCCTCCCTTAGAATGCCCCCCACCCTGTCCCTATTTCAGGTGGGATCATTTACCTTCTCATGCAGTAGCTTCCCCTGTTCAGTTTTGCTCTGGGGTACGTTGTCTGTTGGGACTACTACAGGGTTGTGTGGGGGTTTTGAGTTTTTGGGTTTTTGTTTGTTTTTGTGGGGGAATAGGGACAGTAGCAAGAATGGTTGTTTTTTTTTCTTTTTTTTTGTGCCTTAACTGTCAGAATATTGTCTGTATATTCCTGTAATCCAGGAATAGTCCTCAATTTCATTCCAAGTAACATAGAACATTTATATCAGCTGGTAGTCAATCCATTCCCACATGCTTTAGAGGAAATTGAAGAAACATGGTTGTACTTCCATCCTGAGCCATCTGTAGTTGGCTATCTCACGGAAACATAATGATTTAACAATTCTTTAAAAGAGTTTGTTATTGATTTTGCCAAAATGCACCTTAATGCCTTCTCTGAGAATTCCTTTTCCCCGTCCTCTTAAATTACTGTGTTCAGTCATGTAGAAAGATTATGAGTTCCCAGGTTTTGCATGACAGTAAACATTTCCTTGCTGGTTTAGGTAATTTTCTTTGTCTTTTAGTTAAATACTGGACCCACTTCTTTTGGATTCAAATGTAGCCATTCCCATTTGTCTTCCCCCAAACTGTGTCATAGTGTTTTTTCAGTAGTGCTTGGTGGATGCTTTTTTGCTAATATTCCATTATTTCTTTCCACCAGTGCCGATGAAGTAATTTTGAAAATGCATGGAAGCCACTTGACACAAAGATACTTGGAGAAACATGGGTTTGATGTTCCCATTATGGTTCCTAAATTAGATGGTTTGGGGCTCAGACTTCCTCCGCCAACTTTCTCTGTTTTAGATGTGGAACGCTATGTAGGTAAGAGTCACTCTGGAGTACTTACAAATGGTCCTGTCCGTAAATTAAAATAAATATTTGCATTACTATAAGAGCTTACAGAGTATTAAATATATTCTAAATTGAGCTACTTATAATAAGAAGACTAGCAGAGAGTAAAATTAAAGCTACAGTTTTGGTTTGTTTCTTTCATTCTTTCTCTCTTTCTCTTTCTTTCTTTGTGTGTGGTAGATATGTGACGGGAGTACAGCCTTACTTTTCAACTTTGAAACGTTAATTTTGGTGCAAGCTACACATGGAATGCTGGAGTTTTTTCTGCTACATGTTGTAAACCAATAAAGTATTATGATTTTAAGATGATTCTCTTTGTGAGAATTGAACGAATCACTGTAACGATCAATGAAGTTTCATCATGGGTTAGGCTATTGCAAAAGTTAATGGTTTTGGCTCAGTAAATTAAATTAAATATTTTGTCCTGGAAAATTTCCTACCTTGGCTTCCTTTGGTGGGAGAGCTACAGCTTTCCAGGAACCATTTATTTCAGATCAGACCTCTTGAAAGTCTGTAATTGTTTTAGCCTCACATAAGGGTGGAGCACAGGGAAACAGAGGCTGGACCAATTGCAGCGTGCCATTTCCTGCGACACACAGTACAGCGAGAAATCTGTATGTGGCCTTGTCTGTGTTCTTGTGATAACCTGATATGTGCTGAAAGGAGGTTTTCTGTCCATAAACATTTTACAATGGCACAGAACAGAGGAAATATGTAGTATATGGAATGTTGTTACCATTATGATGATTATAAACAGTAAACTATTTTGCTTTAAAGTGTAATTATAATTTTGATACTTCAGAATCTTTTACTTTGGAATACTGCCCCTTCAAGATTCAGAGAGAAACTTGGTCTTCTCATTCTCATATATATGTCTTTTGACCTGCCGGTTTCTCCAATTTAGAGAAAAAATTGGCATGCCACAGATTTACCTTTCTACTATTGAAATTAAAAATAAGAAAACTGGATAAATACTGTTCAAACTGGAATTTAACAAGATGATACTAACTGGCAATTTTAAAGCAGTTATGTTTCTAATGTTCATCTAGATACATTCCAGCATTCAAAAATTAATTGTCAAATTTGACCATTGTATAACGAAACTGACATAAAACAAGTGCTGTTATATATTATGATGTTATTGTTGGTCCTTTCTCTTGGCTAAAGGTTGCATCTTGCGTGTCTGGTACTACAGGTGTATCACTTCAAAATACACATTATGTGATCCAGTCCTTGTTGTCTTCAGAAATGAGGCACACTCATGACTTAATTATTCAATGAAATTACTGTGTGCTTAAGAGTTATGCATATAGATAAGGAGGGTGGGGGTGGGCTTGTAGAATGTTTGTGAAGAACTGCCTGCATATTTTTTAATGTTAAAAAATTACCAGTTATGGCACAAGTTTAGTGCAGTTTGCTAAGAATTACAAGCTGTGAGCAGCAGGATTTTTTATTTGTAAAGAATTCTCTGTGGTCTGTGTGTTAAATATTCAAGTGCTGTGGTGGTAATTAATAGGAAGAGTGAGGAATAGATCTGCCTTGGGAACTTTCTCTACATTAGTCTTTCCGGTTGCAGCCACAAACCCCAGTATTTATTTTTTAAACCAGTTGCAGTCATTCTATACTGCCTTTTTTTTTTTTTTTTTTTTGGTTAACCGTAGGAAGCAGAATTTATTTTTGGAGTGTTTTCAGTTCCATCCTTAGCTGATTATGTTAATTAAAGTTAGACCTAATAAAAAGTTTGTTTGTACTAATCTGTCTCTGTTTCGAGAGAAAGCTGGTGGTAATAGAGGTTTTGTGCAGAAATACATTGATAAGGTTGGAGAAAAGCTGAATTTCTCTTAAACACATGAAGGCTCTTTTTATCTGAAATAGGATTAAGAAGGTCATCCTCTTTTTCACAGGTGGAGATAAAGTGATAGATGTAATAGATGTAGCAAGACAAGCAGACAGCAAAATGAAGCTCCATAATTATATTAAATATTTCACAAATCCTGATCGACCAAAAGTATTGAATGTGATAAGCCTGGAATTCTCGGACACAAAGTGAGTACTGGCTTCAATTCCTTGAATGCAGGAAGTGGGTTTTCGCTAAGTTGAACAGTATGTGTAGGAATATAATGCCTGTAGTGGGAAAGATAGGAGGCTGTGTATTTAGTGTAGACAGTTACTGTGATGTAATACAGGTATAAAGCGTTTTTATTAATTCATAAGTAATAACTTTGTAGGAAACAAAAATTCAAAGTTATAATTTAAAAAGAGGTGTGCTTACTCTTGATTATATTTATTGTTCTTTTTTTTGTTTGTTTGTTTTAAAAGGATGTCTGAATTGGTGGAAGTACCAGATATTGCCAGAAAGCTTTCATGGGTGGAAAATTATTGGCCCGATGACTCTGTCTTCCCTAAGCCTTTTGTTCAGAAGTATTGCTTGATGGGTGTCCAGGACAGCTACACTGATTTTCATATTGATTTTGGAGGAACATCAGTTTGGTACCATGTTCTCTGGGTATGAAGGCTTCTTAAATTTTGACTCTGTGAGACAAACTTTATTCAGTGTGCAGCTTTCTGCCATGGCATTTATCAGCTGTTTAGAATTATCACCTGTATGAAATTTTGTACTTAAAAAGCCAGGGGAGGAACTTGAAAGTGAATTACTGATAGTTGGTATTGCATTTTTATGCTTTTATTTTAACATACTGTTGGTGACTTCTAGACTGTAATTGGTTGACTGATCATTTTAGTAAACTAGTAGGTAATACGGTGAAAAAATGAATTGAATGAAAATTATTGACATACTCAACTTGTTATTCTTCTCACAAACTTTGACCATGTATACATCATAGGCCAGACAAAATGGTTTCATCTTATGTTTTCTCATTTGGTGTGTGTGCACATATCTATATAAATTGTTTATAAAAGTGGAAATTTTTTATACTCCAATGAGAAGTTATGGTTGGTTTGTTTGCTTCTTTTACATTACAAAACACCAACTGGTTAGTGTACTATTAACTAAGCTTTTGGTAGATTACAGTTGTGAAACTCCGGGACTAGGAAGCCCTTATGTTCCGTAGTGGAAATCTGGAATACTTATAATTTAGATCAATCTGTTACTTTATTAGGAATGGCTTAGAGGTTGTAGTATGCCTTCAGGAGGACATTGATTTTTTTAATTTGATATTTTTGTTTAATAGGGTGAGAAGATATTCTATTTGATCAAGCCCACTGATGAAAATTTGTCTCTGTATGAGTCTTGGAGTTCATCTGTCACCCAGAGTGAAGTATATTTTGGGGACAAGGTTGACAAATGTTACAAATGTGTTGTGAAGCAAGGACACACTTTATTTGTTCCAACAGGTAAGATTTTACTCTTTATTACTACTCAGCATGTTTAATCACCAAGAATTAAGGGTATCCTAAAGTGATTGCTCTGTCAACATTCGGTTTCTTGTAAATTTTTGGATAAGAGAGAATAAAAAAAACCCCCAGAAATCTAGATTTTCATAACAAGTAATGAGCTTTTTAGGTTGCTTGACAGTAATAACAGTTATCAGGGAAAGAAAGGATATTTGTTACCCAGTTATAAGACAACAAATTAAAGCTCAATTTGGATATCAGGGAAATAGTTCCAATTCGTGGAACGTGGAGTGTTCACCATTTGATAGATATCCAGACTGAATTCTTATGTCAGTTTTATAAGACAATTTTGTTTTTACAGCTTTTGAATATTTTAAGACCTACTAGGCAGAATTATTACAAAAATATCCCATAAATTTCTTATGCTGTAGGAAAAGTTGTGTGGTTTTGGGGGGGCTGTAGGTTTTTTTTTTCTTTTTTATTTTTTGTTTTCTGTCAGCAGGAAGTCTAAACTGTAGTGGAGTTTGTGGAGACTCTGAACCAGAAGGAAAGTGTCTGTAAATACAATTGTAGAATATATAATTGAATTCATGTGTTAATTCCTTTTATTAAAGGTTAAAGGATATTTGTAGATTGTGCAACTGTAGAGCTCATGAATTCATTTCAGCAGCTTCCTTTAAAAATGATGCAAAGGAGCAGTCTTTTCTGGTTTTCTTTAACATTTCTTGTAGCCATCACCCAATTTCATCTGATAAATTACAGGACGTTTTTAAGAAGTGAGAAACAGCAAGATAATTAAACTTTGTTATCTATTAAAAAAAAACACAGAAAAATCTTCCAAACAAAACGCACCACCCTCATTCCCCCCAAGCTCCCAAATGCCATAAACTTAGAAGTCTTTAATAAATCAAACAGTATTTTGCCGATGAAGCGCGTGCCAGTTAATTTCTTGTATTTTCACTTATCCAACCCACATAAATACTTTTCATAGTTTTATTATTGAAGATTTGTACTAGGTACTATCTTCCCTTTTTTGGGGGGGAGGAAGCTTTAAATATACTGAGAAGGGAAATGGTGTATGATGATTCTTCTGGAATAAGCCTTGAAGATGATGTTGAGTACCTTATTCTGTTATGGGCTTCTTAGACAGGCTCCTACATTTTTCTCATACCTCAGTTCTCTACCTGTGAGGTTTGGTGTCTACTCTTCTAGTTCATGGCTTGCGCAGAATAAATACTACATAGTAAGGAGCTATGTATGCACTTAACAGTCCTGAAGACCCTGAGCTTTTTAAAACCATCTATTTTTGGCAAGAGATGACATTAATTTTCCATTTATCGAAGTGTAAGGTCATGCATCTATGAACAAACAATGCGTAATTACAGAATGAAGAACTTTAGTGTGGCCCGCAGGTCTTTGAAAATAGTTACTGCTTCCCAAGGAAACAGCTGAACCTGAGCTCTCGCTATAATGTGGTCAAAAAGAAAAGTATTGTAAAATGATAGTTTCTAATGTATACGTGTATTTTTGTGTGTATAGACATAAAATGGTACTTTTTAATGTAAATGTGTGTATACATGTATGTGTATACACACCTACATATTTATATATATATACGATGGGAGTATGGTGTAAGAACCACCTAGGCTTCAAGACAGGTGTTTAAAAAGCTGGAAATTCTGTAAGACTGATTAAAGGCTTTAAAAAGACCCTTTTGTTGTTCCTGCTTGCACTGATGCTAGTGGATATCATAATTATTTTATAATTGCTGAAATATGTTCACAGTAGACTTGTGATTTAAAATTGATTTTGTGTGTAGAGGAATAGCACCTACGGGGAGGCTGAGAGTTATTTGAATATTATTCAAGATAGTCTGTGTGATCTGCACCAGATTTTCTTGCCTTATTACATAGACCTTGAACAAAACTACAGCATAAAAATAGCAAGCAAGGATGTAAAAAAAATAAATTCTTTAGTAGATACAGGTGTGCCATAGAAATCCTGGGTGTTGATGGAATAGTGATGAGGCTTTGCTGTCAGTTTTGTCGGTGTCTGGGGAGGTATGTCTTTAAAGGGTTGAAGTATACATACTCCTTGGAATGTCAGAGGTATTAATCTACTGTGATGATGATAAAAATAAAAAATTGAAACCATATTAACAAATGCAAAATGTAACTGGTAATACAAGTTAATCTTCTTTGCACTGCACTTCTCAAAGAACAGAAGTAAAACTGAACAATGTATAATATTAATTAAAAAAACCCCCTTGGATTGCATGTGCCATTGTATTCTAGTCTCTCATATACCATTCTGTAGGTTCCTTCCCAGGCTATAGAGTAGGCGGTTGCTTGGTCGGCGTAGTTGATAGCTTACAGGTCTTTTTATGTGTGGTACCACGACAACTAGAACTGGTTGTTCTGAACTGAATTGGGGCATGGATTTAATGGTAGTGGGCAGCATGCAGTTGCTTGTGATTTGGTCTGATCTTGCCTCAAGATGGGGAGGAGATTCCTGTGTCTGTACATCTTGGCTACAGTCAGTCAAATAATGAATTAATCTGCAAATTATCATGGCCAACTCCTCTTTTGTCAAAAGATCACCTGTATGCATGCAAAGTCAGAAGAAAAATCTGGAAACAAGAAACTGTATTTGTAGCTTATTTACATTAAAGCTGCACTGTATAAATTTTAAAGGTAATTATTTTTCGTTGGGAAGCTAGTATCATACATTCTTTTGTGTACTTACTTGAGATTATCTAGTAGTAATGGGCTAGATTGATAGCATAACGTTGGCCATGCTTTGCTGTGTTTAATAGTGGAGTTCACAAGGACAATATTTCAATTATGTGAAAAATTTATATAGTCACGGTGCCTAGACTGTGTTTTAAACTAATCATAATTTATTTGGAATTAGGATGGCTGTATTTAGAGTAATTAATGGAACTACTTCTGAATTCCTGTTTGAGAAACTTCAGTATTGCTAAATGACTTTATGTTGTGCAAACAGCTCAGTTACTGTAAGGAACCTGTAAATATTGAAAGGAATACAATTCAGTATGTTTTGCCACTACTGACTTGCTTATTTTTCTTATTGGAGGAAGAACTTTGGGGAATTTTTACTTGAAAAATCACTGGTGGTCTTGCATTCCCCCCTTGCCTCCACTGTAAAAAAAGTCTTATCTGCTTAACTCCTTCAGAAAAATACAGTTCCACTAGATTTCTGGTACGTTGTAATTGACATGTTTTTTAAATTTAGATTACTTGTTTCTAGCACAGAATACAAATTTGTTTGCTTTTTTAGTTTACAGGTACAGCATTTTTACTTTCATATGTATTTAGAAACAGTCTTAGAAGAATTTGTATGTATGTATTAAGTTTCAGAATCTGTCATTTCAGGCTGGATTCACGCTGTGCTCACATCTCAGGATTGTATGGCTTTTGGAGGAAACTTTTTGCACAACCTCAATATTGGCATGCAGCTCAGGTTAGTCTCAGCTCTTCCTATGCCTTTTCCTTAGTAAGTAGGATATTCTTTTAATAGATATTTTTCTTCATGCCCTTAACCGGGATCAAATTAGTACAGGCTCTCAAACAGACAATAGTGGCATTTTCAGTTAGACTGTATCAAGTACATACTCTTCTTTGCACTTCTGCGAAGTTTGTTTCAAAAGCAAAATGAAGGGTATGCAAGAATCTAAGTGAATAAAAGAGAAAAAAAAAGTGAAGGAAAAAAAAAAAGTCCTCTACTTGGAGGTTAGTATAAGCAAGTAAAATGAAACTGAACAAGCCCAGATATGCAACACCGAGTTGAAATGAGCATCCTCAAGTCAGCATTGCTCTAAGGGCAGCTGTATTTAGTTTTTGTCCAAGATGTGGAGCTGTCTTCTAAACATATTGTTTTTATTTATTACAGTGGAATCCTGATAAAATTCCATCTGTTAAAAAGATCACACAATGCGTTTGTATCCTAGTTTTATGAAGTCCAACTTTATTCTTAGAAGTGCCGCAGTCAAACTTGATAAGGTCAGAGCCTGGATGAGACCAGAGTTCAATCTTGTCTGTGGTCTTGTTGGGATTTAACTATATGGTACTTGACTTCTTTTATTCATCATGGCCATGGTTATTTTATTTTATTTTGGACATTGTGTCAATTTGAATGATATAGTTGAATAATGAATTTGATAGTTAAAACATCCATCTTTTGTAATGTTTCAATTTATTCAGGTGTTATGAAATGGAAAAGAGGTTGAAAACCCCAGATCTCTTCAAATTTCCTTTCTTTGAAGCCATCTGTTGGTTTGTGGCCAAAAACCTACTGGAAACATTGAAAGGTAATCCTTATTTTGTTTTAAGAGATATACATCTATCTGCTTTTATTTTTATTTTTTTCTCTTCATTGATAATATTATACTGTTATAACATGTGAACAGAGGAAATTTTTTAAGGTGGAAAACCAGACTTGAATTCCTCTTTTTCCTTTTTTTTTTTTTTTTTTTTTTTTTTTTTTTTTATATAAAATGATAACAGGATCATAAATATTTTGGTGGGGTTTTTTTTTGTTACCAAAAAAAGTTTTATGATATTATAAGTGTTGTGGCATTCACCTAAACTATTTCTTCATAGTCCTTGGGGCTTCAGAATAGGTAGCTTGTTAATCTATCCAGAACTCACTAATTTTGATTACTGTTATGTCATGCAGCCTTTTCTATTGCAGCTAAAAAGTCCAACCTGTGGTGCTGCACTGTATTCTCAAAATTTTATCAACTGAGTCAGCTAGTGGGCAGGAAGACTTCAGCTGTGACTCAAAGGCCTGCCACTCCTTCTTGTACCCTTTAACAAGTAGGAGGCATCTTTGAGGGAAGAATGGCTGTTAAATAACAGAACTTCCCTTTTTCTGCCAGGAGACTAATACATTATCCATGAGAATAGTGTTCTGTTAGTGTTTTCTTTTAAGGGAATAAAATGAGCCAAATAGTTATAGTGTTGGTGTGTTTGCTATTGGCAAGTAGAAATATTTGTCAGGAACATGGGGAGAGGTTGCAATCTACTTTTTGACTCATTATCAAGCATTTGCCTTTTCCCTTCTTTTTTTTCCCCTATGAAGGAAAAGAGAAAATTGAAAAGGAATTGCAATCACTTGGGAGCATGAGCTTTCTTAGAGAAGAGCAGCTTCTATAGCAGAGTGATTTCCACCCTCTGTCCCCTTTGATTTTGAGAGGAAAGATGATGTAAACTGTGTGAGGGAGAACTGTGATAATTTGGAAAGGTGACAAAAAATGTTTGGGGAGTGGAAGTGTGCTAGTGTGAACCGTTTGCTGTATATATGGGAATAAGCAGTAGGAATTTTAATTTGGAGATACATCCCACATCCTTCTGGTCCCCTTGGACTAAAATATTTCTGAATGAAATAAAAGTGATTTCTTTCTTCAAATATGTTTTCTCTTGTTTTGTATTTTAAGATCTCTTTTGTTCTAATTGACCCTGTGTAGGTTGTATACTAGCCCTAATTCACGCAAGAATAAGTAAAAAAATGAGGATTTTATGTAGAATCACTTTAGGGTTGGGTTGTGTTTTTTTGTTACAGTATGCACACAAATACAGAATGTCATGTTTCATTTGCTTGCACAATTTTGCCTTTTTTGTGCTGTTGTGTAATGGTAACTTTATTGGCTAAAGGGTAGGTCTTGTTCTATTGTTTTCACTGTTAGTGTGTTTCTAAATTGGTATCTGTATCCTTTGCAGAACTGAGGGAAGATGGTTTCCAGCCTCCAAGCTATTTGGTGCAAGGAGTGAAGGCTTTACTTGCCGCTTTAAAATTATGGATGAAAAAAGAAGTAAGTATAGGTGATTTTTGTTTGCTATTTTGGTGAGCTCTATTTTGATTTAGAAGTAAGTGAAGGTCTGTGCCCTTCTAAAGTTCAAGATTTTTTTATCTTAATGAGTACTGAAAAGACTTTATGGAGAGTATGTATTGCTGATCTGGGGAGGAATCATCATGACAATTTTCTATTACATGATGCTAATAAAGTCATTTTACACCAATTTAATAAGCTCTTATATTGTAGTTGATAGAAGTAGAATCTTGCTTCACGTCAGGATGGGATAAGAATGCTAGGGAGGATTAGCTGATAAGGTGGGGCTTTTTTCTAACACATCCGTTATATAGTTGATTCATTCTATGCTGGGGCAATAGAGGGATGGAATGGCCTGATACTTAGCGTTTTCTGTTAATGTCAATGCTTTGGAGAGCACATATGCTTTGGAGTATTGCTTAAGAGTCTGTTTAGATTCAGATGAGGATATTAACTTCATTTGAATACTATCCCTGCTGAACGTTGGTTAAAATCATTAATGTGGTGTTTATGCTGGCTTAGCTGGTGTCTCCAGGAAAACTTACTCATTTTGGCACAGCACTGTGATTTCTCATGTGCCTGAGTTAATAAGCCCTCTTGGAACCTGCGCTTCTGGGAAGTACTGTTCACTGACAGGCAGTTTGGTTCTGACTGAGCACCTCAGTGCCTGGTATGGTCATGGAGCAGATCCTGTGGGAAACTATGCTTAAGGCATATGGAAAATAAAGAGGTGATTGGTGACAGCCAACATGGCTTCACTAAGGGCAAATGGTGCCTGACAAATTTGGTGACCTTCTATGATGGGGTTACAACATTGGTGAATAAGAGAAGAGCAACCACATCATCTTCCTGGACTTGTGCATTTGACACTGTCCAACACGACATCCTAGTTTCTAAATTGGAGACACATGGATTTGATGGAAGGACCACTCGGTGGATAAGGAACTAGCTGGATGGTTGCACTCAGAGTTGTGGTCAATGGATCAATGTCCAGCTGGAGACCAGTGACACATAGCATTCTGCAGGGGTTGGTATTGGGACTGGTGTTGTTTAACACCTTTGTTGGCGACATGGACAGTGGGATTGAGTGCACCCTCAGCAAGTTTGCTGATGGCACCAAGCTGTGTGGTGTCGTCGACATGCTGGACAGAAGGGATGACATCCAGAGGGACCTTGACAGGCTCTAGAGGTGGACCTGTGTGAATGTCATGAGGGGCAAGTACAAGGTTCCGCACGTGGATTGGGGCAATCCCAAGCACAAATGGGGATTGTGGGGGCTGGGCAGGGAATGGATTGAGAGCAGCCCTGAAAAGAAGGACTTGGGGGTGCTGGTTGATAAAAAGCTGAACATGACCCAGCAAGGTATGCTTGCAGCCCAGAAAGCCAACCGCATCCTGGGCTGCATCAAAGGAAGCGTGACCAGGAGGCGGGGGGAGGTGATTTTCCCCCTCTACTCCACTGTTGTGAGACCCCACCTGAAGTCCTGCATCCAGCTCTGGAGTCCTCAGCACAGGAAAGACATGGACCTGTTGGAGAGAGTCCAGAGGAGGGCCATGAAGATGGTCAAGGGGTTGGAGCACCTCCCATATGAGGTCAGGCTGAGAGAGGTGGGGTTGTTCAGCCTGGAGAAGAGAAGGCTCCTGGGACACCTTATCGCAGACTTCCAGTACCTGAAGGAGGCTACAGGAGAGATGGGGAGGCATTATGTATCAGGGGGTGGAGTGATAGGACAAGGAGTAATGGTTTCAAGCTGAAAAAGGGTAAATTTAGGTCAAATATTAGGAAGAAATTTTTTCCTGTGAGGGTGGTGAGACACTGGAACAGGTTGCCCAGAGAAGCTGTGGATGCCCCATCCCTGGAGGTGTTCAAGGCCAGGCTGGATGAGGCTTTGAGCAACCTGGGCTAGTGGAGGGTGTCCCTGCGCATGGGGGGCTGGAACTGTATGATCTTTAAGATCTCTTCTAACCCAAACCCTTCTATGATTCTATGATTTGTGTACTGTCTAATAGCTCGTAAAGTACTTTGATTAAGTAGTAGTTCATCTAGAATGTGATGTTTCCTACTTTTCTGTGGAAAAAAAATAATGTGCTGTATTCTGAATGTTTATTAATAAGATCCATGAGTATTCCCAAACCACTGGCTGAACAGACACTTCAGTTGTGAGGAAACTGCACAGCATCGGTGGTCTAGTGTCAGTGTTGTCTGCTGTTCACCAGCTCTTGTGTTTTGTACCTTGCATTCACCTTTTCTAGCTGCTGTTCCGTAAGTGAGCTGTTTTTTTTTTTGCAGCAGGCCACGTGTGTGATAGGATTGTAGTTTTATGCAGCTAAAGACAGGAGGAGCTTTGTACATTGCTATATGATCATCTCATGCTAGGGATTTCAGACAGATTCTGAAAAAGAGATGATGAATACTCCACAGATGAGAAGCCTACTCATGAGGTTTCACATTCGTATCGTGGAGTATGTATTTTCAAGACCTATGTGAATTATCTTAGTGAATTGCTTTGAACTGTTTGCTGGAGAATTTCAGACTCGTCTTCAGCAGGGCAGCGGTGTCTTCATTTCTGCAGTAATTTAAAACTGCCAAAAATTGCAAGACGCTGAGAATAGAGATTGAGCGCTACTAAAATTATTTTAGTTTTCATCTCTTGTGCAAGTCTTTTGTCAGGATGCGTATCTTCTGATTACTTTGGTGCAGATCATCAGTCTGCAGGTTAGTTGCTATACACAATAATGATTATGACCTCTCCACTCATCTGTGCTCTTGATTTTGGCTCTGGCTTCCTCCAGATTGCATAAGCAACAGGTCTCAATTAAATTTTTCAGATGTTTGATTTATGTACCAGTAAGATTATTCTAGACAACTGTTCTGTGTTTTTTAAAAGAATAGTAGCTGTTGTAAAAGAAAAAAAATCGTATTTTTTTGTAAGGAGGGAGAAATGTGGGGTTTATTATTTTTATTTTATATTCATTTTTTTGTGTGTGGTTTTAAGTATTTATATACTTCATTGTGCTGCTAGTTTCCAAAGATGGGTGGATTCATTTGCCTACCAGGACTTTTTTTATCTGTATTTCTTGATTTAGAACAAGTTTATTTTTCCTCTATTTCCAACATTTAAGAAACAATTTCTTGAAGCTCTTGAATGAATCATAGCTTTCTTTTATTATTTTCTTTACCTGCCATTTACATCTTGCATACTTAAGCCAATTTTTGCTGCTGTTCTCCCTGGTATAAGAGCATTACTCACTCCCAAAGGCTGCTTGTTGCTTTTCCAAGAGGCAGTATGTAGACACAACTTAAAAACAAGTTAATTAATAACAAAAAATTTCCAGACGTGGCGTCTGTTGGTATTAGTATTTCTTGCCCATCTTTTCCTTCTTTCAGACTGCTAGTTTATATAGCCATTTGCATTTGTTTGCATACTTAAGTTGCTTGAATGGATATTTTTTCTTCTAAATTTTTTAATAATTACTCTGCCACAGCTTAATTGACAGAGCTTGGGTGAAAATAGATAACCTTTTATAGTGGCAATCAAGTGAGCTTGCCAGTGGAACTTGATTTGCTCCAATAGTTACTATAAATAATACTGGCAAAATAATGTGCATGTAAACTGATATAAACTTATGTTTGTATTAGGAAGGTTTTTCAGTATTTTTAAATGAGAGAAACTTTGAAGTCAGTATTTTGGAAGATTGCATCAGTCACTTCCTCTTTAAGTCTTCATGGATAGGAAGGCTTTTGGGAGAGTCAAGTCCTTAAGTAGAAAGGTCTGAATGGTCCTAAAATAACCAGTAACTTCCTGGAAAAATTATACAGTTCAGTGACAGAGGTGCTGTGTTCCCAAGTGTGAATGTGTAGAGGTGATGCATTCAAAGAATTAATGATTTTAAATAATAGCAGCTGATTTAATCTTTCCTGTAGAATTAATGTCACTAAAATGAATGATTATACCATGGTTATATATCCACGTTGTTTTTTTGTGAGGGGGATAGAGCGTTCATTTCAATGACTGAGAGGAAGTCGGGTTCAATGAAATGCACATGCAGTATCAAATCGCTTCTAGCAATAATTTTGCTGCTAAATCTAATTTTTGAAATGTTGGTAGCTGAAAGTGTTGAGGGGATATTTTTCCATTTAAATAGTCAATTAAGGGAATACCAGAATTCATGGTAGTCATTCTGGTCTGTGTGTGAGTGCTGTTTTGTCTGTTTAATTCAAACTAAAAGTGTTTTGAGGCAGATCTAAACTGTCCATACAGAATATTAAACTTCTCTTTTACTAGATCTAACTGTAGAGTATTTGGACTTACTCAGATTGGCTATACATACATAGGAAATTTGTCTCCGATACTGTTTCAGAGGATTGAAGGGAAAATAAACTATTATGGCTTCCTAAATTTTTTTATAGGGAATGATTTTTTAATTTGCTTTCTTGAACCTACTAGATTCTAAATAAGCTTAGAAAGCAATTTTAAAAAGTGAAATGTGAGGCAGATGTCTAAAACCCTGCATGTTATTACTGATTATTATTGTTGATTTTCTCTTTAGATTAAATTTTTGCCATAGTGAAATTCCCGTAGTCTTTAGCTGTTTTGAAGGTCATGACTCTAATTAGAGTTTCTGAAGTGTGGGTCTATACTGACGGTGCTAAAGGGAAAAAAAGAAGCTTATTAATGTACTGAGGGGAAAAAAGAATAAAGTGGTTGTCAGTATGGCTTTGTATTACCACTTCTTTGGATATATAGAGACATTGGAGAATACCTGCTACCTTCTAAAACTTGGACTGGAAGCTACAGTGTGTGTGTCTGTCCTGACGGTTTTCAGTTGTTATTACAGAAGTTTATCTGTTTCTTTCCTTCTGATTTTTTTTCCTTATAGATTTGTTTATTTCTTATTATTTCTGCTTTTATCTGAAAAAATTAAGTAAGTATCTTTTCTCCCTTTGTATACAGCTTGTGACAGAACATGCCTTTGAAATACCAGACAACATTAGGCCTGGGCATCTCATAAAAGAGCTCTCGAAAGTAATTCGTTCTGTAGAGGTAAGAACAGAGGCAACCCTGTATAAGCCTGTAGAAAAAAATATACTTGAATCAGGGAATTCCCTAGTAGTTATGCTTCTGATTGACTGTATTCACCTTTTAATTTGTTTAACAGTCATTTAATAATAGACAGTCAAGAGGACAAGTGTTGAGATAAAGAAAATGTGTAGCGAGGGTGTTTTATGTATTTTTAAAAATATTAGTGATAGTGAAATTACTTGTAGGTCAGTATTTCTAAAATGTTCTCACTTATAACTAGTTACAATAATTACTGTGAATTTGTTGTTAAAGAGTTTAATTAGAAATTCTGTGCATATTCGCTTCTTCTACCCTCTTGTTTGGTAGTTCTGGTCCAGTTGTCATCTTTTTTGGTGTTTTTTTTTGTTTTCTTGTTATTTGTTACAGAGACTGTTTTTTCTTTCTTTCCCACACTTCTCCTCCTATACCAATGTTTTGCTCCTTTATTTCTTAATGAATGTTTGGTTCTTGAAAATTTCTCACATTTGAATGTGGAGAGAACAGTTCTGAGAACTGAAGAGAAATGTGCTCTGTTGGGTACAGTATGTGTCTACCCTATGCTGCCTTCATGAATAAAAACTTTGATGTTTTGGTGTTAAGCAGTACTATTATGGGACAGTACAAGAGCCCCAAATGGGAAAGATGTAGTAGAGCTAAGCTTTATACATAAAATCCATAGGAAATATGTAGTACTTCTCTGAATGGTCTACCAATTTTATTTATATAATTTACATGATGAATAAGAAGCAGCACGCACTTAAATATGTGGATTTATTCCTTTGAGACTATTCTGAAATATATGTTTTTAATTAAAGGAGGAAAACAGCAAACTCGTTAAAACTCAGGGAATTCTTGGTGTGTGTCCAACTTCGCGGTCTTCACATGAAACAACTTATCCTCACCACTCCAGACGAAGGGTGAGGAAACTGCGAGACCATGCTACCAAAACTCCTTCTAATCTAGACATCCTGGAACTCCACACCAGGGAGGTACTGAAAAGGTTGGAGATGTCACCGTGGGAGGAGGCAAGTATTAACTTATGTGTAAGAAGAACAAAACCAGAGTAGATTTCTAATCTCTGTTGAAAGCGGAAAGTTTTTAACATGCATAAGAATATAGGCTACTACTCTTTGTCATATGGGACAAGAATAGATTTGGTTTCGGTTTCTTTCTTCTGAGTTTTCTTGATGGGTGTTTCTCTCTTCCTCTAACTTTTTTTTGTGGATGTCCTGGGTTAAGCAAGTTGTAGCCATGGGTGCCATGGTTAGAGTTGGTGCAGCAGGTGCTGGGGCTGGAGTTGTAGCCATGGCACCCATGGCTACAGTGGATGTTCCTTCAACCTTTAGTTCAAAAGGTGCCCTGAATTGGCTAGGTAGCCAATACCTACTTAAAGTGTAGGTTTAAAATTAGGACTGCTGTAGTGATCAAGTGCTACTTTGAATCTGTTCTGTGAAGAAAAAGGAGCTTGCAAAGCCTTGATTTGGTGAGGCTCTGAGGCAGCCTGCTTCTCTATGTGTTTTTAGATAGCTGTTTCTTATAGTTCAGTTACTTTAAGTTGATTAGCCTTGTTTTTCAATCGTGTTCCTATTTGCTCTGTGACTGTGCCTCCCTACCAGTAAGGCTAAGGCTGCCTTTGGTCTCCATTGTGGGGCTGTGGACTTTGTGTGCACACTACAAAGGTATCATGGAGTGAAGGAGCGAAATGTAGTCTCTTGAAAAAAATCTTTTTTTCAGATTTGATGACCTTATTTCAAAAACTGCAACAGAAATGAGAGAAGGAATGAGAATGGAAATAATTAGCTTTATGCAAGGAAATAAGTAGCTTTCTGAGAATAAAAGATGCTGACAAATTTAGTTGGGACAGGATGGACTGTCATGGTGAGAAATACTGATTAGAGTCCTTATATTGATCTTCATAAGGCATGAACAAGAGACATTAATTTAGCCCCCAAAGACAGGAAGCTGGACTTAAAATTTACCACAAATAGTTAACCTGCACAGTTCATTGCTACAAACAAATGTTTAGGAGTATTAGTTACTGTCATTTAGTGTAGAAATATATTGTTCACTATTGGTATTGACTTGTAAAAAAAACTATTATATTATGTGTTCCTGGTCTGGCACATAAGTGTATCGCTGATTGCTTCAGAGTATATGTCAAATGTGAATTGCTTTGAGCTAAGAAAGGTCTGCTTATGGCAGGTTACTTTCCATTATTGGTGTTTTACGGCCTATAAATCAGTTCTGGCATACTAATTCCAGGGACCAGACACCCAATCCAGCAGTTGCCTTATCAGCTCCAAGCCTAGCTTTTGGCTTGCCTGTCTCTGGTATTTCTTTGTTTTGAATATGCTGATAATTCTGCAGAGGAACCATATAAAGGAGTACTGTAGTGAAGTTGTAGTTGTTTCAGATTCTTCAGGAGGGTGTAGGTGATTCAAGGAAGATGCAGTCTACATTTTTTTTTTACATCCCAACATGTTCTGTCTGAGCTTTCTTCAGTTGGTTATCAGGAAGGTAAACCATCCTGGTGCTGAGTTTAAGCTTTTGTGGAGTGCAGAAAAAACAGTTGAATTTGTAAAAATAAATAATATGCAACATTGATTTTACTTCTTTAGGATACTGCAAGCTTGAAACTGAACGGGAGATTTAACAAGCCCCTTCAGCCATCTTCTACACTACCTGAATGGCGAACAAAAGACAACGATCTTCGCCTTCTGCTGTCAAATGGAAGAATAATTAGGTACAAATGGTTGATTGTGGCTCACCTGTTCCTAGTCATTGAGGTCTGGAACATGCTAATTAGTAACAACATTTATTTCTGTTTGTGGAGCTTTCAGTTCCCTTTCACCCATAAGATTCATTTTAGGAATATAGGAGGAATGTGTTGTCTGTTGTGTGTCTGCTGTCCCCTAGTGGAGCCACAGTTTTGGAGTGAAGAGGAGGAGATTCTTTGTACTTTCCTTTGTTAGAGCATTTCATTCAGTTGCTTGCTTAGGTTTGTACTGAAGGGAGTGCTTCGAAGTAGAAGGGGTTGTTTTGCATCCGTCAGTTACGAGTGATTCTGATGTAAAACTTTGCATCTTTATGGAAATTACTTGTCCAAGGAGTAAAATGGGAATACGTACATTTTGGAATGAAGAGATGAGCGTAAGAGAATGTTACTGTTGTATCTTGAGAATGTGTTGTAAATAATGATTATTTGTAATATTACAACATTATTCAGGTTTAGTAAGAATAACAATTTTTTTTTTGTGAGACAGAGATGAGAGATGCCCATTTACAAATCGGAGTCTTTACACAGCAGATAGTGAAGAGGAAGATGACAGGACAAGGTCAAAAAAGACGACTGTTAAGGTAGAAGACCAGCCCTCAGGATGTGAAGGAGAAGTGAATGCAGATGCCCAGAAACCACTGAACAGTAAGTTTGTCTCTAAATCCTATCAGTTGAACATTTTGATGATCTTGAAGAAGGTGTAGCTCTTGTGAAGTCTGACTGAAATTTTGCCAAAGTATAAAGAGGATAAACTAACAGATCAGAGAAGTCATATTAGAAGTTACAAGAAAACATTTGTCATATATTATCTGTCTGCTGAAGAAGCTAACAGGATAGAGTTAAAGAGTAAAACTCACCATTCTATGTTAGTGCCATCTTGAATACTGTGTTTTTCAGAGTGGAGGTTTAATTGGTGTTCTAGATGAGTATTTGTTCCTTTTAGTCTGTTTCATAATGTAAGAATGCTGATTTTTCTTGTCCAAAATATACTTTAGCGTGAAAAGTCCATCCCATCATTCACTGTAGAGAATGAAAGATCATAATATACAGCTAATTTTAAACCTGTCTTGTATTTCACTTTTCTGTTCCATTTGATGATTACCTGCTTGATCATACAGTTCTGTCTGTTTTGCTAATGACTAGGTTTGTTCCATACAAGTAGTCAAACATAATTCAGCATTAATAAAATCTTACGGTTTCGACCTTTGCAGTAATTTTCAAGGCTGGGGAAGAGTTTTGGTTATCTGTAAAACACTTTAACCCCACTTTCTAATACTTTAAAGCATCCTTCACTAGGAGTTAAATCTTCTTTGGTCTTTCTATAGCCTTAAGCCTTCCTGCCAAGTGTTCAGCAGTGCTGGTCACACCGTGTATTAGTAAAGTATCCATACTGAATGCCTGTTTTCAGTACTTGTTTTTAATAGCGCTGTCTGTGTGCAGTGACAGATTGGTCCTTGACATAGCTGTTCAGTTCTCTGTTTCATTATAAAATTCACATCCTTTCACAGGAGCTTATAAGGGCTCATAGGGTATGTATTAGGAAACTGAGGTCAATACTTAAAAGATAACGAGACTGCTCTAGAGGAGACTTAAGTTCCCTTAGTTTCCTGCACAGCAGTCCCTAACAACTTCTGAGTCCGTTGTCAGCCTGGATGAAATATCTAATTATTTTTGTTAACAAAGCAATTCGTAATCCCTGTTGACTGTGCTTCCAAAGGTCCCAGAGAACAGTGTTAAAAAACTTGCACAGGAAAGAGGTCTCTCTTGGATACTCATGAACCCACAAGGCATACAGCTTGTTGAGTAAATGCTTAGGTATATGTGCTGTTTTTCCACTTTCAAAATTAAACTAAGTAAATTAAACTAAGTTTTACACTTGAATCAAAGATTAAATCATACAGAGAAATGGTAGATTTTCTTCAAAATTGTTGCTCTTATTTGATACAGAATGAATATGGCAGTGTGTATCTAAATGTAAGAAATGTGCTTAGAACTAGAAGTAATTGTTGAGATCGTTCTTTCAGAGACTGAGTACTTGGCACTAGCGCTAATATTTTTAGTTGAACAGTGAGAGTCTTCAAACTCGGCTATTAAATATCACTGACATTTGATTATTTTGACTTAACTGGAGGTCTACAGAAAGAGAGAGGGAGAGAGAGAAGATGTTCTTCTGTAGAGAATTCCGTAAGAGGAACTACCTGTTTCTATAACAGCTGACACCTTCCATTGTTCTTACTGGGATTTGGGCCAAGAGGCAATGTCCACAGAGAGATGCCTTCATACAGATCAAGCTCTATATAGCTTTGTGTGTCATGCCGAGATCCTGGTTCTAAATGGTGACCCAGTGTTATCAGAGAGACAAAGATCATGAACTGTGCTTAACAGAGCAAGATACTTTGTATAGATGAGGGGAAGGTGATTTAAGATATCTTTTTGAATTCACAGTAGCTTAGCCTGATCTTACTAATGATAAGATAATGACTGCTTTCATTCGCCTGATTTCTAGAGTATTCCTCCCAGTCTCTGGAAACATGCAGAGCCATAACTTTATCTGAGGGTAGACCAGTTCATTTTAGAGTAACAATAATAATTACCAAGGTAATTCACAAAAAAAACAACCAAACAAAAAGCAGAACCCCGTTTGTATATTTAGAATGAATGTTTTTTAATCACACAATCACATTAATGGATTAAGAGATAAGGGGTCCTAATAATACATGGTGTATTGTTATGAAGATCAGTAAATGTATCTGAAACCTGTATGTGAAAATAAAGGGTGAGAAAACTACAGTAATCTTATGCAGGGGAATGTAGAAAGCAGAGGTGGGGAGCTGGGGAAGGGCAGCACGGAAAGCAATTGGGAATTGTTTTGAGAGGAGTATAAAGAAGTGCAGCTTCCCTGGCATGTTGAATAATATAAGGCAAAAGGAAAACTGGGCAGGTATTCTCTGGCTGCTTCGTACAGAGCTTGCAAAATAAAGAAGTGGTAAAAATGGACAATAGTTTGGCTGCATGTAGGAATATTGGCATAGCGAAACTGCATCACACCTGAGGCTCATACAGTGTATTGTGTTATGTCATATATGCTAGTACCCTGCCCTCAATGAACCAGGGATGTCTCAGTAATGTTGGGTGGCTTTAGCTGTTCAGTTTAGATCATGTTAACAGATAGTAGGAAGTCCCTCTTAGTAGGTACCATCAGTTAATCTGTACGATAAGGCAAGAGGGCATCTGAAGTATGAGACTGTATTTAGCATTGCTTTTATAAATCTTAGTATTATCTGTATATCGCTAGCTATGTATGTCCAGTTTCTTTTCTGTCTTGGTGAATCATTTGCTTTCTTAAAGGAAGACTCACATTTCTTATTAGTAGCTTTGTCATTTTAATAATTAGGATTTTCCAATTCCTTAAGACAGAAAGAAAAGTTCCTGAGGAGCATTTGTGAAGTTTGTTTATTTATAAATTGTGGTTAGTTATTTACAAATTAATTTTTGCCTAAGATCCGAAGCTCCACATGTGAGCATATTTAGATAAGCTTAATTGTTCTTGCCCCTTCCTTTAAACTGTCTCTAAGTTTGGAGCAGTTTTTTTCATGGTAAAGGCAGTAATCCAAAGGAAAATTCAATTGAGCTATATAACGATATTATTTCCTATATCATGCATACTGGTGCTTATGCTAGAATCGTGTTTGCCTTTTTGAAATGAACTGAAAGCTTGATTTATCATCAGAAATCCCTTGGGTTTTTTTGAGCTACGGTAATTTAGAGTATTCATTTTATTGTCAGATGTTGGGTGTTTAGATTCTGAACACTTAAAACTGTGTTTCTTTCTTGTGGTTGTTCGGGTCATACACTATCTTTTAAGAGTACGTGCTTCTTAGAGCTACTCAGCTACTTCATGTTTTGAGTTCTTTCAGCACTTAAATCAGCCACCTAGTCCACATGGTTTACTTTTTTGATGGATTGCTTTGTCATATGCCAGTGTTTTTGATGTCTATTTTGACACCTCATTCTCTAGTTACTACTTTACCTTTTACTAGCAAAAAAAGCGTGTCTCAGGTTGGTATTTCCTCTCCTCCTCTTCCTTTTCAGGTCTTTCTTTGGTGAAAACCAATGCGAGTATATTGTGTATCATCACAGTAGTTACTTAATCTTCTTTGACAGGTCTGCATTTTAACCCTGATTACCAGTTCTGTAGTAGCACAAAACAGGCAGAACATGGCAGTAAATTGTGATGGAAAAGTAAAATTGCAAGCAACACAAAGATTTTTTTTTTTTACCTTTTAAATCACTTAATATCCTCTGACTTCCATGTTTAGTGTTTCTGTATAGCTGCTTTTATTTTTGAACAAGGAAATTACAGGTTCAGAGAGTAATATCAAAGTAATATTGAAAATTACTTTGAATTAACTTTTTCTGAGAGCTGCTTCTCTGACTCTAGCCTATAGACAAGAGAAGAAATTGCCCAGGGTGCCATTTATGGAGTATGTGCTCTATGGGAGACAAAAAGTATATGTTCCTGCTGCACCTGATTTCTCTTCTGGCTTCACTCTTCCTGGTGAGCCACCTGAGGAGTCTGTTGGTCAACAGCAGGCGATTCACTGGAGTTTTAAACAAACTTGCCTTGTGAACAAGATCAGTGTGTGGATGTGCTTTTGTTTACAGACTGTTAAAAACTGCTTTGAAAATAATTGTTAAATATCGTATGTAATAAATGTTTGGCCTTACATTTTAATTTTTCTCTCCTCAGTGTTCTTTCAAAGTGTGAAATCAGAACTCAGGAATGGATCCTCAGAGTACTCTGATATTTCTGATTCAGAAGAATCTGAGCCTGATTGCACTACACAGGTATAACTAGAAAAAGTTAACGAAGCAACTAAATATAGCTTTGCTCACTCCAAATTTATCTGGTCAAAGTTTGTGTTAAAAGAACAATAACAAAGTATTTAATTCTTGTTCAAGTTAATATCTCAGACCTACAGTGCTGCCTCATTCTTCATTTATTCATTAAGAAAAATGGCAAGATATGCTCTCTTGAGCAAAATTTTGTTACCATCTTTGTCATTAAAGTGGGTCTGGCAAAGGATGAGCTCTGCTCTGAAACATGCAAAGTCTGAGAAAAGCTGAATCCTACTTTCTTTGCAAGTCTAAATTTAATAATTAGAATTATGAATATCTACCACACAGTTTCATTTTAGAGCATGGTTAAGTGGAATCTTGCTGGCCTTTGTTTTTTTAATAAGCTAAGGTGGCTAAATCCTATTGAGGTGTTTTAGACTATTTGAAATAAATGGGAATCCTTCATTTGAGGGTCTAGATTGTAGTGATTTCTTTACAACTAAACGAAATATAAGTGTACACACACATATACATGTATATATGTTTACCCACATGTGTTTAAATACAACTGTTAGTATTTAGAAAGGTGCATATGCATATACAAGTATTGTTATTATTTTTTCCCTTGCAAAATTGTGTTCTGACTTACTAATTTAAATTTGATAGCAGTAAAATGCTAGTAGAGTGGAGTGATTACCTCAGGCTTCTGTTTTGTGCTTCTGGAAAGCTAATGCTTTGGTCTTTCTTTCGGTCATCAGCCTATTATAAGACTTTAGAAGAAGTGTTCAAATTCCTACTTTCTCCATGGTGGTCAAGATCTATTTTTAATATTTGTTGTCTTCCATCATTGCCTTATCTAGATGTTGGAATAAGTGATAGGAACCTTCACGATGTGGCTTATTCTGGTTTCCTAAACTGTATTGTCAGCAGCTTTGGCTCAGCCAGTTTCCTTTTTAAGACACAGAGTCAATAGTTATTCAGAACTGATATCTTTGTTCTTCACGGGAGAACGTAACCAGTTTTGGATGACTGTCATCGAGAGAAATGTTTTATATTAATGTCATTTACTCTCTTAGTTCATTTTGGATATATCATTACAAAAGACAAATTTAAACATGCAGAAGAAGTATTCCATTAGATACGATTAGAAGTTAACAAGCAGAAGAATATAGAAGGAACTATCTCGGTAGCTCCTGTAAATAGTTTTTATGTTTTTATATTGCACCGAAAAAGATCTTAACAAAACAAGATAATAGCTTTATTACTAACATTGAGTCACAAATGGGCAATTAAATTATAATTATGTCACTTTCCAAATGCCAAAGATTAACAAGCTGCTCTTGTGAATGAAGCTATTGTATAAAAACATCCCTTGGTGTTATGATGCACTTCATTCATTCCAGTTCTGTTTTCCCTGATAGAGATAGTGGTGTCAGTCTTGAAGGATTATGATTTCTCCATGTTCTGATCTTCCACTTTCAACACTTTTTATTGAATGTCATGTATATTCCTTGGCTTGAAAAAAAATTGTGGCATTCTCTGTACTTGTTGAAAATAAATTACTCTGAATTACCAAAATGAAACATATTTGTTGTAGCCATTGCTTCATGTAAAGGCATATCGAGTTGCATAAGGTTGCTCCACCTTTGAGAAGCTCTTGCCCACACAAGCTGTCATCTCAGCAGGAGCTGAAAAGCCCTTTCATTCATGGAATGAGGCTGTGCCCCTGTAAGAGAGGCAACAGCTGCTGTGTCTCTTCCTGCTGTGTTCTGTAGTTACCTGAGAGCTTCTGTCACTTGTAAGAGAGATGCTACTTCTGGAAGTTATATTTTGCGAGAGCAGGAAGCAGAAACAGTTACTTGGGGCAGGTTGTGTTCTGGTGTATGTAACAGGCATCAATTCTGACTGCTGCTTGGAATCATACTTTCATATTTTTTCTTCTACTTTGAATATAGAAGATAAGAATAATCAATGCTCTCTTTAAAGAGAATACAATGGTTTGTGCATGGTTTAATGTGTGTAGTGTTTTCTGTATGAAAATGGATTTCAGAGATGCTTTCTGTGTTGCTGGAGAATGTACTCATCAGTGTTACAAAATTTGGATGCATAGCATCTCAGTTGCTATATTCAAATTCACTGCATTCTGAATACTATATATATGAAAAAGTTCGACCTGGAAGCTTTTGAATTTTTTACTTAGCATAAATTAAGGTAGTGTCTGTATTTAGGAGGCACAGTGACCATTTTTGCACCTGTTCCTTCTTGTTTCAGCAGAAGGATTCCTCCACAGAGGAGTCAGAAAGCTCAGGTGATGAAGAGAAACAGGAAGTAACATCAAATTTCAAAGAGGAAGCTAAGGTCACAACAGACCTTTGTCAAAATACCCAGAAGCCATCCAGAAATGAAACTCCCAGTAAAAAGTAAGTACATTGTGGATATTTGTTTATATACTGTTAGACCTTTTCGCACATATTTGTTTCTGCTTTTATACCAATGTAAAAATAATTCCTTCAGAGAAATTTAGGGTTCTGTTCTGAACTGCTTAATAGTTCTTTATTTTTTTCTAGGGAATGTCCTACCTCGACAAGTACAGAAGAAGAAGCTATTCAGGGCATGCTTTCTATGGCAGGATTGCACTATACTACATGTTTACCAGGTCATACTCAAAGCACAGACTGCACAGTAAAAAGAACCTCTCTTCAGGAACACAGAAGCTACCCCAGGAGTCGGCATAAAGACAGACAGACATCTCAGAGCTACAAAACAATAGAATGTGGTAGGTATCTGAACTAATGACACTATTGCTCTCTGCCCTTGGGTAAACTGTTCAGAATAACTACTTCAAGTTACATTTTTAGATTTGTAGTCAAGTTTTTAAGTAAATCAGACTGTCAGTTAAAAAGATGTTGTTAAAAAGATTTCTTTGGGGTTTTTTTTTGGTTTTTTTTTTTTTGTAAAGTAAATATTGCTTATGAAAACTGGGACAAAGTTTGCGAGGTCATCAGAATACATCTTCTAAATATTTCCATCTGAAAGTTTTGTGGCATCCTTACAAGAGTGGCCAAGTTATGGTTAGATTGAAAGTGTAGTCTCCTTACTGAAAGTGTAATCTTCTTCAGAAAAGATTGACAGAACCTTCATGATTGCAGCTTTCATGGTGTGTATGTTACTTAGATATCCATAGGAATCTGCTTGGTGATTTTTCATGTGTCTTTGAAAGGCATATTTGGCTTTACTTCTGAAATTCTGCTATGAATGCAGTGCATTAAAGGAGATTCTAATCCTGAAGAGGAGAATTCAGAGGTAATATTTGTCAGTGGCATTTTGATGTCTGTGGAGAATGGCCATCTGTTAAATACATTTTTGGGAATGACAGATAGCAGAACATTAATCCTAATCCCTTCAAAGAAATCAAAATCACTTATTGGAACAGAAAGAGTAATTATGTTTGAAATTCTTTGCTTGAGAAGGAAATGGAAGAGGATTATAGCTTTGCTGATGTGAAGCGAGTAGAACCACACCAACAAATAATGTGCTAATTCAAAGAACTAGTAGTGTGTTGATTTTTGTTTACATGGATATCAGGAAAGTCTAATGTGATGTCATGGACTGTGTTCAGGTGATTGAAGCTGTGTGTTTTTAAAACCCACCAACCAAATAAATAAATAAATAAACAAACCAACCACCACCACTAAAAAACCCTAACCAGCAAACCACACAGACACATGCAGTGCTTTTCCATCTTTCTAACTTTATGAAAAACATAATATCCAGGTTTCTAAATTGTGGTGGGTTGACTCAGGCCAGCAGCTAAGCACCCACACAGCCACTTGTTTTCTCCCCCTGCTGCCCTGTGGGATGGGGGAGAGAACAGAAAGAACAAAAGTGAGGAAGATTTATCGGTTGACATAGTTTAGTAAATGAAGGAAAGAGGAAAAGAAGCGAGTAGTGCAAAGGCAGTCACTAACCACCTTCTGCAAGCAGACTGATGCCCAGCCAGTCTCTGAGCAATGACTACCTTGGAAGGCTGCCTTTCCCCCCGGCCTCTTCCTCTACCCTGGTTTTCGTCGCTAAGCATGACATAATATGGGATGGAATATCCGTTTGGCCAACGCGAATCACTGTGGCTGTATCCCCTCCCAGTCTCTTGACTGACCCTAGCCTACTTACTGCTGGGGGCAAAGTGGGAAAAGAGAAGGCTGTGGCACTGTGCAGGCACTGTTCAGCAAACAGCCAAAAGTTTAGTGTGTTATCAACACTGTTTTAGCCAGGAATCTAGAATACAGCACCATATGGACTGTAAGGAAAAAAATCTGTTACGTGTATCCAGCTCTATGGATGAAGAAGAAGCAGCTACTTATTACCTAACAGGTTTTGCAAAACCTTTCGTTCTCTCCAAATTTGGATTGAATTGGTGTCTGGGATACCCATAATTTTACAAGTTAACTGTATTGTAAATGTGTTTTCAATGTGGACACTTCTGTAAGGCCAGTCAGTGTAGAACTCCCATATGTTGTGCCTGAATAGCACATCAGTGCTTAAAGAAAATACAGTAAATAATATCTGAAATAGCTGTAGCACAACAAAGAGAGTAAGCTGTCTTCAACTTCAGTACTTTCACATTTGAACAGTTATATTTGACTGACCTTTTTACTGTGGTATATGGATTTTTAATTAGATGTATTTATACTGTGTAATTGTTTTCCCAATTTAGTGTGTAGTTTTGTATCTAGGAAATATTTTTTCATTTTATTTTTCTTTCTTTCTTGTTTTAATTTTAAATTTATTCAAATGTATAATTAACTTTGTATTCCTAGTTTTTGATTTTAAAATTTAATCTCGTTGAACTTCTCTTTAGGTAGGTCTGTGAAGGAAGAGGAAAGAGACTTGGGGACTTCAGCATGGGCTAGACACCTGAATGAAGCTTCGAGGATTATCCCTCAGGTAAAGCCAATACTTCAAATGTTTTGAACACACAAAAATTTCTAGGAAAAAGTGACTGTGAAGTTGTAAGTACAGAAAGCACAGGGGACAGGTCTCTCCATACTGCATAGCTGATAATAGATACTTTTCGTGCTGGTAACTGAGCATTATGTTTTTGTCATGCTTTTTTACAGTGTTGTTTTGATTTCCCCCCCCTCCCTCCCAAGCTCTCTTCTGTCATGGTGGCTAGTATTAAGATACTTGGGGCAGTATCTTAAAAAGACTAAAAATACTTTGCAAAAAAACCTGTGAATTTACATTCATTCTAACTGGGGAAGCACTGTATTGTTTGTTAATTGTTAATTCCCAACCAGAGCATCAGAACAAGTGGAACCTGTTGATAGTATTTATAGTAAAGATACTTGCTTGGGAAATTGGTACTGTCAAACTGATACAACCTTTCAACAGCCAGCAGCTGTTTTGACAATTGACGGGGTTAGCACAAAGGACACAGGTACCAGATTAAAGTAGTAAACTTATTTTTACTTCTGTTTAAAGTGATAAAATAATGAGGAAAATAATACAGTGAAAATTAATTAAAGCAAGATAAGGTAAAGCAGCAAAATAATAAGCGAACTACTATAGCAAGCATAAAATAAGGTAATGCACCTAATTGTTACCACGTAGAGTTAGCGATAGTGATTAAGAAAGATACATCACCAATTGCCCTAATAATACGTTACCATCATCCAGATCCGCAGTCACTGGGGAGCCCGGTTGCAGCAAGGATTTGGAGAACCCTTCTTGGCAGTTGGGAAAACTCTATACAGTGTGTAAATGAGGCTTCCAATCTTTCCTGCAAACGTTCCCTGCTTTTATACAGTTGAATAAACAACTTTATATCTTAAACTGCAAAAAACATCTGGTGTGGTTTTCTCCCTGTTAACTTCTGTCTCACACTTGGCTGGAGCAGGAGAGGGAAGATAAGAAGAAAAAAAGAATTTGGAATCTTGATTATGTATCTCTCAACCAAGTCTGTCACGACCGTGTCACGTTCTTTTACTTAGAGGCTTATCTGTTTTTGACTGAGGCTACTGTAACACAATTAGTATCTTCCTGCTGATTAACCTTCCACAGCAAGCATTACAGCAAAGCTCTAAGTGCGTTACAACAAAGCTTTTATAAGTTGGCATATATTCCTAAGGTAATACATTGCATATGCAATAAATATTATACATATTAGATGTATTGTTAAGTTGTGAGGTTCATCTAGAGGTCAGCTTTGGTTCAGGCCCTACTATTTCAGCAGGTAGGAATATTTTTGCTTTCTGATGTCTACATGGAATCCAGCAAGGAAATGAAAGGTGGTATGTCTTACAGGCTGAATTTTTTTAGTATTCCTAAACTTGTCTATATTAGAAGTATTAGAACAATGAAACAATTAAATAGAACAATAGAAAAGTTGCAAAACAACAGTGAATTTTAACTGTGCTTTTTAGGGGGTTTTTTTTGTGAGAATATCTAATGACATGATACTCCTCACAGTTTGTAATTCCCAGTTTAGCATTTGTTCTCCCATCAGCTGAATATTGAAAAAAATAATTAAATATTTATGTAATCAATGGTTATGGCATGGCTTGCTATAGTGCCCAGTTTAATCAAGAGCAGCTGCATTTGTTTTGATTTCTGCAAATTAAAACCAAAAAACAGAGACATTGAGTACACTAGTACGTGCAATTAATCTATAGCATTGCCCTTAAGTGCATGTGGAAAAGCTTGCACAGAGATAATATAGTGTATCTTATTTTTAAGAGAGATCTATACTAAAACAAATAATGGAATCATAAAGTGATAAGACACTGGTGGAACTGAAATATCTTTTTCAAAGTTACAGTAGTATAATTAGAAAAACTGGAGTGAACTTGTAGCCAGAAGGTATCAACTTCCACTTTTATTCTTCTTCTCATTTCCATACTAGGATACAAGTAAAACTCAAAAATGTGTCAAGAAAGAGAGTGCATCAGAAGCCAATCATAAGATTCAGGAAAACAGAAGTATAGTCCACAACCATGGCTTGAGTTTTCAGCATGGCAAGTATACACGAGACTCCAGTCTAATTCAAGGAGAATGTCAGCTGAGTGATGGCAGCCTTAGCCCTGACAGGCCGTATGGTGAAACGTCCTTGTCTGTACCGCTTCATCCAACGAAGAGGCCAGCATCAAATCCACCTCCTATCAGCAACCAGGCGACAAAAGGTAGTGTTTATATCTGTTGTTGTCTTGCCAGAGTGAAGAAAAAAAAAAAAGACTTAAGAAAAGGGGCTTGTAAACATCAAAAAGAGCTGTTAGATGCAGAAACTAGAAAAAGCACAGACTTAGACCTTGAGGAAAAATATAAAATGGGCATCATGTGGACACTCAAATTTTGGTACAGAATGTGTGGAGGTGGAATTATGAGATATGTAACTGGGTGTGTGGCCAGATGAAACCGTCATAGTTACCATTGCATCTCTGCAGGTGTGTCTGTTATGCGTTTATTACAGGGAACAGAACCACAACTGTACTCTGAATCACTGTCCTGAATCAGATTTATATATCAAAGTGAAGGTCTAAAAGCTGTGATACTTCAAAAAATAGTCTGATTATCATAATATTTAATATTTAGTTTCTAGTTTATTTTCTATAATTAACTTACTTGAGCAAAATTCAGGAAGCTCAGTTTAGGTTCTCCCCTACCACACCAAGTGCCCTTCCCTGGACTGGAAATTATTTATGATAATGCTAGCCAGAGTTTAGGGAAAACAATTCCCGTTTTGATTGCCTGTTTGTTTACTCCCAAATAGACAAATAAAAAGCTTTATGATTTTTTTTTTTTAGCTGATTCAGGTGAAAATTTTGCCTGCTTCATCTTGAAAGCTGGGTTTCGTCTTTGTTCTGCAAGAATAAAAACGTGTTCTGAAATTCCTTACTTGATTTCATTTTTTAGGCAAACGTCCAAAGAAAGGAATGGCAACTGCTAAACAACGCCTTGGGAAGATCTTGAAGCTGAACCGGAATGGCCATGCGCGCTTCTTTGTTTAATGTAGCTGCTACTTCGACTACTGCTGTCTTTCCTACACAGACCAGTATTGAGGTCAACACAGCCTGGAGCTGCTGTTATTCCTCTGCTTGAAGCAGACTTGCATGTACCATATGAAACACTGCCTGATGAACAAAAAAGAGAAAGAAAAAAAAAAAAAAAAAAACAACAAAAAAAAAAAAACAACCCAATGCTGCATTTTCACTGTGCCACACCTGCTCAGCAATAACCGTATGGGAATGGGGAAATCTTCAGAGAGACATGGACTGTGAGAAATAGTCTCTCATCAGGGCTTGAATATCATTTGTTGCTGGTAGTTTCTGACCTAATTAATGAGGGGAAGATGATGAAGGTGGTTTATCAATAATTTATTTCTGATAGATTTTGACAACTTTTAAATTCATTTTAAAAACCTATTTATTTGTAAGACTTTTTTGTGGGGGTTATTAATTTAGATTTAAGAATGTGAAATTTTTTAATTGTTTTGGTAATATGTTTGGTGCAGTGGAGAGCCACATTAATTGTGAGTAGTCTGGACTCCTAAATTTGATATTCAGGTTATAGTCTTAAATAGGGGTGAGATGCATTATTAATTATTTTTTAAATTAAGGCATATGGAATCTTATTTTTTTTTCTGCTTTTTGTAAGCTATTGGCTGGGCTTCTGTTGATTTGCAAGTTGCGTATTCTCTGCCAGCTTGATTATTTTTTGACCTGTGCTCTTTTATACAGATTTATTTATTTGATGGACTAGAAGAGACTTCTAAAGACAGAAGAATCTTCTTATGTCAGTCCAGTAGCTAACTTGTTTTAAACTGCACCCCTTTCCTCCAAATTGGAGTGCATATTTTTCCTCCTGATGATATGTCTGTGATGATTTCCATTTGTGAAAAGGCTCCCTGAAATTGTACAGGTTATTTAAGAGTTGGTACAAAGGAGAGAAACCTAATATATCTTTTTGGAGGAACAGGGACATCAGTTAAGATAAAAGTTTCTTCTGAAATAATTCATAAGATATACATTTTAGTCTTAAGATTTGGCATATTTCTTAATGTAGCATGGAAGAAGCATTAAAATATTATTGTACTTTAAACACATTTTACTTAAGAGTCAGGAAGGCAGGAGAATGTGTGTTGCTTTCGAAGCTGGGTGAGACAGCCAATGAAGTCTTAACTGGTGCATATATAAGCACTAAGTAGCTTACTGGTTTCAGAATGATCATTTGTGTCAGGCTTCATCCGGAGCTGATAGCAAATGCTGATTCTGAATTATTGTAAATAATTTTGATTTAAAATTTGTATTTTTCTGTAATATAAAATTAAATATTTAACTTCTGGGGGACGGGAATGAAGGCGGAAGGGGGAATACTTTTACTTGATTCTGGAAAAAGGGCATTTTGCAGGGTCCAGCCAAAATGAAAACATTAATATGCTAGTGAAAACCATATTGTTGGTTGGTTGGAGTTTTTTTTGGTTGCGAAGAGTAAAAATACTCAGGCATGGCTATCCAAGTCATTGAATTGATTTAACTTGCCATACCAGTTTTTCCTTCCTCCATATTCTATACTGGAATAATTTTCTGTTGTGGTTTAAAAACAAATTCAGTTGGACTTTCCAGAATATTTACGGAGAGTTATTTTTATCTAGGCTAGATTATTAATGCCTTTACAAATTTATGGAAATAGTTCTGCTGTCAGGTGTGTTTGATTGTTGCAGGGTCAAAACTATTTAGCCCTATGTTGTCCTGTTTCTCAATTGAGAAGCATCAAAACATAATGCAACTGTGAGTAAGTCAGGTAGCTTTCATGGCTTTACTGCCTCTTGCAAAGTTTTAATTTAGGAGTGGTTTTTGCGATCTTGCTTTTACATTGTATTGACTTTATAGTTTGTGTATGTGTATGGGTGAATTTTTTTAACCTTTTTGTTGTTTGCTAATTATGGTTTCACAAAAGCATGTTTTCAGTTTTTTTATTTTTTTTTTAATTTAATGCAAGCTATAAACATTGTTTAGACTGTTGGGAAAGGAGGTAAGAAAGGATTTCTAAAAAGCAGAAGATAAGCTAAAGGGTACTCTACAGGTGCTGAAAGTGGCTATAAGTACTTGCTGTTCTCAGGTGCTGTGTTTTCCAGATGGAAATAGTTAGAAGAGAATAGTTTAACCATCTTCTAATATGTTCTCACCAAAGTCAAAGAAATAAACTATGTTGTCAATATTAGTTGCAAGTATATACCCGTACAAATATTTTCAGTGCTTAACCTTGAACAAATGGATTAATGCCTGCCAAGCTTTAGAAACTGTTTTAACTTTAGCATATTGAACTAAACTGTTTCTTTCTTGCTGGCTGTATAATTTTTAGGAATAGAAAATTCCAGTTTAGGGCAGCAATCATATTCAGAGCAGAATGAAGATTGAGCTCTCTCCTTAAAGGCAGATTTCTGAGAACACATCTGAAATAGAAGTATGCCAGCATAGAATCTGGAGTAAGGAATTTTAAAATATGGGTTATGCTTTCTTCTACATGTGACTGGCTTATACGAAGTTTTCTGACCATTGGCATTGTTTATCTGTATCTTACTATTGGAACACAGATGTGGCTGGACCCATATATGTTATTTCTTCTTGGTTTTATTCTTTCTTTACTTTCTACCTTTTTTTTCAAAGTGGCTATCTCCACTGTCATGAATTTCTATAATAGTCTCTTCACAGGCTGTCAACAGGCAGAGGTTCATTCCCATTGTCTTCAAACATCCATGCTTCCAGCAGAAGTTAATTCTGATGTTCCACCTCAGAACAAGTAATTAAAAGAAAATGCCATGATGAACAATATTAAAAAAAAAACCAACCACCCCCCCCCCCCAAACCAAACCCATACAACAAAAAAAACCCAACAACAAACCCCTGAAAAAACAAAGGGGGGAAAAAAAAAGTCTTCTGGTAGCTCATGAAGAGGATGTGGTGACCTCACTTGTTTTGTGTACTTGTATGTGGTGATATTTTTATTGTGTTTTAGATGAAAACAGTACTGCACCAATCTTTCTGTAGATGGACTGAACTTTGTGTTGTCGTAGTGGAGAGAAAAAGCCCTATTTTTTTCTTTGCTGTCTCACTTTGGGTGGAAGAGGGAGAGAGTAGGGAACACTGACTGGACAGCAAAGAGAATTAAGCCTGCTATGGTAACTCATTTTTAAGGATAATCTTTTTTGATAGGTCAGAGAACTTTGATTTGGCGTAAAACCTAGGGGGTTTTTTTTGTAGACAGAATAATAGGAGATTAAATATTATGGGGTTTTTCCCATTCTCTACATTCTTACGTTCCTGCAATTGGAAAAAAAAGAAAAGAAACAAACATGAAAATGGAAAGACCACCTAGAAAATATATCAAAGACTCTTCCAGCAACTTTCCCTTTTCTTCTCCTACTATACTTGCTAATAAACCATGGCTACAAGGTAGCCTTTGTTGACCTCTGAGGTAGATTACCTATGCAACCGATAATACTCTACATGAATCCATTCTTAAAAGACAATTTTGAAAGGGTTAGATGTTGAGAGTAAAAATTGTTGCTTTATTGTCCCCAAACATGGGGGATTTTGAGGGTTTTGGTTTTTTGGTGGTTGGAGTGCTTGTGTTACCTTTAGTAGAAATACAAGAGAGCACATTGTCATGATCACATTTTACAAGCTTCAACTTTCCCTAGGCTTTGCTATATGGCATAAGCTACCTCCATTCACAAGTCCACAAAGTTGTAAATGTTGATAATTTTTGCAGGGTTTTGGAGTCAGAGCTGATGTGAATCTTGCTACCCCCTTTTTGGTAGCTGTGGAGACTAAGCAGAACTGAAGGTAGAAGGACCTGGTACCACAAGCCTATGACTAGCGCCCTATCTAGGCTCCACATGCCCACATACCCCTTCACACCCTCACCATGACCCCTAAATCTAGTGTCTTTCCAGAGTTTCATTCACTGTAACTTCCACACTTTCATTCACACGCTTTCAGACCATTAAAAACTGTTGGTAGCTTTGAGGTTACGTGAGCCCAGAGCTACTCTTTCACAGAAGAAATATAAATGGAACCCAGGGCCTTACTATTTGTGGTTAAAGAAGATTAAAATGCAACATCCATTTTTTCAAAAAAAAAAAAAACCCAACAAAAAAACCCCACCAAACCACAAAACCCCACAACAAAAGCACCCTCTTTGTGGGAGTGTATGAGTGATAAATCATGCAGTGGATGGGAAATATAAGTAGCACTGATAAGGAAATGCACGTTTTTCATAGGCTGCATTTTTGTTTGGGAAAAAGACTTTTTCTACTTCTAATATAAATTAAGCCATAAGAGTTTCATGCTGTGGGAAGGGAATAAAAGGGATCACTTTAAGAGATTATATTGATATGTATTGTCACTTCTGCTGGGAAATGTCTATTGCTGCCAATGCTTTGGTGAATCTTTTTTTTTAAAAAATAATGAAATTTGAAAAAAAAGAAAAAGAAAAAAGGGGAGGCTAGTTCTTGGCTATATTTGCTAGTTTTGTAGTAACGTTTTGCTGGCCCTTTTGTCTTTTCGTTTCCTTTTTCTACTCTCATAGTCTAGTTTCTATCTTTCCTTCTAATGCCTCTGAAAAATACTAGCTTGTCTGCTCTGTAGGGATCGGTGTGGTGTATGTGTGTCTTCCTTTTTACAGAAACGCACTACTGTGTTAAGTATTTGGCTGGGAAATGGGATGCTGCAGCTTTAAGAGCATTTTTTTTTCAATTCATAACAGTATTTCCCATCCTCTTTTGCCTGCAGGCAGGGAAAGTGTATGTACAGTATTTATTTTGTCTTGATTTTACTTTAAATTTGTAAGTTTCTATAAGTAGTTCACATTGATTATTCTAGGGGAGAACAAGTGGCTTTGTTTAAATTTGTATTTGATATTCATAGTTTCCACTTTCTGTACTTCAAAATACTGAAATTAAAAAATTGTATTGCTTATGTTTTGATTTTAGCACTCTAAAGTGTTTAATTTCTTCAGGTTTCTGTTCATTTGCTTTAGTGTAAATACAGAAAACTGTACAGGATATTGTGAGGAGAAGAATGCTTTTCTAGGTCCAATCTGTGCCCTTTACTTGTCTCATTTTTACAAAGAAATTTTCTGGAGTGAGATGCGAGATGGAATATTCTCATATTGGCTTTTTGTTTTTCTAGGTGCGACTCGTTTCAATGCAAGTATCTTATATGGCAACTAAATGCATTTTGTGAACGTGTGTATATTCTTTTTGAATCCTAATATAAAAGGGAGGTGGAAGTGTTTGTGATCTGTCATATTAGCAGATCTAGAACTGTAAGAAGGGTGTCAAATGGTATTTTTGTGTTCTTGCTCTTGATTTTTGTCCAGGTTTGTCTCACACTACTGATGACTGACTCATCTCAATTTCTTTTATTTTTTTTTTTTTTTCCTTTCAAATGTGTGCAGTTTCTGGAAGAAGAGATTGCTCTTTCACACTTTCATGTGCTTTGCCATACTTGCGTTTTATCCTGGGTGATTTCTCTGCTGATTTTTCCCACCGTGTCATCTTCTGGTTTACAGTTGTCATTGCTCCCTGTTTTGACTCTCCATAGCAGTACAGTGTTTGCATGGGGGTACTCTGCTTGGGGGTAATGGAAGCATTACTGTGTTGCTCTCCAAGTTTGTGTAATGCATTTTTTTTCTGCTACTCTGTAGCTCTGTGCTACTGAACTGTAGCAGTGATGATTCCAGTGATGGTCATTTTATGAGACCCGTAGATAAATGATGCAGCAATGGCATTGGAAGAACCAGATGGCAAAATATGTTTGATTTGAGTATCCTCTGCCGCTGCTTAGGTTTACTTCTTAGCCTGGCTTTTGGTTTACAGAGAATTTATGGCCGACCGTAATAACTAGGAGATCTGTTCATGGACCAGGACGTCATTGTGCCAGATGCTTTATAAAGAACAAGAATGCTGACCTCATCAAACCATGTGCTGCTCAAGTATAAGATTGAAATAGTTTGTTGGGGTTTTTAAACTAGTAAGTTCTGTGGCCTAAAATTTAAAGCATGGTAATATTGTAGATTTTGGGGGCAGAAGCTTCTGTGCTGTTTCAAAACCACACTTCATCTGAGTGGAGTAAGAAATCATGAGGAGAAATCATGATGTAAGTACAGAAGATGAAGATTAAATATTTATATGTCCAGAAATCAGTTCCTGCTATATTTTGACATGCTTTTACATCTTTTGAATTGATGTGTTAATACTGATTTTAAATTTGGTTAGCCAAAGATTTACCAAAGATCTGGAAGAGAGCTGTTTGTCTATCAGAGCAACCACATGTTTTGAAAAAGTTCTGATCACTGTGACTGATGAAGAACAATGCCACGACCTATGTGTTTCTGTCAGACAGACTTATCTGTATTTGTTGCACTGAACTTGCTGCTCATAGCAATGTTTTCATCTTAAAATGAAGTGATAGACTTAAGAGGGCACCTTAGTGGGCCACAAATACAAGTTCCATACCCATATAAAAAACCTGTGTAAGCACCTTTACTACTTGCCCTTTTGCTTTTGCCAGTACACTCCAGAGCTTTTCTCAGTGACTGCTGTTGGGTGGATAACAGGTAGGATAATACACTGGAAAATATGAGAAGTATCTCAAAGTGCTGCTTTAAATGCTCCTGGATAGTCTTCAGCACCTGGAGCCATATTTCCATTAAAAATTAAGAGTTTCTGGTTTCCTGCTTTTCTGTTTGGGTAGGATGGGACAATAGTTACTTGGATTGTTCTTTCATGATAGACAGATGGATTTTAAAGATTTCAAGGCTACCAAGTATGACAAAATAATTTAATTTCTAAAGTTCAGGGAATGGGCAAGATACCCTTCTTAGTACCTGAAGACTAAACTTGTTTTGTTTTTAATCAGCATTATTTACTGCATTTGAGGTAGAGTACCCCCTTGTAAAGTGCCTACAAACATGGTTTTGTGCACATTTGGTGAAGTTCAGCTTTAGCGAGTTTGTCGTGACCTGCTTAAGTTGTGAAGCGATTGTGGCGATAGCTCATTAGTGAACACATTCAACCAAACCTTTTCTTGTTTGTTTTGTTTAGATGTAACTTTTGATTAGTGATGGAAACCCGAGTAGTAGAATGAGTATGGTGAAATCAGTCATACTGAGTGTTGGTTTCTATAGAAACTTCTTCCCTTTGTATTTCTCCTGTGAGCCCTTGAAATTACATTTTTACTGCTGGTAAGTAATGTCAACTGTCTCAAGCCAAAAGTTAATGAGGACTGAAACTGTAAAACCAGAATGTTATTGTTACTCATTCTGATAAACCCAGGAATTTTAAATGCCTTTGTTTCTACAGTGGACAATGACTAAAGTCTTTACCTGCATAAGAAATAGCTTATGATCAAGACAGTGAATAAAGTCTGTCGTTCCTAGAGCTCATAGTATTCCACCTAACAGCTGGCTAATAGGACTGTTTACTTTGTATAGACTAAGGTCTGAAGCTAATTATATTCAGTCTTTGGAATAAGTACTGCAAATTTTTGAAGAATTGTGTTTGGCTTAGTAGATCTATTTATCTGTACTGTTCCTGCTGTATTTGCTCTGGTCTTGGAAAAAATACTCTACCTTGGAACGTATAAGTCAACTAAAAGAACAGTATACAAAGAGTCTGCTTGTTTGTGATGCTTTGCCCCAAAGTTTATTTCTCATAAGAAATGTTTTACTTGCTGCAATGAGTGTGAGTAAAGTTCCCACCTGTACTTGGAGAATGTGATATTTATCTGGAAGAAATGTTAGCCGTTGAATCATGTACTTTGGTGGTAAGTCATAAAGATACAAGTAAGCTTTTTGTTCTGGTAAAACTAAAAGGTAACAAAACTCTAGAAACTGCTACTGTGGTCTCCTAAAATAGGATCTGGGCTGTGGAAATGTGGTTTAAAGCTAATATTAATTTGAAAAATCCTAACTAATGTGTGTCGATCTTGCTTAAGTTATTGTTTTCTACTTACAGAGGTTTTGCTTTTTTACAAAAGATCTTTGAATAGATCTGTTACACGTCTGGTCCAGTAAGGATTTTCCTGTGCTTGACCAGCACTTAGGGAAATTGTTTTGAATTCCATCATGTGATTGTTAGGGAACAGAACCCTTCCCATGCAGTGAAAGTGCTTCTCCTCAAGAGGCAGCTAACCTCTGTGTTCCCACCAAGTTACATACCTATTGAAGATGGAAAGCATTCAAAAGGATGTATTTACCATGACAGCTGTCCTAGAAGTTATGTCACAACTGGGCGGCTCAGATGAGGTTAACATTGAGAGGAACCCATTTGCTTCCAGGTCTGTCCATGTTCAGCCCAGGTCCACTGGGAGAGGGGGGAGAAGAAAAATCTGTGAGCTGTACAGTGTGCTGCTGCAGTATGAGTTTCTGATACTCCAAAGGCTGCTGGACAGCTGTGCATGTCATAAACTAAGCACCACAAGTGATGCTGAACTGCTGTAGTCTTAGAAAAGAGACCAAGCATTAAATGGGACATGACATCTGAATGATCTCTTTCTCCCTAGGCCTTTTCAGCAGCTCAGAGAAGAGGTATTAGAGAGATGCTTTGGGATAGTGCAAAACCATTGTGTAACATACCTCTTCGGTGGGAAAATGAAACTATTTTAGGCACTTGTTCTGTTGATCCATTTTCTTCAATATTAAGAGAATTTCACTTAAAGAAGGTGTTCAGTTCATACAGAAAGCAGAAAGAGATCTCGTTATACATCCCACAGTTTCCCCATGAGTGAGGTTTGTAAGGGGAGATGATATGTGTTAGACCAAAAGACATATTTGGAGAGCCGGCCATACATTTAATGTTTAGCACTCATGGTTCTGATGTAGGACGTTTCCTCTTCACACAAACCTTGCCCTGCTTATATACTGACAATATGGGGCCACTGCTATGAACTGGTAGCTTCTGAACTGTTTTCAATAATGTTGCCATTAGTAGTTTTCTAATTTTAAAGTACATTTTAAATAGCACTTACTATAGTAATTGAGGAGAAAAATTATGTCATTTGTGTGGATTGAATACATGATATATGTCGTGTCTAGGAGAAGATGTAGGAATAAGGTGAATTTCCTGAGGTTAATGTGTTTAGTAAATTAAAAAAAAAAAAACCCAACAACTTCAAAAAAGAACCATTCACAAGATTATAAAACTGAGGGAGTCAGAAATGCTTTAGTAAGCCACAGGATCTATTTCTGTAGGTTTTTTACTATACTTAAAGTGTCTTCATCCATTGCAGGTACAATATCAAGTGTGTGTGTGTATATAAATATACATATATATACTCACACATATACAAATATTTGTTTCTTCTGTCCCATGTTTTCTGTTGCCTCCAATTTCAATGAATTTTAAACAATATAGTATGTCAGCAACCAAACTCCAATAATAGCATTTTTACCATAACTTTGATGGTAAAGGAATGTCTTCATTAATCCTTTTATTACACGTTTTAATTGACAACAAAATAGCACTGTCAGTACTCTTAAAATACTATGTTTAAGTTCTTTTCCACTTGGTTGGGACATTGAGATTTGTATTTTTTTTTCTGCATTGATGCTAACTCTCACTGCATTTTACAGTTCATGGCTTGAAGAAAAATGTGAATATTGTTCGGTGCCAGACTGTTGTGGTTCACTGAAGAGGGCTCAGACTGGGAACAACACAGAAAGAAATCTCTGTTGTGTTACACGTTCTGTGGAGCCTGTACCACAAGTCATGAGCTGAAGCTTTGAAGCACAGGTTATGGGATACCTTGAGACCTTGAAGGTACTATGTTGACTAATCAGATCAAACCATAGGTAGCGGTAGAAAACGGAAAGGAAACCATGTGTATAAAATGAGGTAGTTTTTTCTTAATTAGCTGCAGGAGTTCTAGATTTTTTTACCATGGTACTCACTATTGCAATAGCTATTTCACTTGCACAGAGGAGTTACACTGAACAGGCTTAGTACCTGAAATAGGGTGTCGGATGACGGAAGTGGCTGCAAGTAATAGGGCCAGAATAGGGTAGATTTCTGCCTAGAAGCACCAAGATTTTCTTTTTCTAGGGAGGAATCTGCTTACCTTTGCACACCTTGGCTACAATCCTATCCTTACTTTCTAACCAGTTCATCTGCTGAACCTGCATGTGCTGATTTAATGAGGTCTAAATTGATGCCTCGGCTGATGTAGGGACATACCTTTAAACATGTGCTACTAAGGGTGTTTGGGTGGTGCTGCAGTTCACTCTTTTTGGATCCTTGGTCAAGACCTCTTGCGGTTCAGAGCTCCCAGTGCTTTCCTGGACAGAAAAAAACAAAACAGTTGGGGGTGCTTCCCAGTCCAGCCTGCTGTAGGAAGGAGGCGGAGGTGGGGTGGAGGGGGGCCGTGGGAGGAGGTCCTCTCTGCTGCCTAGGAGTTGCTTTCTTCCCTGCAGGAATTAATTTGACAGGAAGGCTTTGGATTGTGCTGTTGTATCTTACCCTTTGTTTCGCTAATGTGATGAGGGCCTCAGGGGTGTACCGGTGAGGGAAGGGAGCAGCAAGGGTCAGAGTAACTGGGCAACCAGCAGACAAACACATGCCTTTTAGGAGACTGAAGCAGCAGTCTGCCGACATCACCGACGTGCCTGCAAAAGGCAGAAGGGATTTCTCCCTGGTTGACATGATGGCTCCTGTAGCGCTGCTCTACTTCACCTCTTTCCTCGTGTTCAAACGCTGCCAACCTGTGTGGGGAAGAGCGTGGAAGTGGTGGGACTCTCAAAGATGGACATCACTGCTTTTCCCTGTGTGCGTGGGGAGAAGCAGTAGCCAGACCAGTGGAATCAGACCAGTCTCTCCAGGGTCTTTTTAGAGGAAGGCTCCCATCCCCCCATCCATTCCCACTGGAGACTGCTTCCAGATGGGGAAGGGTCTTCGAGCTTCCCTGGATCAGTGGCCTCCCTGTCCTTTGCACAGATGGCGGCTTTGGAGAGGTTAAGCACATTTCTGTGGTAAACAGGACAGAAAGTAACATGGAGGTATCCAAGCTGGTACTTGGGATGGTGTGAACTTTCTTATAAATACGATGCCTGAGGTCAGTTTAAGTTTTTTTTAAGTATTATTTAGATCTAACTTTTCCAACTTTTCCAAATTAGTTTTTTGCTTACTTACACTATTGGCGTAATATGAAGTGAACCTCTCTCTTTTGCAATTTTGGAAAAGCTTTTTCTAAGCTCTTGTAATTTTGCTGTATTTCATTACTCTGTAGTTACTTTGAATTAAATTGTCTGGAATGTGGTTTTGTCCAATGTTTCAGTCACTTCATAATGTAGCAGCTTAGCATGGAGAAGCCAGGTTACCGCTGCAGCACTGAATTATCAGCGTTTCCGTCACTGTAGTAACAGGACGGAAGGAGGTTGAATAGACACATTTCCTTTTCTACAAAACCATTTAAACCAAACATCTAAATTAAAAAAATCAATATCGGGGTAAGGATGGCTAAGTCCATTTAGCCACATGTGCAAGCAGTGATGAATGAAAGCCTTTACGTCACTCTCGGAATATATGGTTTATTTTTTGTTTCCATTTTAAAATGTGTTTCTTGAGTATAGAAGAAGAGAAAAATGTCCAAAAGCTTGTTATTTTTGAGCTCGAAACACGGAGGAAGTTAGTACAATGTTGGTGACCGCCAGGAGGAGCTCACGGTACAGCCTGCAGCGTTAGCTGCCTGCCTCCGAGCTTGTAGGGATTTCACCGGAGAAGGAACTCCAAGTCAAAGCACCGTGCGGGCAGCCATCCCCTTAAAATGTGGGTGCTGGCATTTAACACAGGAATGCGCAAAATAAAACTACATCTGGAAAAGGCAAAGCGACCCGAAACAGAAGGCAGGTGGGACAACTTGCCATAGGGCAGATGCTGGGGGGTGAGGGAACGTGGTGATCTATCGTGCTGTGAATGGCCTCCTTCAGACAGAGAATCCCAGCCTCAGAGTTTACTTCTGAAATCTCTGGTTTTCCCTTGGTAAAAAAAGTAAGCTGAGGTGGCATGAAGACCAGCGGGCAATAGGAAGGGGGAGTGTTCACACAATGCAGTGCTTTTTAACGTTTTAGTAAAGCTCTTCAGAGGTGTGTCAGCAACCCCCCTCTGCTCGCTAATATGAATGTTCCCAGCTAGGCAAGGGCAGCAGAACAAATTTGTAAGTAAAAGGCTGGTAGTTTTTATTGTGGAAGAGATGCTTGATTTCAGAAAACACAGATCTTCACCTTGTAGATGCTAAGTTCCCTCTGTCCAGGACAAAGCTGGCTAGAGCCACCAGCATTGAAATTGCTGAGGAAATGATTTTAACAACTTTCTGCAAAACTCCAGGATGAATGAGATGAACTCACAGTCTCTCACATCTGTTCTGCTCTCTGTCTATTTTTGTACTCATTTTAAAATCCAGTATTTAACATTGCCTCAAGACTGACCAGTTCCCATTTCACTGAGGCAAGAGGCTAATGTCTGTAACCCAGTGACTGTGGGCACCTTTTTTCTTGCTAAAATAAATTAATAGTGAACAGAGTCTTTTTATCATGGCCATGTTCTTATCAGACCATCTCCCTTTATATTTCTTCCTTCCCAAGCCATTGTGGAAACAGACATCCTGCCCAAGGCATCAAAATCCACAATCTGCTGATTCTTCTATGGAGCCTCTGGATTTTTGCCAACAGCCCCTTGAGATGGTCCCAGATGTGATTGCTTTTTCTGTGCTACCCTGAAAATATCCGGTAAAAACAAAGGGCTGCACTCACCACAGTTACCGCTTTGGAGGCCAGCACTTCCTCTGCTGTCAGGGAGGTACAGTGGGAGATGTTAGTCATGATGTACCCCAGAGTAACCATGACTAAAATGGCAGGGTCACAGTCAAAGGGATATTCCTACAATAGAATAAAGCCAATCTTTTTATTGCATCTCTCAGCTGGTCCTCAAATTTCCCTCTAGTTCCCATGAATCTGGGAGATGGGTATGGGATGTCTTTCCCACAGCATTCTTCTGCAGGGAAAATACAGATTCCTTGCACCTACGTTGTGTGAAAGATTAGATTTTGATACTGCTTTTCTGCAAGAGGAAAAAAAAGCAAACAATACTATTTTTATTTCAAAGTAACTTGGACATAGCAAAACAGCCAATGCCTTAAAATAAAACCAGAATGTTTTTTGACTGATTCAATAACTTTTCTGGGAGAAGGCTGGGGGAGAGGAGGGAAATAAAAATACCAACTCATGACAGGTTTTGTGGCTTGGGTTTTGAGGTGGTTTGGGCTACTTTGGTAGGCTTGGAAATTTTTAGCAGTTGTGTCTACCAGCAAAACCACACTGTAGTCCTGGCTGTTACTGCAAGTGGTTGAAGAACGGTTTGAGGAATTATAGGGATAAAGGTGTAGCAAGTGCACCTTGCTGCTGAGATTCCTTGTGTAATGTCTTGTAACGTTTTTCTTTTTTTCTTGTTGCTTAGATCTTCCCTGCAGCTTCCCTGCTTTGGTACATGCTGCCTAACTGCCAGAGTTCCCATAGCCTGATAGTGCACTTGTCTCCATAGCGTTTGTGCTTGCAATACAACACTCAGAAGGGTTTTAGCCCATTTGTTAATTTTTAGGTATTTGCTCATTGAGGGAGGATAGGTGAGAATCCAGGGTGATTTCTTGTGTGATTCTGTGGTTACAGGCTTTACTTCGGTGTCACAGCAAAGAAAATCTTCAAGTGTCTCTATTGGGGTCCATCTTTCAGCCTGTCTGCCACTAAAATTAAGAGATTGGAGGAAAGTTAAAAGAAGAGAAGCAAAAAGATGGATCCCAATGAAATCCACACTGATCACACCTCAACTGCTCTGGAAAGCCACTTGGTGTTTAGTTGAGCTGAGGAATTGTTACCGTGGGAGGCACTTCATTGCTACTTTAAAGCAGAAAAAACCTCTGTTCTGCAACTTACTTTCCTAGCAGAAAGTAACTCAAGAAAGTTGGTGTTGCCCTTGTCCCTTGGAGTTTGCAGTGTCTTTTGGAACAATGTTTATGTAGAACATGAAATGAATACAGCTTTTCAGGACTGCAACTGCTTAGGATATTCTCTGCCACATGTCCTTGCAGTCTGCCGGTAAATCCAGCCAGCTTTGTGAGATCCAGCTTGTGGTTGTCCCCAGGGCCATGCAGCAAGTTTGTGTCACGTCAGGAATGTGTGGACACGTTCAATATGGCCTTCATGTTTATTTCCAGAAACTAAGAGGTGTATCTCTGTGGCATCTGTTCTGTTAAACATTGACTTTCTATCAGCAGTGTTAAAGGTAAGGAACCTCCTTCAAAAAATCAGCTCGTATGGGTTTGCATGGCATTTCTATGGCTGGAACACAATATATTTTATATATTTTTTAGCTTTTTTTGTTTGGTTGTTTTGTGGTTTTTTTGTTTGTTTTGTTTTAAGTAAAGTGTGACCGAGATGCCTTTTGAAGTGTTTCTTCGTGCAAGGCCAGGAGCACTGGTTCGATAAAGCATGAGGGCTGGTATTTAGTCCTTTATATGCAAGACTGACACAGCAGATATGTGTGTGTCTGCCTTTCTTGTTGTTACTCTTCAGAAATATCCTGACCTTGCAGACTTAAAGACAGGCTTTTCTTACAAAATGTGCAATGTCAGCACCAGCCAGAAGCATGTCACCCTCTCTAAGTGAATGTCCTGAAATAAAAGGCCAGAGGTGACCTGTAAAGAGTCAGTGAACTTGAGTTCAAAGCACGGTGAAAATTTTCATACAAGAGGAAAAATACAAGAACTAAATCTGATGATCCCTGAAAAACTGGTGATAACACCTAAGGGGCTATGTAATCAAAAGGGATGTAAAATGCCTTTTGCCAGCATATAGGTAAAACAAAACCAGTCTGTAATATTTCCATGTGGCAGGGGCTTGACTTTTTTTTGTGTCAGAAAGAAGACTCTGCCTAGCCTGATGTTTTGAGTTAAAACACTGTCAAATGCGATCAGGTAAGCCCTGTAGCCGTCCCCCTACCTATTGCATGAGCCTACAGCATAGCTCCTAGGGAGACATTTTCATTTGACGTCGTTTACTGCTGAGGATGTCACATACCAGTTGGTCATCTTTCCGACAGCTGGCTGCTTGTGCTTGTTCCGCACTGGTGCGCAGTGCTGCGTTTTGATCTGCAGGTCTGAGTCTGTGTAAGCGGGCATAGGCACTTACCGGTGCCAATACTTCAGGCAGGGAAAGAAAACTGGAGCTGCCGACAGAGATTTTCTGTGTAAAGTAGGAAAAGTCATACTGATAATTTTGGGAAGTTTGAGTAATTAGACTGTAAGAGGGACAAAAATAGGGTCATTTGTTAGTTAACTGCTTTATGGAAAGTTTGTCTTTCCAATAGCAGGGAGAACATTTTGAGGGATGGATATGCATATAAAAGGCAGTGCATTGCAGTGCCATGTCAGAGAATATGTATTTTATAAAACAGGAGCTGGAGTACCTTGTCTTTAGACTTCTGCCTGCAGGTGGCTGCTGCCCTGCTGGTGGCGGCTGGTCCATGTGCTGGTGCTGTGCTGTTTGCTGTGTTTCCAGAGTAAAAGTAAGCTCAGTGGTGGTTCTGGCTGTGAGCTAAGGCTGTGACAGGTAGAGGAGAGCACTTGTTGGGTGATGGGGTGAGTCTGGAAGGGCTGACCCACCACTTGACAAATTCCTCCTTAAACAGGCTCCTGTCATTGGCTTGTCTTCTTCGTGGAGGTCCCAGGTCTAGGGTTGCTGTCGACTGCACAAAGGGTAGCAGTACACGTTAGCATGAAGCAGAGATGGCTCAGGGGCCTGGCAGTCCTCCGCTTCTGGGGTGCAAGTGTGTGTGAGTCTTGGTCCAAGCAAATGGAACGTTTTGCATCTTGTTGTATAAAAACATTGTGAGGGGTGCTTTGCATCTCTGTGCTCTTCTGCCCTGCAAACTGTAGAAGAGAGGACATCTCTTGGCGAATGTTAGCGATGGTTTGTATCTTCCCAGACCTGAACTCCGTGTGGACCATCAGGTTCACTGTGCCCACAGAGCTCTTGATCATGCTGAATTTCTCTTAGTTCTTTTGTTTTGGAGACTTTAATCCTAAAGGCAAGTATTGGTCTGATAACTGAGAACTGTAATCTCTTTATCCCACAGGAAAAAAACAAATGGGCCTCCTCTGCCCATTTATTCCTCAGTGCTTCCGCCAAGGCTTCAGTGAGGAAACCAAGCATGTGGATGGGAGCTGTTGCCCCATCTTTCATACAGTTATGTTCCCCAGACCACAGCAAAGGAGGGACGTGCTATTGCATAGTGTCATAGAAATGATGCTGTGCTAACAACACCAAAAGCAGCTGACTGCAGAGCAGGGACCTCTGCCTGCATCCCTGGGTCCCCAGCTTGGCAACCTGATAGTTAGCTGTGGTTATTTCATTTCTAGGAAAGAGGCTGATGCTATCGACCCTGAGCTATTATTTGCCTAATGAAATACAGGGAACTGAGGGGTGGGAGCTAGATGGGGGGGTTCTGTGGCTTGCTGTCTTTCCTCCCTCTCCATCCCTGGAAGAGTTTTGCAAGAATGCCTCAGCACTGCCAGAACGCTAGTCCTGATGGCTGGTAGCAACGTCCCTATTCCAGGGGTGTCATATCCTGAAATGCTCTGCGTAGCTGTCTGCAGCCCTTACAGATTGAAACCACACAGCTGGAGCCTCCCTGCCTGACAGAGGAGCTATGGTATTAATACTCCAAGGACATTTGGAGCAAGACAGTATTTTGCCAGATGCCGTCAGCCATTCATTAATGGTCCTAGGCAACCCCTCGTGTTTGGGGCTGTGCATCACCCCTGTGACACTGAGCCTGGCTGTCACCTTGGCTTTGTTGCCCAAGCAGAGCATCCTGCCCATTTTTTGGCACACCTGTGCATCTCGGAGCACTGCACCTTTGCAGACACCCGGAAGGTATGGCCCTGCCCATGTCCCGCCTGCCTTCTCCCCAGGGTGCTGCCGAGAGCAGGCTGACCTCAGCCTGCGCTGCTGAGCCAGGGGGACTCTGCCAGACCTGCCCGCTCCAGCAGCTATTGCCACTGAAGGCCGAGGGAGGAAGGTCATGTATCAAACAGATTTCTAGAGAGCATGGGGTCTTTTCCTCTCAGAAAACCCAATTGAATTTGCAGATCACAAAGAAAATGCCGTCTGCCTCATTAGTGAGCTGCAATCTGTTCCTTCTCTACCCCCTCAGTTACATTCCTCACCAGGGATTTATTGTTCCTTTTCAATCTGATGTTTTAATCTCCCATTCCCCGTCTTTGCCCGTCTTGCTTCCCTTTCCAGAGCTGCTGCTTTTACTTTTGTCTCTCCTGCCCTTGGCAGCTGGAGTGAGACACTTGCACAGTGTTGCACCCAAAAGTGCCTTTAACTGCCTGCCACTGCTGGCTGGCAAATGAGAGGAGATGCCCTGTAAACATGCAGCAAATGGAAATACTACCACAGGGCTGCACGTGTCTTGCCCTTTCTGCAGCACTCCTGCAGCCAGTCATTAAAAACACAAGCTGACAGGCACGGGCTCTGGGGTTTTCGGGAGACATCTTAAACCTGGGGGGCTATGGTGTCTGTGCCTTCCCTGAGATATGTGTAAGATAACTCGCATCAAAGCCAAACAAGGAAGGAGGATGTACATATGTGCATTGCTGTTGCATGCACAGAACTTGGCCAAGGTCTGTGCTATCTTCGTACTCAAGTTTTGCTCTGAAGAACCTTCAGCAAAGCAGTGGAGATAAATAGTTGGTGGCAGCTGAAAATGAAGCCTTTAGAGACAAGGCCATCCTTCCCTGCAGGTAGAAGCAGTCTGGGAGAAAGGACTGAGACATACTGCATTTGAAGAGCTCCCAGAAAGGCCTGACAATTACATGTCTTTGGACATGTACTCTTATACCAATAATCTAAACAGTTATGCCTAAGAAGGCCGGCAATGTGGTACACCAGGGACATACTGTTTGTGCTTGAGTGGCAAATCTACGCCCCTCTTCTGTGCTCCAGTGTCTTTGGCATGTACCGTACAAGTCCTTTCTCTCCTAGATAGGGATGCGTTTCCTGTGGTTTGTCCTCCAGTGGCTATTTTTTCAGCTTTTCCTGATGACACAAGCCTCCAGTGATGCCATCAGCTGGAAGTGAGCGGGCAGCCGTGGCAAGCCCGCGTCGCCCCAAGCTTGTCCGTGTTGGCTCCGCATCCCCAGCGGCGTGCGCCAGGCGTTGTGCAGCTGCAGGGCTCAGTGCCAATGGTGAGGTCTCTGCCTGCGCCACAGAATGCCTGATTCAGCAGCAAAATCCCCAAGCTGCCTCCAAACCCTCCTGGAAAAACCATCTGCAAGCATCCCTCTTGAGCGGGAACATCCAGTGCTGGACGTGCCTGTCAGCTTGCCCCGTCTGCCACCCCGAATGTGGCTCCCTGGGGATGGGGCAGCCCCCAAGGGCTTCACCTTGAGCATCCAGGGCTCACCCCTGCTTGAGGGCATGAACAAAGCACAAAGGTTAGTGGTGTTCTTTCCTTCTGTGCCCTGAAGGTCTAACCCAAAGCTGGCTGGAACCCGTGGAAAGACTCATGTTGGCTTTCCCGTGTCTTGGGACTGAAATTGCTGCTTGCTTCTCCATCAGCTGCACATCTGTAGCATTCTGCTAGTGCCTTTTAAAATTAGATTTCCTAGGATAAAACAAAAAGAACATAGGGGAGGAGGGGAAATATACCACTTAAACACACGCAAGTCCATGAGGACAGATGGGATTCACCCAAGGGTACTGAGGGAGCTGGCACAAGTGCTCAACAAATCACTTTCAATAATTTATCACCAGTCCTGGCTAAACAGGGATGTCCCAGTTGACACCCATCTGGTGCCCTCCTTCCAGCCAGAAAGAGGATCTGGGGAACTACAGGCCTGTCAGTCTGACCTCAGCGCTGGGGAAGGTTATGGAGCAGATCACCCTGGATGCCATCACACAACACATACAGGACAACCAGGTAGTCAGGCCCAGTCAGCATGGGTTCATGAAAGGCACGTCCTGATTGACTAAGCTGATCTCCTTGTATGACAAGGTGACCCACTTAGTGGATGAGGGAAAGGCTGTGGGTGTTGTCTACCTAGAGTTTAGTAAAGCCTTTGACACCATTTCCCACAGCATTCTCCTGGAGAAACTGGCTGTTCATGGCTTGGACAAGTGTACCCTTCACTGGGTAAAAAAACTGGGTGGATGACTGGGTCCAGAGAGTTGTGGTGAATGGAGTTAAGCCCAGCTGGTGGCCAGTCACAAGTGGTGTTCCCCATGGCTCAGTGCTGGGGCCAGTTCTGTTCAACATCTTTATCAATGATCTGGATGAGGGGATCAAATGCGCCCTCAGTTAATTTGCAGTTGACACCAAGTTGGACAGGAGTGTTGCTCTGCTTGAGGATAGGAAGGCTCTAGAGAGGGATCTGGACAGTCTGGATCAATGGGCTGAGGCCAACTGTATGAGGTTCAATAAAGCCAAGTGCTGGGTCTTGCACTTGGGTAACAACAACCCCCTGCAACGCTACAGGCTTGGGGAAGAGTGGCTGGAAACTGCCTGTTGGAAAAGGACCTAGGGGTGTTGGTTGACAGATGGCTGAACATGAGCCAGCAGAGTGCCCAGGTGGCCAAGAAGGCCAATGGCATCCTGGCCTGCATCAGAAGCAGTGTGGCCAGCAGGACTAGGGAGGTGATTGTGCCCCTGTACTCAGCACTGGAGAGGCCGCACCTTGAATCCTGTGTTCAGTTTTGGGCCTCACCACAAGAAGGACATTTTGGCGCTGGAGCATCTCCAAAGAAGAGCAACGAAGTTGGTGAAGGGTCTGGAGCACAAATGTTGTGAGGAGCAGCTGAGGGAACTGGGGTTGTTTAGCCTGGAGAAGAGGAGGCTGAGGGGAGACCTCATCACTCTCTACAACTACCTGACAGGAGGCTGTAGTGAGATGGCAACCAAAGCGACACCAGGAAAGGAGAGGACGTCTGTTTGACAACCTTGTCTGTGATGGGTGAGTCCAGCAAGCAACATTGACCATCACCTCCTTCTTCATTTGTCCCTGTGCCTCCCCAGGGCTCAGCACCCATGGGCCAGGTCAGCTGTAAGCAGGGGCTGCGCCTGGGTGGAACGCAGCTGGCAGGGACCGGCAGCTTGTGCTGGTTGTGGTGAGGTCTGGGGAGGCTCGGCATCACCTCTGGCTGAAAGCAAGTGCTCTTGGTGGCCTAGAGGTCCAATTCTGAACAGGGCTAAGGAGTATTCCTGACACCTAGTTAACCCATCCTGACTGATCATGCTTCAGTCCCAAGCTTTGACGAGTGCAGAAACCCAAACTGTGGCCAGAGGTCTTGTGTCCCTGAAAACCCATCTTTGCGTGGGACGGGAGGCCCAGGGGGTTCACCGGTATTGTGACAGGGAACGAGGGCTTAGCCCCAGCTCCCAGCTGTGCAGTTACTCCCTTTGGAAGTGTTTTTCTTTCCCTGGAAGCAGTGCCTCAGCTGGTGCAGTCCATGCTGGTCCCAGTGACATGTGGAGGCTGTTATGTGCTTACATCAATCACAGCTTGCCAGTTTTATTTTCTTTCTCCGTAGAAGTTTTGCAATGCCTTCCCAATTCAATTGCTAATAGTTTTCATAATTACATTTGAGCAGCTGCATCAGTCTGGAATTTGTACAGACTTCCTGCATTTTGCAATGTTTTCGATCGCACGGGGCACCTCTCACAAACCACTCTTTCCACAGAGAGGATCCTGCAAGGCAGACAGCATTGCTGGTAGTGCTGCAGCCCCTTCCAGAGCAGTGATCTTCCTTAGGTAAACAGCCTCCTTGTCCCATCTCTGCCAGGTGAGCAGAGGTCACCCTGCACTGTCTCTCTGTTCTCCTTGTCTTACGTGGCAAGTTTGCTGGGGACAGAAATGAGCAGAGGTTTGAATTGCCAGTGCCTGCACAGCAAGTACCCCCTAGATGGAGTGATGCGGAGAGGACAGGGGCTAGGGGATATTCTGGCTAGTATCATTTTGAAGCGCCCACGAGAGGAGCTGAATTTAGCTCTTATGTGTTCAGGATGGTGGCTCCTTTGTGCTGGCCATAGTGACCCCAAATCCCAGAGCTTCGTGCGGCTACGGCCCCATCTTGCAACAGAAGGTCCTCCCTTCCTCTTTCCATCTGTATGCTGTTTCTGTGCTGAGCCACAACAAGGAAAAAAGCCCGCAATGGTGTTTCTTCCTTTGAGTGGCCAGCAGGAGAGCCTTGCTGGGCTGCCCTGGCCCAGTGCTCAGTCCTGTGGACAAAAGAAACCTCCTTCTGAGACACCCCACAGTGATCCGATTTGCCTCTGAAGCAGGAGATGCAGTGACCTCTGTTTCAACATGAATAATCACAATTGTAATTCTTGCCCCTCCAGCGATGCGGGTCTTTATTAGACCTGACTGGGGTCTGCAACCTCTGCTGGCTGCAGGTTCTGCCAGCTGCTGGCATGCTGTGTGAAGTGCTGTTTGTATTTCCTTTTGTTTGTGCTAACCTTACCTGCCATGAATGATGCAATCACACAGACAAGAAGAGATCATAAGGGGGTTCAAAGTCCAGGATGGAAAAAGGAGAGAAAGAAAGAAAAGGGAAGGAAAAAAAATAAAAGGGCCAAAACCAGAGTTTCAAGGCTGGAGATCATTTGGGTGTGGGGCTTAGGGGACATCAGAGACATGCTGGAGCCTCCAGGTTGGAGGGGTATATCCACTTTATGACTTTCACTTGCCTGTAGCTATCTGTGCTTCAGCTATCACAGCCCACAGCTGTGTTGAGTCCACTGACTTCAGAGAAACCTGAGTCTCTGGGGGCTGGTGGAGCCCTGGTTGCTGGAGAGGGAGGGGTGTCAAGGACCATCACCAAAGGCAAGTACAAGCTGATCTGTGCAGGGAGACATGAGGCTGAGCTCCTTCATGTCTCAGGAGTGGTAGATGATGTGGCTGTGGTTGACAGCCAATAAGTGGTGGCTTGGGACATTCAGGGTGGTCATTGGGAGAACCTTCTCCCCAGGAGGGTGGTGCAGCACTGGAACAGGTTACCCTGAGAGGTTAAGGACTCTCTGACTTTGAGAAGTTTTAAGACTTCGCTAGACAAAGCCATAGCTGATCTGAGCTAGTGTTGGCAACAGTCCTGCTTCTTATGGGAGGCAGGATGGGAGGCACCCAGAAGTCCTATCCAGCAGATAGTTCTATGACTGTACTTACATTAAAATTGAATAAACATGCCCTTGTGTTGACTTAACCTTCCCAGTGAGTGTGTTGATCTGGTTTTGTTGACACGCTCATTCCTAGAATCCGGTTCTCACTAAATGAGTGAAAATGGATGGTGGCCTATATGTTACCCGAAAAAACATGTGAGTTTGGTTTTTGGTTAGTTTCTGGTGACAGCTTTTAGGCTCTGGGAAAGTTGGCAGGGGCTGCATACTCATCCCTGGGTGTCATGCACATTCATCACTTGGTGACACGGTGCACCTCATAGCAAGCTCTGTAGATGCAGTTTTTGGAATAAGACTCCTCATTGTGATAAAGAGCCTAATGGCCCTTCAGTGTGTATTTCTGCTATGTCTTTGCACTTCAGCTTCTGCTGCAGGTAAAGTAGGCTGCAGCTAGAGAGGGCTTGGGGAGTGGCAGTGCCAGATGTTCGTTCCCTCACCTCTTCTAAACCATGAGATGTAATAATGTGTTTATGCTTCGCTACAGGTACAAAACGGGACCTTTGAGGCACTTGTGTGCACAAGTGGAAATACCCCTTTTAGACCAAGGGTTAAAGCTCTGCCAAAGCGGCTCCCAGCATGGGGCACACTCCCCTCCCCTCTGCTAACTGCCACCTTAACCAAACCTTCTCCCATTCCCATGCCCCACCAAGAGCCTTGTCTGGCAGCTGCCAGCACAGCCCATACCCATGGCTGGGATGGAGAGGCCCTGTATGTGCTGGGAGGGATGAGAATAAGTCTTGTTTTCCTTCTGGCTGGAGGGTTTACCGTGTTTTTAGGAGGCACTGCTCCCTGCTGCCTGGGATGGGCCATCAGAAACTCTTGATGTGCATTCCTGTATTGTCTCGTGGGGGATGAAGTAACGGTTCTGGTCAGAGAAAACCCTTCTTGTCCCCCTTCCTTCCTTCAGAGGCATAGGGAATGGTGAACAATTAATCTGAAACTCTGTGTAGTCAAATATAAATCCCCACAGCTTGAGGAATTCTGGATAAGAGCCAAAAGGGTTAACAGGAAGACATGTTCCCTCCAGCATAATTGTATATTTGGCTTATATTTTAATAAATGAGTAACAGCTGAGCAGAGATGGCAAAAGGAGAGGATCCCCCCACTCTAAGGTATGTTCCAGGCAGAGCTTGGGCTGTGTGCGAGTCAGGTACTGGAGCGGGTGATTTAGCACAAAACACTGAGGATTAACTGTGAATTAGACAGCTATGTAGACAGTGAGTAGCTAATGCAGGTGTAAAGGGTTGGGTTTTTTTAATATTTAAATTTTCTTTTGAATTCCCTGGAGGCAGGAAGAGAAGGAACAAAGCCAGGCACTGTGGTTGAGCCTTAGGCGAGCTGGAGGCCTGGGGTGATAAATCAGCAGTGTTGCAGGGAGATTAAGGGGGAAACCAGTGTAATATATGAGGCAGTATGGGAGTTTTATTACTACAGTCACCTCTGGAAGGATTTGGTTCCAGATGGTTAAAGCAGGGGTAGGTCAGGACCCCCCCTCAGATGGGGCCCACCATCAGATAACATCTGATAAATGCAGAAGCAGAGGAGGGTTTCCTCTGCATTGAGAGAGAGTTTCACCTGGAGAGAGCTGTCTCCATAGCAGGCGAAAATAGCTTGCATTAGTGGGGAGTTTCTTCTTTGTGAGGAAAGCTGGTGATGAGCATTTTAGCGTTTCTCCCCATTGAGGAAATGTGTCTTTTTCTTGCAGAACATTTCTGGGAAGGCTTTGGGATTAGCCTGCCGCTCAGAAGCGCGGGGTGGTTCTGGATGGTGGTGCCATTGGCCTGACGCTGGTGGGAATACTGCCCTCGATAAAGCCCCCCCACCACTGCAGCTCCACAGACTGGCAGCTCCAGGGATGGGGGGCAGTTTAGTGTCTGCTGCACTGTGATGGGGACCCTTGTTCTCCAGGGAGTGGCCTAGAGCTGTTAAACTTGTTTTTGATAAGTCACCAAGAAGTGGCTAGGAAGCAGTATCTTTTATAGCTCTCAGCCAGGGCAAGAGGTACAACAAAGACCTGGTTCATGGATTAATTTCTCCTGCAAGAGTGAGGGCTGTTGGGTGTTGGCATTGCCCAGCTCCACACTAGAGGCGGACTAACCCTCAGACCACAACACTGATGCAACACAACAAATTGCTGGGAGGAGGGGGGATGTTGCTCTATCACGGGATTATTTTTTTTAAATTTGAAATGGTTAAGAAGAATTCTCATTTGGGGAAATTTTGGCTGTACTTTGCTTCAGCATTAGTCTTCTCTGTTGGGTCTCTTCTGCTAGAAATGCTTAGATTTATTTTTGTTTGTGTTCTGTCTTATGCAGCTAAGAAAACAGTTTCAAATAGGACAAATTGTCTTGTTCCAGGGAGGAGGTCTGATCTGGAGAGTGAAAACAGCTTGCTACTTGGAGAGTCATCCCCAAAAGAACAAAGCTATAAGGACAGTTCCCTACACTGTGCCCCGCGAGAGATATTATAGAGCCAAGTTGTTGGCTGCAGGAAGCACCCCTATATGAGACAGTCTCTTTGTTAAGTGGTGTTTTTTCCTAGGACTTATGTGCCCCAGTGCCTGGTCCTGTGGGTGCTGCTCCTTCGGGTCCAATGGGCAGGAAGGCAAGTGCCTGGGGTATTCCCCTCCCCTGCTTGTGAGCAAGGGGAACCGTGTTAGTTCATTTCACAGGGCTGCTAGTGCACCTTTCTGATAGTCTTTAATAGGTGGTGCTGTAGAAGAAGAGTTGAGTCTATTTAAAAAATCAGATGTGTGTCTCTCCCATTTTTGTATTTCTTGTGTCACTGGTAACATGAAAGGAAGATACGCTCGTGAACGAGCCAATGTTCATGCACAACATTCATGGAAAATCAGTTCTGGATGCACAGAAAAGGGAGTTTCTTGTGGCAGTTGGATGGAGGGTTACGATGCTTAGAAAAGTGACGTGACATCATACGATCTGTACATCTTGTGAAAATGAATCAGTGCTACTATTATTAAAACATCTCCACTTGTAATGGCTCCTTGGGCAGACTGGTGATAACAAACAATTTTAAAATTGGTGTAGGATATAAATCCTGGTAGGAAGGAACAGTAAAAGCAATGGGAATTTCACTGCTTGAAAGCCAGACTCAGTTTAGTCTGATTTCTAGCCAAAGAGCCAAACTGTGGATTCAGTGCTTCTAGGTTCTCAATTAAAAGGTCATCATCACATCATTAAGAGGTCCAGACTTGCCACATCATCATTCTGTTTTCCAGAAAAAGTCATTCTTGTCCAAAGGACAACTGGAAATGCCTAAATGTGATGATAAAAGTGGTAAGCGTGGCCTGAGCCAAGAACCATTTTGCTGTCAATGCTTAAACAAGATATTTCCATTAAGAAATAAATGTTAGGAAATGACATTCTTTTGATAGACAACTCGTGAGACTAAATTTGTGAAACTCTGTAGAAAGAGGAGCCGAGGGAAATTATTCTTACATTTACACCTAAGGCAATCACCCTGGATTTATTACTACATCTCGAGCTGCACGCCTGAGTCTGGTTTATTAACTACTGTCCCTTTTGGTTTTTTATCCAGGGTGGTAAACCAGCTGTAGAAAGCTGAAAAGAAGTTGAGATGGATGTCTTGTCTTTTCAGCCTGTTTCTTGTGTTCATTTTTTTCTAGAAACAAACATCTCTCATGTCTCCTAAACAGATTTTCTGATTGAGTTTCCAGAACAGACCACCACCAGTCTCATTAAAGCTTATTTATGCTACTTTCATGCATGAATAAAAAAGCTTCCACTCACTGCTGATTTTATTTAGTTAGATCCTGTGCCTTGTGGTGGACATTGAATTGGAGTGACATTTTTGGCACCAGAAAAAGAAAAAAAATAGTGGGACTGCAGAGAACAGTTTGATGCCTGCATCTTTTGCAATATGAAAAGGAAGGGGTTAACCTGTTCTTGGCTGTGTGGTATTGACTGAGGCCCACGCAAAGAAAATACAGCTGTAAATAGTTAGGAGTATTCCCTAGTAGCTGGGATTTTTTTGGGGGTAAGTTATTGAACTGGGATTCAGGAGGTATGATCTGTTTCCCAGGGATGCCAACCGCTTCCTGTGCGATAGGAGGAAGGTCACTAGTTGCTCTGGGTCTCAGCTCCCCAGCTGAGAATGATGCTTTCTCTCTCCTCTGCTTTTTCCAGCTTGCTTGTTTATATCGCTAGCTTTTCAGCAGAGTAACATCTCCTCTGCCTGTGTGCTGATCACGATGGGTCGTGCTCTCTCAGCTGGGTCCTCTAGACACCACTGTGAGTAACAAGTATGATTTTCCATTTACGCTTGTCTCCTTCACCTCCATGCATGCTGCAGTGCCTGTGAGGTAAGATTAACAGCTCAAAATAATAATAAAAAAATAAATCTGTAAAGATGTAGAACAAGGGAGCAAAGATCTAGCAGGTGTGAAAAGTTATGAAATTGGTTTGTTTTTCTCCAGTCCTGCTGGCTGATGATCTCATGCAAAGGTACTGGCATTTCTGAATGAGAAGGATTTGAGCATGTCCTTTAAGTCAAAAGGGTGAACAAAAAGAGCTTTGTGTGTTTTCTTTGTGCTAAGCACATTGTGAATATTCTTAAGCATTGCCACAAGGATTAACATCTCTGCATTTTAATGTGCTTGGTGCTGGAATGTAGCTAGAAAGCAGAGGGACAGGAATGGTCTCTCCAGGCAGTGCACTCTCTGCTAGGTGTCTCTTTGAAGTACTGTTCAATAGCTTTCTGTTACTCTTTCTCCTTTTTTTTTTTTTTTTTTTTTTTTCCCCTTCTCCCCCCTCTTTTTTCCCCTTCTCCTTCAACAGCTTCTGGAACAAATTCTGATAGATTTAACTTTTCTGAAATTTACTGTACTGGACTGTTTTATCTCCAAATACTTTTGCATGCCAGTAGTGTAAAAAAAAAAACCAAAACAAAACAGCATGTGGACTGAAGTATGGAGTTTGGTATTTACTTTGGATCATTAACCTGCTCTGTGAATTTTTTTTTGTTTGTTTTTCCCCCCATCTTTGTGTAATTTCAGAGCCTGTGAAGAGACGCTGTCATTTGCTGCTTCAGGATCCCGGCAAGAAATGGGAGTCTGATGGATCGTAAATGCACCTGCTTTGTTTAAAACCCAGCCAAACAGATAAGTGCCCTTTTAATTATCTCACAATAGCGTTGTAGACATATCTGTGCACAAAACCTCTCTCTTCACTTCTGTTTCGATTCGGTGAGCCCTCTATGTTTCACCACTGCAAACGAATGCTCTGTGGTTCCCTTTTTGACTGAGGAATACCAGACGATGTTGGTATTTCACATGAGCTGAGTAATTAGCAGCTGAGGGAATTGCAGCTGACAGCTTGGGAAGCTCCCAGGGGTCTTTCCCTGCCCCTCCTGAGCTGCTGTCTCCAGCAGCCCTGTGAGGTTTTGGGACCCTGATGAGCAGCTCTGCGGGACCAGATGAAGCTGATGTGACCCATCTGAGCCTTAAGGAGTCCTCCGGGACTCATTAGAGGTTTAATAACTAAACTTGGCTGGTTTGATCGAGAAGATGCTTGTGCAGGCTTGGCACGATCTCAGAGAAACCAGTTGCTGGCAGGAGAGAGAGAGAGCTTTCGGCATGTGCTACTCACATGTGTGCAGAGAAAGTGATAGCCCCCTGCTTCTTCCTGCTGGTTTCCAGGAGGGAAAATAGCCGGGGATGGGAGAGAGAATTATGTGTGAGTCCAGGGCAGGCAAGTGACAAGGACTGCAGATGAGCATAGTCTCTGCCAGGAAAGCTGGGAGAAAACGGGGGGATTAACTCTAAAAGGTGGAAGAGAGATGTAGGCATCTAAAAGTTTATACACAGCATCCAAAAAGGTATTGTAGGGGAGTGGTAACAAGAATTGTCCCCTCAAAGTTATGGGGACACTTATAGCTATGGATGGAAAATACAATCAAGAAAACTAGCAGCTTAGGTTCTATAGGTGACCACTGCCTCTCTTGGGCACACAACTGCCGTTATCAAATAATTTAAGAAATCCATAAAATGTGGTCACATGTACAGTGTAACTTTGCAATGGTATACAGCCATGAGGCTGGGGCAAATATTCACTACACCTGCAATTTACAGTGTTAGAATAATGAAAAAGCCACTAAAGCTGAATGTGAGCACTGGAGGGGGATGTGTGGCAGGAGGAGGGACAGGTGCCAAACTACGCCAAAACTGTCTTCTCTCCTCTAACATGGTTTATTAGCATTGTAAAATGCCTGTCTTGCAGTTAGGAATAAACAGGTTTGCCAGAGCAAATTAGACTGTATTAACTGATGTAAATTCATCTTACCTACCTAAGCAGAAGGTGAGTTTCTTGGTGAAGGTGCCAGCCTAGGACCGAGAGAGACCGGAGAGAAGAGATGGTGAAATAGGAGGTTACAGCAGCATGAGAGAACTGGATCTAGATCAGCCCGTCTGATCCCTGGAGTGTCTGAAGTTCCTTCTTTTCTAGGAAAATCTCTTTACTCCTGCTGTTGTTACCAATAAAGTTTTTTTTGGATTAATAGAAGAAACTACATGTCTGATATTAATGACTATGCTCTCTTACAATTGAAAACACTGCTTATTCTTGACTCCTAAATACTCTGATAGCAAAAAGTCTTGGTAGTATATTAAGAAACACTGAGAAAATTAAGCCCTAGTGAGAAAATCAGGGTTTGTGTGTTCAGAAGGATGGATAAGAAGTTGAAAAAGCTTAAATCATCTGTGTACCCTAACTAACAGAGCTCTTTGCTCCTCAAAAAAAAACCAAACACCTTTTTTTTTTTTAATCTCAGAGATCCTCAAGGTCTTGATTATTAGGTTTGCAACTTGAAATCTGCTTTCTGCCAGAATGCTAACATCAGTGTTTCCCCAAATTATGTCCCATTAATTTAACCCTAACCTGACCAGTTCCAGTCTGGACATCAAAGCTGCATTTGGAAATCATATCCTTAAGTGTGCGGCATGCAAATTGTAATGCTCTGTGCTCCACGGCAGAAAAGGCAGTGAACACTAACAGTCCATCTCCGTAACTGTGCTGATGTGAGAGGTGATGCTGAGGGCATTTATATGCACCTGTGGTTTGGTTGGTGCACCAGCAGCCAAGGAGAACAGACTCAAACAACCCTGCTAAGCTTCTGCAAAAAATCCTGTCCAGAAAATAAGACCCCCCCCCCCAATCCCTAACTCTTTCCTCATCTTACAGGTGAGCCACGAAGACACTTGGGAAACCACAGCTCCTGAATGCATAAGCTTCCCCTGGGATTAGAAGACAAGCCATGGGGAAAGAGAAGAAAGAAGAGGAAGCTGTCTTTCTGAGGAAAAAGATAACTTTGCTGAGGGCTTTCTCGCTCCTCATTGGCAGCATGGTTGGCAGCGGCATCTTTATCTCCCCAAAAGGAGTACTGAAAAACTCCGGCAGCGTGGGTTTCTCCCTGCTTGTCTGGTTTGCCTGCGGGATCCTCTCAATGTTCGGTGAGTGTTGGTGAGCTTTGTCAGCCTTTGCTTAAGCACCTGGGAGGTGAAGGGAACCAGCGTGTTTTTATATGTAAAAAAATTGGGAGCAGAATAGACCAAATTTTCCCTGTTCCTGCTGCAACAGAAACAAAGGTTTAACAAGCTGGGGGGAGGGATCACCAGGGGTCTTCAGTGAAAATTATTCTCCTGTGGTGTCTGAGAAGATCTCGGCACTTGTGGTGTGTGAATATGAAATGATGTGCGAGTCCAGGGCAGAGGAGTGATAATGACTGCAGATGAGTGTAGCCTCAGCCAGGAAAGCTGGGAGAAAATGAGGGGATTCACTCAATAAGGTGAAAGAGAGAGGCAGTCATCTAAAAGGCACTTGTGAGTATGAGGGCTACATGGTGCTTTTCACAGACACTGTGAAAATGGCAAGAAGTGACAGTCTTTAATGTGCCTCAAGGGATCCCTTTTCTGTCAGTGAGGATAGAGAAGCACTCGAGCAGATCGCCTGGGGAGCTACAGGGTATCCATCAGCCCGGGACGGGAGGGTGGGTGTCTGTCAAAAATGGTTTGGATATGTCTGATGCTGCCCTGGAGCAAGGAGATGGAGCGGATCAGTTCAGCCCTGCTTTCTGTGTTACCCTTGGCTCTGTTGCTGGCATTTAATACCAGTCTTTTCTCATGAAAGGTTGACTTTTTGATGACAGTTTCATTCTAGTTCTTCTGAAATAATGTAGCTATTAAAGTTACAATGTATAAAATGTATGCCTTTTAGTTTCCTTCATTAACTGTGTAAAAGCACCATCTCAGAAATGCTCTGAAGGTGCTGTTAGGAGAACTGCAAGATCTCCCACCTCTGGGAAGAAATCTGGTGATTATTTCAGTGGGTGACTTAAAAGTTCTGCTTCTGTCATAACTTTGAAAAAAATCACAAGAAAGGAAAAATGCCGCATGTGGGAAAAAACACCTTGGCACTGTAACATGAACACACAAGTTTAGAAATCAGGGCATTCAATTGTTAATACAGCAACAGTTATGGTTCTTGCTCTTAGCATGTGTATACCAATATTTCATGTTGTTGCATATGCTGTTAAGCTCAAGTCTCCTTTACCATACATGTGGGATGCAGCCTGTGTGGGGTTGTTTGATGAATGATATACTTCTGCTTAAAGAAAATGTTCAAACATAATGTGAGCATGGCGTTTCTTTTAACTGAGGGGAGCAATAAATGATAACGCATGTGCTGGTCACGTAGCATAAGCTCTGCACTTGGAAAGTTCTTTCTTTCAGTTGTATCCTTCTGGAAGGGCCTTGGGAGCCTCTTTATCAAGTTATTGTCTTTTGTAGCCAAACATGTTGGCTTGTTCTTTCCTTTTATCAGCTTGATGACCTCCCCTGATCATATCTCTGACACTTTTTTTGCAGTACATTAAAAAGACCTGCCTTCTTTAGTGCTTTTTTTTTTTTTTCTTTCAAGTATGGCATTTATATGAATCCCATAAGTGCAGCCAAGCACTTAAACACACACTTGAAGTGTGTCAAGAGACTCACTGGAATAAATGAGAGGAGGTGCCTGCCTGTGTTCAAGACTTTCAACACGGATTCTGCACAAATTTGCCAATAGAGAAGCGGGAAAAATTGAGATCCTCACCATTGGCATGACCTGAATATGGCATGATTGCCATGGGACTTGGAGGCATGTCTGTATCACCACTGGGTTTCTCTGTGCTCTTCCTCCATGGCTGCCTGAGCTAGGCAAAGAAGTAGATAGCACAGCTAGAGGTGGTCCTACCCGACAGGGTCATGTCCCAACAGTGCTCAGCCCCATTGCAGGGAGAGTTGTGCTCAAAGAAGTGAAGTGGTTTATGATTTCTTTTGATGAACAAAGGATGTTTAATCTAGCAAGTGAATTCAGTGTAGGCAGGGCTTAAGATTTGTACTTAAACACGTTCAAATGGTGTGATGAATTGCTCTATAGAGAAAACACAGATGGGGTTTTCTTGGCACAGGCAGAGGCATAAAGGTTTCTATCTGTTTGCCTGAAAGTTTCAAGCCATTTTCTCTGGCACTCCTCTCCCAGGGTTTCTTGCTGTGTGCCGGTGCAGGGTCAGTGGTGTGCAGAGGTGCTTATGAAGGCAGAAGTGGGCAGTCCCCAGGTCTGTTGCTGTCCTTGTGTCTGAACACATGAGAACAGACTGACTAGACCTCTCATGTGGACATTTCCCTTGCTCTGCACCATCAGGGCTGTGTTTTCTTCCAGTGGCAGGTCTTCCCTCTTAGAGGAGATGCCCTTTCAGGTCCTCAGTCCAATGTCTTCGAATGAAGGAAGGGATTTATGTGAAGATGCAAGATAAGGATGCAGAAACGTAGTCTGTAATCAAAGATGCGATTGAAATGATCAGTTCAGCCACAGCCTCTTGGCTGAGCTGCTCTAACTGCCTTGTAAGCAGTGTTACAGCAGTCTAACTGCGAGGAGAAGTGAGAGAACCCAAACACCCAGGACGTTTTTCAAAGGAAACCTCTTGTAGTTTCACGCAACATTTATTTCACACACCTTTCCGCCTAACTTCCATGGAAAAGTTGTACCATTAACCAGGAAACAGAGAATTTCTTTCATTCTGACAGAAAAGTGAACTTGCTTCAAAACACTGTAGCACACAAAAATAGGGAAAAGAGTGGTTCTGCTAACCCCTTTTTTCTTCCTCTAATTCACTACTTTTAAAAAAAATAGATTAATTCAACCCCATAAAAGTAATACACAAAAGAGAAACCCATGGGATGATTTACTCAGGTCATTTCTACCTGAACTTTTCCAGGTGCCTTGTGTTACGCAGAGCTTGGAACAAGAATCACAAAGTCTGGAGGACATTATATCTACATTTTGGAGACACTAGGGCCTCTGCCAAGTTTCTTATTCCTGTGGGCAGAGTTTTTTGCTATCAGGTAATGTGATGGGTTAGCCCTTGGCTGGGGGCCAAACCGCACACCCACTCACACAATTCCCGCCCCCACCCAGGGATAGGGGAGAGAGTTAAAGGGGTAGATGGAAAAAAAGACTTGTGGGTTGAGAGAAGGACAATTTAATAACTAAACTACAATAATATTGAAAACAATACTATATACAAATGAGTGATACACAGTGATACTGCCCCCCCACCCAATAACCAAGGCTCAGCCTGCTCCTGGCTAACGATCCCAGAGCAGGGATTGATCCCGGAACCACACTCATGATTCCACCAGGTGGGGAGTGCACCACTCCCGGAGGCACTCACAGAACAGAGATAACAGTCTGAGCATCCCAGACTGAGAGCTGACCGGAGTTCAGGGCGGAGGGGGGGAAAGGCCTTGGGAGAGCGATCTGGAGCCAGAAGAGATCCAAAACCAAAAGGGAAAAGGACGATCTTCCTGTGGGTCCTCATCTATATACTGGGCATGATGTGTATGTTATAGAATAGATTATTGGCTATTCTAAATTTCAGTCTTAACCTAAGAGCAAATCCTAGGCTAGCAACCGGCTGTGCTGCTTCGCTCGTCTGCCGACCTTGGCAACAGCACAAAACATCAGTTCTTATCAGCTTCTTCTGAGCACAAATCCAAAACGCAGCCTCTTGCTAGCTATTGTGAAGAAAGTTAACTCTGTCTCTGCCTAACCCAGGACAGGTAAGAGATTTTGTTTGTTTGCATTTTGCTGGGTGCTGTGACGATTGAAAAACCCAGAAGTTACAGTGCTAGGTAACTGTCTAGGCGGTTTGTAAAGGAAGGAGTAGAAACAATCTGAACAACTTTTAAAGACTTTCAGTGCTAAAAGGAAGAAGGCATAATAAGGAAATAGTTACACATGTTCAAGGTGATCTATACTTGAAGATTATCTCTATTCCCCCCTGGCAGCTGGTATCCTCCAAGAGCCATGCTATTTTTCAGAGACTGACAATAGATGCTAGATTTATTTCAGGTCTTCTGTTTTCATTGTGAAACTTGTTCAGATTCTCCTGTGGAGACAACTTTCTGTCTTAAAACTGGAGTTAAATAATATTTTAGAATATTGTAAATTTCTTCTTTTTTAACTTTAAAAGGAAAGTCCTCCCCTCCCAATAACTTGCATCTTTCATGTAAGCTGAGGTGAAGCAGGACACATGAACCACACTGCATTGCTCAGTATGATTAATCACAACTTTTGCTTTCAAGTTGGGAATAAATCTTGCACCATGCGATTGTAACCCATTTACTGAGAAAACCTGTGAAAAAGACCCTACAGGAACACAGCATTGCCATAGGAGAGCAGGATTAACCTGGGTGGGGAAACTTCCCCTCCTCCAGAGTATTGTGCAGTTTTTCATCACGCCATCTTTCGGCCATCCACAGACAAGAGTTTGTGCTTGGTTTCCCCCACCCAGGCCTGCCAACAGTGCTGTGGTTTCTCTGGCATTTGGACGCTACATGCTGGAGCCGTTTTTCGCCCCTTGTGCAGCCCCTGTCACTGCCGTGAAGCTTGTATCTCTCCTGGGGTACTGTAAGTACTAACTTCCATGGGATTGCCAATCTTGGAGCCTCTCTGCCCCAGACCAGAGGTGCTTATGGGGTATTATCTTCTGGGATAACTGTGGAATTGGGGCCCCCTTGGTCCCCCAAAGCTTCCTGATCTAAGGCACTGGTTTGGGACCACTATATTCTCCAAGAAGGGGAACAAGCCTCCCTGTTGACCAGCTGGAGCCCAAGGTCAGGGACACATAGAGGGGTAGAAGCTGTTCATGTACAATTGTGCATTGTACTGGTTTGAGGATGTCAGGGTCAAGGTTTTGGACTCCTCACTTGGTGCACCCACCCCATGAAGCTGTCCTGGCTGTTCAAGGCTGGTGTATGCTGGCACAGGGACTGCTGTGAAGGGGGCTTCTGAGATGGCCTTGCAAACTCACACCTTCCCCCCAGGCAGCCGTGGATCACCTGAGAGGAACCAGGCTTCTGGTCTCTCTTAGGAGCATCACTCACCTCCCTCTTCAAACACTAGGGTCAGACCTGTAATATTTCCTGACATCTCTCACCCCGAAGTATCCTCTCTGTAAAGACGCAGCCTTCTCCCCAGTGTCCCTAGAGCAGGGAGTGCCGCTGTATTTTTTTTTCCTGTTTGCGTCAAACATGGGCTACAGCTGTAGCAGTGTGTTCTCCTCTCCAGACACGGTCCTCACCCTCAATTCCTGGAGTGTCACCTGGAGCGCCCGGCTGCAGACGGCTCTCTCAGTTGTCAAGCTCCTGGCGCTCATGCTCATCATCGTGCCAGGGATGATGCTGCTGGCCCAGGGTAGGTGTGCTGCAGGGTGGCTGAGGGAGGGTGCTTGACATGCCCACCTGTCACGGCTTTTATCAATCCCTAGTGACAAGTATGGCACACTTTTAGCTGTCAGGAGCTTTCCCTGGCTGTGTGCTGTATATGAACTCGCTGGGAGCTGAGGCCAGGGTGATGGACGTTAAGCTGCATCACTGCACTGGGGCTGATGCACCTGTCTCAGCTGTACTTTCTCCAAAACTGAGTCTCCCCTCAGTGCCCAAGACTGTGTGAGCCTACCCATACAGGCACCTTCCTCTGCAGATGGTCTTTCTTTGGTGTCAGACTTGCTTGTTTCCAGCATGGCTTGAAATCTTTCCAAAGCTACACAAATTTGATGGGTACCAGGGAGGTGTGACAGCATGCCATGGTGTCTGGGGCACATGGGGGGGACATGGGGGACAGCTGTGTAATGAGTTAACAGCCCTCAGCTGAGCCCTGGTAACTGCATCTCTAACCTTTCTTGTGGCTTAAGCTAATGCTTTTTATCTCCTAATTGAGATGGGCAGTAACTTAGTAAACTTAAAATGGACTTGCCCGGCATTGCACACTCACATCCAGAGTAGGGAAAAAAACCTACCAGCAGTATCTTCTGGGAATGGTACAAGAGTATTGGCTTCAATCCAAGCCTTAGTTTATAGAAAAGCCCAAGGCATTCCCACTCAAGGGAAGAATCCTGTCCCCTCTTCATGCTATTACCTTCCTCTGCAGAGAAAACAACACAGGCATGAGGCTCCACCTTCATGTTTCTTTCTGACGTCTGGATGTGGTTCCTTTGAACATGCGAATATCCCCTTAGGCTGGCAGCACTTCTGAACTGAAGGACTGCCGTGCAGCTAGAAATCCTGTGCCGTCATTGTTAGGGACGTCATTGTTAGGCTCCACAATCTGGAGCCCTGGCACTCGTCCTCCAGTGAGGATAAGTGCTGGTGACATCTGGAGGGAGAATTCACCAAAAGACCCCAATATGACACATTGTATTTAATGTGACTCATGGGGGACTGTAAATCATTCATTAATATATTGCAGGCAATAAATCCTTTTTATGCATGATCACTTACCAGCAATTATTTTAGAACGTAAAAAGACTACTCTGATAGGCCCACTCCCACATTTTGGTTTATTTTTTTTCAAATGTATTTTCTTTTTGACCTGCTTTTTGTGCTTAAAAGTCAGGTTAGTGCTTTTAAATCAGTTTGCCTGATTCCCCAGCCTTGTTCTACTGTTTTTTGGTTACAGTCCTATTCTTTCCTCTGCCATTATCTTCCTTTAGGCTCAGGTTTGTTTTAGAGACTCGCTGGGCCATTGTTTCAAACCCAAATGCCCAAATCCCATCACAGACCTCCTTGTGGAGGACCTCTGTTCAGGTGGCCTGACTTTTTCCATGTGTTCTGTGCCATTTCATCCCTCTCGTGGCAAAGCCCAACTACGTGAGCTCTGCACCTTTTACTTTTAGAGAGACTTTGATGTGGAGAACTGAATATGGATGTGGAACCAGTGTTTGGGCCACCTGGATTTGAAAATGTTGGAAATACAGCTTCTTTTGACTGCATTATTTTATCGGTTTTCCTTTGAATGAGAGGCCATTAGGTGTTCCCCCTTCCCTAGGTTTTTTTGGAGTTTGCTAACATATGGTTCATATGCAAAATACTGACTTTGATTTTTGTTTCATTTTAGTTTTTGTTGTTGTTGTTATTTCAAGCAGAGAACTTTCAGGAAATTTGTGGGAGTTGGTAAAATGGGGTCTCCATCTGAGCCACCTCTGCTTTTTAGATGGGTTTTTTTTAGCTTTGCCCTCTGTGCCTTCAGTTCCTGCTCCTGTGGGTAAGCTGCAGTGGCTGGCAGGGGCGGCAGACGGGGAGCATGCCCAGAGCAGCTGCAGGGGGCTGGCAGGGGGAAGAGGAAGGGTCAACTCAGCAAATTAATTTTGGGACAAAAGAAAGTACAGGACAACTTGGATCCTCTCATCTCCATGATCTCCCATTCCCACAGCAGGCTTTGTCTGAAACAGGACCAGTTGCTGCCATTGCCCTTCCTGAAATATCTCCTGTAGCTGGATGGGAGATGGCTTTTTTCTATCATTGTTTATGAAGTAAACGTGTCAACACAGCACTCCATATTAGAGAAATGGAACAAATCCAAATACCTGGCTCCAAGGAAGTCACAAACACTCTTCCCATGTCTGGGCAAGAGGTAGGAGGGCTCTTCCCACGGGAAGGAAGCGAATCTCTGACCTTTCCCTGCTCCGTGTCTGTTGTTTATCTCTTCTGCAGGCCACACTGAAAACTTACAGGATCCTTTCAACAGGCAGTTGCTGGTTTTGGATAAGCTGCCCCTGGCATTTTACGCAGGCATGTTTGCATATTCAGGCTGGTAGGTACAACGGGAGGGTGCTTCATGCGCAGCAGGCTGGTGTCCAAGACCTGGCTCAAACTCTCTCCCTCTCTCCCTGTCTCTTCCCGCTGTGCAGGTTTCAGACCAGCTTTGTGCGTGAAGAGTTGGTCAGACCTGAACGGTAAGGCTGGGAAGAAGTTATTTTGGGTTACCAGCCTCTGGGTACTGTGGCTTTCCCAAATGCAGTATGGGAGGAGCAATCTGTGGTAATACTGTGCGTAACAAGCAATAACAGCTTGTTCTCTCTGCGCCTCTCTTCCCCTCTCTTGTAGAAATATCCCCCTGGCTGTCATCGTGTCTGTGATCACTGTAATTGTGGGGTACATGCTCACCAATGTCTCCTATTACACTGTCCTGGGAACACAAGACGTTCTGGCTTCTCCTGCTGTGGCTGTGGTGAGCCGTCACCCCTACTGTTATCTTTCTTTAGTGTGGTCGACTTATGCTGAAGGGATGGCCATGGCATGTATTTAGGTGATGGTTTTCCTAATAAATGCTTTATTGCTTTGTCATTTCTCTGAATTACTGGTCAATAATAATTTCTTCTAGTCTTGCCTAAAAGATAATGAAAAAGAACTGGCAGATGACAGTAGAAAAGGCAAGATTTATGAGTTATATTTTACTCCTTTGATGAATAAAGTTTTGTTTTGAATCTGATGTCATCTAGAGATCACCACATGTTCCTAAAGTCACGCTTGCTCTTCCTCCAGAGCTTTGTGCAGCGAGCCTTCAAAAGCCTGATCTCAGTGGTCCCTGTCCTTGTCGCACTGTCCTGCTTTGGAACCATGAATGGAGGAATCTTCACATTTTCAAGGTCATGTCTCTAAGAATTCGTTACTCTTTTAGCTTCCCGAGTTGGAGGGAATCACCAGTGACCTGTGCAACTGCCCATCCATGCAATGGCATTTTAGCCACCCTTGTGGGAAAAACAAGGGCTTTGACTCCCATGATGTCAACTATGGGACGATTCCTGTTGGCTGAGTTTGCTCTTTCTATTTCTGGCCACATCCAGACTTTGGTATCTAGAGCTGGTCACAAATGAAGATTTTTCACCTTCTCCCCCCACCCTTCAGTTCACATCCCCAGTTTAAAGTGAAACGTCAATGTTTCTGGTGAACTAAAGGCTTTGTTGACACTGGCAGCTGCTCAGTGAAACTGAGTCTTCTTTCCACTGCAGGGCACAGTCCCTCTGTTGTGAAGATCTCTGGCCAAAGGCAAACTCTCCCTCAAGGACTTTGCTTTGGTGTCAGTGAAATGTTATCGGGGACGAGCTATTCCTAAAGCAATAGTCGAAGTTCAACAAGTCTTGCTGTAGCAATAAGAAAAGCTTTGTTCCATGGAAAAATTATCTTGCCAGCTTCACTGGCTACTACTCTGCATGTCCTTATGGGAGTCTTGAAATTGGAGAAAAGGGCAGAGTTCGTGGAGAAGCACGTCATGCTGGTCCCAAGGAGCTGAGAGAACTCTCTGGACCCAGTTCTGTTTCACAGCTTTGATTGCAAAATGAAAAATCAGTTGATATGAGAGGGTTACGTCGTAGTGCAAAAGCCAATGAGTTACTTGATCCACTACGCTGAGATCCTGTATTAAATACAGGTGCAGAGAATCTTCCCTGTTATCTCCTTTAGATAGTGGCTTTCTTTGAGAACAAGAAGTTCCTGGACAGCACAGAGGTTCTGCATGTCCCTATCACCCTTTTCTCCCCCATCCTGGCACTATTAACATAATCACTGGAGAAGGGCCATACAAACAGCGATGGGGCCTCCCTGGCTGCTGGCCAGCCACACCCCTGCAAAACCGCAGAGACAGCAATAAACCAGTTTTACACTCATGCCCCAGCTGCTTTGGGCCCTGCTCCAGCACAACTGATGCTCTGGCATGGTTTGTTTGTGGATATTAAATTTATAAAATTGGATGCAATGCCTTCTCCCTAATTGCCCTTTCACGAGTCAAAAATGGATGGAGGCAAGGAGCTCTCTGCTGTAATTTTGTAGCTGGTCTTGTGTGTAGCTGGCCTCTCAGCAGTATGCCAAACTATATTTTCCAACAGCTGGCCAGAGGATTGAAAATATTCTATTATTTGAGGAAATTGCATTTTATTTTTATATAAGTATTTATTTTTATATGTATATAAATATAGGCATCAAGACTGACAATCCCCTTTCATAAACTTGCCAGCCTCTTTTATAAAGTGTTGAAGTTTATGACCCCTCCACTTTCTGCCAGAAAGATTAATCCCTTCTCTGATGGCAAGACACTTTCTTGCTTCTGTTTCCAGCCTGAACTTGGTCATGGTCACTTCGGACTTGCCCAGCGGTCTCTGCTAATGGGCCACCCAAGGGGATGCTGCTGGTGGGCTCAACGCTGCATTGAACTAACTGGTGCTGGGAGAGCTATGGGAATTCAACACTGGGTTTTTCCTCCAGATGCCCCCAAAAGTGCAGCTAAAGATAGAACTGTGGCCTTGAATAGCAGGCCTGTGATGGGGGCAGTGCCTCGTGGCCTCAGGTCAGTCCAGTGACTGACCTTCTCATTTCTAGTGTGGATGTGGGATGCTAATGCACAGGGCTCCCTGTCTTTTTGTAGGACTCTGTTTGTGGCTTCCAGGGAAGGACAGTGGCCTCCTCTCTTCTCCATGATCCACATTCGAAGGCATACACCCCTTCCCGCTGTCATGTTAATGGTAAGGAGATCTGGCTGTGTGACGTGCTCTGTTCTTGCAGTCTTGGTTTTCTTGCAAAGCCTTGAGAAGCTGAGTCAGCCTCTGAAAAAATAAAGAAGCTGTCATGCTGGAAATGGGTGCAAAGTATTAAGTCCCCTTGTGCCAGCAGTGGTATCTGAACCCACTGCCTCACAAAGTCCCTGCCTTATAGCTTTTATCACCTTTTTTAGAAGTACTGTCCCTACCATCTGCCACAGTTGCTGATCAATATTGTCCCATGAAAACACTTCTGCTAGGCTTTGGCTATTTGGAAAACTCAAATTCCCAGGTCTGGTGGAAATGCAGAGAATGAACATTTGTGGAGGTACTCCCAGTTGTTGGTTTGGTTGTTTTATTTTTTGTTTGTGTTTTTGTTTGTTTGTTTATCTTTTTTTTTTTTTTTTTTTTTTTTTTCCCCTGTCAATGATCAGTCCAAACTGTGCTGCAGTTCCTCTTGCAGCTTGGGTGACTTGCTAAAAACTTAGCAGGTATCTTTGTAGGCAGCCTCTGTACCAGCAGTGCAGGGTTTTCGATCATGCGTGTTTTAATTGCCCTGCATAGGACATAGATCATCTATGATGTTGTTGATCTTGAAATAATTACATCTTTCTGTAGCACATCATAACTGTGTATTTAGGCCTTTTCCCTCTAGTCTATGACACACTTTTGTAAAGGACATGGTGAACTCTGAAATATTGGGACTGTGAAGTATCTGCCTGTGATTGTAGGGGGGGCTGGAGGAGGTGATCCGTGTTACCCTTTCTAGTCTGAGGACCGTAGTAGTGCTTTAATGATTGTATTTCATCTTCACAATGCTCAGTTCCCTTTGGTTACTGCCATGGTGTGTATCGGAGATATCTACCACCTAATGAACTTCTTCAGCTTTTCCCGATGGCTCTTCATAGGATTAGCCACCCTCGGGCTCATTGTTCATCGCTACCGTCACCCAGAGCTGCACAGTCCGTTCAAGGTAATTTATAGCCTGTATCTAACAGCCAGGAATGTGCAGGCTTCTAATTTCTCTCTCTTTTTTGCTAAGAATTAGAATATTACATAGCCATGGTTGCCTTTAGGCTCTAGGGGGGTCTCCATCCCTATTGCTGAGTAAGGCACATTGGGAGCTCTTGAGGTTGGTTGATGTGCCTGAACAGCCAGATGTGGCAAATCCTATAAAATTGATTCTCTGTCATGTCATCAGTTGCAGCTGTAAGACAGCAACCTGTGCCAGGGGACAAAGTTTCAGGCTGGGAACTGGGAGATGTGCAGTTCCCATGCTCATCTCCAGTGGGCTGCAAGGGAGGACCCTTGCCTGGATGTTTTTGTAGTGGTAGGTAGGTCTCAGCTCTAGCTGAGAAGCAGAGAGGCATCAGGCTTGAGAAGAGAGAGCATGGCCAGAGGGACACTGGGAGTAAACCAGTCTTAAGAGGAATCATCTGCTGGCAGAAAAATATTGTATAGTGTGAAGCATCTTGTGTGCAACTATTGCAGGTCCCGAGGATGCATACAGCATGTGCATGCGTACCACAAAGTATTTTGTTCAGCAGTCAGCAAACAACAGCCAACGGCCGGTGCAGTGTGTGGTCCTGTAGAGAGAAGGACTTTCCTTCTTGCTCCAGGGAGAGAGCAGAGAGTGGCTTTATGAGCCCCCAGCCATGCGTGACCTGTGTGGGCTGCCTGTCCTACCAACAGCCTGGGCATCTGGTGGGGTTTGAGGAGCTGCCTGACACACGCTGCATCCAGACTTCTCCCATGCTGGTTTCCAACCGCAGCTGGTGCATCTGTTGTTTTCCTGGTTAGTGGGATGAGTTTGGAGGAGAGTGCAGGATTTACTGCACAGGCACTGACCTGTGTGTGCACCTGCAAAGCTCTAACATATTCAGACCAGTGGCTGCAAGAAGTGAGAGGCATTAAAGGTGGCCAAAGGGAAGAAGTGAAGCAAGGGGATTCAATTTTCCCTCCTCACGGGGAAGCTGGAGGATGCTTTGTCCACTTGTGCCTTTCCCTAGTCTCCAGCTGGGCTCATTCCACGGGCTCTCCTCACACCGCTGGGGAGCAGTCGGCCCTCTTGTCTCAGTGGGGGAAGCTGGAGTTGGTGCTGGAGCAGCTTTCTTGCACTTGGGGCACCTTTCCCATTGCTGGATAAATGTGCAGAAGGCGTTTGGCCAGGGTGGACCTTCAGGCGGCGCAGTTTGTTGATGTCTCTGGTCATGCCTGCATGGTGTCTCCAGCCAGCTCCTGGGGAAGAGAGGAGACCTCTGAGGCCACAGGCACCGGGGAGCTGATTGAGGAGACACCCAGGGAACAGAAATGCTTCCCGTGGCTACCAGGGCTCTTCTCTGAGCCACAAGAAGCCTGATGTGTAGCTTGGGGTAATTTTTCTTCTTGGTCTTCGCTGGAGACAGTGTGTTTAGGAGAGACCTTGAAGCTTTACAATTTGTTGGCTGGTTGCACTGGCGTACTCACTCATGAAAAGATTTTAAATAAGTTTTGTCTTTTTCTTTTAAACCAAGCTTCCTGGGGGAAGCTCATTAGTGGATAGCACTCGTGATGTTTTCAGCTGCAGAGATTTTGCCCCATTTTGGTGTAGATAGAGATTTAGTCGTTTAACGGTTCCTAAAGGCAGATTAAGTGAGGGAGGGAAATTCTGGGCTTTTGGTCAGGTAGGTTGATATTTTTGTCCCCTCGTCCTAGTTTTTATAACCCCTTCAAAACTGAAGCCCATCTATCTGCAAGAGGGAAGGGCTGTGGGCAGGTGGTGTGGGCAAGTGCTGCGCTCTAGTGGCCAGAGAGAGGTGGTCTTCTGCCAGTGGCTTACGGAGAACAAACCATAAAATACATGAGATTGTGCTGGTACTTCTGCTACCCTATAGCATTTTGAGTTTGAAATGGTAAAAAAACACCGGTAAGAGGAGGAATTGGTCCTCTCACACACCTCTCGAGCAGATGTGTAGCGTGAGTGTGTGCACATAGGAGAGGCTGGCAGGGGATGGTCCAGCTGGAAGGGCAGCAAGAGCACCTCAGTTTGGTGGCTGGATGACTGCCATTGCTACAGCAACTGATCTCTTCCAGCTCGGCATGGTCAGTATCCAAAATAGGATCTCTGTTACCAGAAAAGAGATTGTCACCCTAGGTGAGACCAGCAGCTCCTTTATTCTGCCAGCTATGGCGAGGAAGAACTTGGCTGAGGTTGGATCCAAGGACTGAGGGAATGTTTCACAGTTTTGTTATTTATTGCAGTCTTCTGATTTAACCAAATAACCCAGATAAATTTGCTCACCCCACAGGATAAGGCTGAAGTGCTGACTGCTGCTTTGGTATTTCATCAAGGTGTAGTTGAAACTCACATTCTTGATGGAGGTGCTATGGAGATAGGTAGTCTGACTTGTCCTGTTTTGGCCACAGTAAGTCTCCAGCAAGCTGGAGGCAGGTCAAAATGAGTCACAAGTGTTATAACCAAAGAACAGTTCTATTTAAAGTGCTGCTTCTACTCTTGGCTTCAGATTTTCCACCAGCGGTTGCCTTAGGTGGCAAGTAGCTACATGCACATATGCACGTACAGGAGCAGTACATTCAGAGGGCAGTGGGTACAGGTAACTTCTCCCCCTGCTTGGCTTCCAGTTGTGAGTGGGGTGAGGCTTACATTAGGAGGGAGGTATGCACCTCACAGGACACACTGGGCTCCAAGGGTGGTACGAGGCAATTTTTGTTCCTACTTGTTCACAATTGATGGCACAGTGTGCAGGACAACTATGTGATTTTTCTCATCTTATTTTAGATGGAGTAGTGAATATACTGTGCACTGGCACGTATGGAGGCTGATTTACTACAGCCGTCATTTTTGCCTTGAGAATGATCTGTGCTCTTTTCCCCAGGTTCCCCTGTTCATTCCTGTCTCTTTTACCATCATCTGCCTCTTCACTGTGGCGATGTCTTTCTACTCAGATCCTGTGAACATTAGCATCGGATGCACCATGGTTTTAAGTGGTTTTCCAGTCTACTACCTCATAATCCATAAGCAAATGTCAAATCGTTGCCGTAGCCTGTTTTGTAAGTACGCATTTAAGTTTCAGTCCTCTAAACCTAAACATGCTTGGGGTGGGGATGTTGGTTTGTTCCCAGGGTTCATCTCTAATGCAAATTGCTCCATGACCAACAGGCTAATGAAACCTAAATCATGACCCCTGCCACCCCTTCGATGGCTTTCCCAAGACACTCTGTGGCTGAAGAGACGAGGGGCAGGCTGTGCTGCGGTCAGCTTGCAGCCATGCACGGGTTGTGTCTGACCGACTTGTGAATATCCTGATAAACCCGCCTGGTGCTTTGTTTTTAAAAAAAAAAAAACAAACAGGTCTGAGGTCTACTAATGTGGGGAACAAAGAGGGTTGCTTTTGCACCTCACCCCTGGTTTCTACTAAACTTTATCATGCCTTTGGAATCCCCACCTCTTGGTCAAATTTGGCTGACACTGAGCAAAAAGATCAAGAGATGGAGAGAGAGACTGTCAGGCAGACACGGTAACCCTGCAAATAAACATACTTGCTGAAAGGCTGGGGAGAGGACTGGTAGAAGACGGTGTTGCGTGGGGGCTATCCATTTGGTGATGAAGAGGCCAGGATGGTTTTGGGTGCAGATTTGGGTGTGTAAATGAGATACATCTGCACTCCATGTGATTTCTAGCACATATTTCCTTTGGATGTAGCTCTGGTGCTACAATGGTTTACTCGGAAACAAGAGCCCAGTTTTGAGTTTGATAATTTCATTTACAAATCTTGTTTTCTTTTGATTTAATGTTGGGCTGAGGTATATCAGTAACCAGTGAACAGAAGAACATATACAGCAAGAAAAGCAACATATAAAGTGATCTGCTAACATGAACTGCTTCACCCATCAGTGCTGATGCTCTGCTTTTCAGCTATATCTCAATATTTCCTCCAGACTAAACTTTCATCCTTTTTTTCACCCCTTTCAGATTGTCTTACACACAAACTACAGTTACTGCTGGAAGTAGTCCAACAAGAAATCAAGACTTACTGAAAAAAACATCAGAACTCACAGGAGAAGATACAATCTACTTTGTTTCTGATACCTTTGATCCTACCAAAAGCAAGCCATGCTCTTACTCTTTTAATCACTGCAAATGAGGATGAGCCTGAGCCAAAACCTTGCTGCAAGTGTTCCTAAGCTTGCCAACTGGGATCGGGATGAGCGTGTCACATCTGTTTCTGCCCTTTTCTTTTTCAGCAGAACAATCTACTTCTCTGGAATGAGCTTGCTTTGCCTGCAGAGTGTCTTTGAAACCAAGGTCCTAATTTTGCAGCCTAGCCCAGTCCTTAGTAAAATTCTGTGTGTGCACACACACACACACACATATATATATACACACACATATACATATATAAACACACACACATGCTATTTTTTAATTTCCTAACTCGGCAAATAGAGGAAGGGAGCATGTTGCAGAAGAGTCCAATACATGGAAGCCAAATGCAGGTTTCAAACTGAAGCGTTGGAGTTAGCCATGCTGTGGACAAGCATTACGAAGGGAAATGGGTGTGGAGAGCAAATTAGAAATAAGGTAGATGAATTGAAAAGGAGGAGGCAGGGGGATAAAACTTCATTCATCAGAAAGTGCAGGTTCAGGTCAATGAGAAGATATTTGAAAACTCTTTGAAATTCAAATGTTAACAAAACAAGGCCAGAATGTTTTGCTTTAATTGTTGTATAGCAGAATAAGTTTATTTTGCTTTGAAATAACGTTTCAATTTTGAATTTTGTTTTTCTGAAATGACATTTCAAAATGTACAAAAACATTAAGAAATCAGCTAAACACTGACAAAAATATGACAAAATAGATCCTGATCCCTCCCCCAACTCCCCAGCTCTGCTCCTTCCTTGGTACTACCAGTGAAGTTGAAAATTCAGATTTTGGCCCAACTCCAGTGAAATACAACTTCTCCTTTAGTTAGACAAGGCTACTGATGAGACTTGGGCAAATTCCTGAATACATGCATCTTTTGATGCTGTGAAAAGACATGAAATACTTTATGTCAGAGCTTTAAATCTGTGGTCAAATGTCTGGCTGAATTGATAGTATATGCTCATTTGAACTATTGACATAAGAAAGGTTTCCATTATTGGATTAATTTGTTTTACATTATTAATGTGGCAACGTTATATCCAGATAAACGAGCAATTAGCTATTTCCGGTCACTTAATAGTTAATCTTTTCCTAGAAGATGGGAAGCAGTACGCTGAGACTCCTCTAATGACTGCTGTAGAGAGGAAGAGTGGAACATGGAACATTTTTCATCTTTTATATCAAGCATTTTACTTTTACTTAGAGTAAAACCAAAGTACCATTTACAAACCCAGTGTAATCTACCGAACTTGTAAAATTCACCATCAAGATTTGGAAATAAATAAGTTGGGTTTTTTTTTTCCACAGCAATTGAGAATTATTACTCCTGTTATGGCTGCTTCCCGTTCCTGTGATAAATTAAGCTGGGAGAGCAGCAGCGTGGTTGCAGGGCTTGTTTCCCCCCTCCTCTGCTGCAATTTAATTTACAAGCTGCTGGATATTATCCAACAGGAAATCCAGTCTTACTGGGAAAACCATCAAAAGCTACAGGAGAAGGTACCAGCTTTAAATGATAGTGTGGTTTGAAGCGAGGTCTGGAAATGTTGGTTCCCCCTCATGCTGGGCTTTACTGAACCCCTTGGCACAACTCAGCCCCCCATGGCTGGACCCCGATGCGAGAACCAATGTGTGGAAGACCTTGCAGAACCAGGTGAGCCCCACACCCCAATGTTAGCCCGCGTCCACCCCCTTATGTACTGGTTTGGGGAATTTTCCACATCTCGAAGTAGAAACATAAGGCGCTGCAGGACCCCTGCGAGCACAGCGTGCCCACACCACCGCATCGGCACTCGCACACCAAACCTTGGAGTGGTCTGAAATTGTAAGAGAGCTGCTGTTTGTTTGCGGATAGACACACAGAAAGGGTGAAACATAACTTTTTTTTTTTGGTCTGTTTCTTCTGAAGAGAAAAAGGGAACAAGAATTGAAATTCCTGGGGGAAAAATAAGTAACCTTACCTGCTGGACCATGGTTTCTTTATACATGATGAATCATTTGACATATGCAGGGAAATCACACTTGGGTGCCTCTGCTGACTGTGCAGGAAAATGATCCTGCAGGATATACAGTATGCGTGCTCAAAGACCTGTCAGATACTGGAAATGCAAATAGATACAGTATCATGGTTATGTTGACAGTAGAAATCAGATGTCCAACAGCTCCAAAGATTAAAAGTGCTAAAAATAAAAAATATGATGTTCAGAATGTATCACTTTACAGTGAGCTCAAGTTTCCAGTTTGTAGTGAGTTGTTTGTTTTCAGAGAGGATGGTATGCTGCTTCCCACAAAGCTATGTAAACATTTTCTACCAAGCCAGAATGTTTTTCCTAGAGATCTTGTGCCTACTAAAGCTCTTGGCTTCAGTTCAGAAGAGTATTTTACTAGGGAATTCACATATGCAAAAGTGAACCTGATCCTATAAATCACATCAGTCAAAGGGAAGTATAAAAGTTGAGCAACTGTGGAGCTGAGAGCCAGATACTATATGGGAGGTCAAAAGCCAGTCACAAAAGGCCAGATTGGGAAGAAACAAAGTTCAGCCTCATAAGCACATTTGTATTTGGTTTCTGTAAGACTATGTCTATAAAATGCACTCAGAGTGCAGCCTTTTCAGAAACTGAAACAGAGATTTATGTGTTTTGGCCACTACTGATCTGGTCTGGCTAGATCATTGGGAAATAAAAATGTTCTGGGCAATTCAACTGAATAAAATTTGTGTAACAAAAAAATTTTAAAAAAAGCTTCCATCTGAACAAGTTTATGTAGTTAGTACTACTTGACCTGTCATTGAGCTTTATGCTTCAGAGCTCTGCTGGGAAACGCTGTCAGCTTTTTAGACAGAAAGGTTGGAGGTCAGATTGGAAAGCTCCTAACCTTTCTCCGATTGCCACAGGGGAAAACAGGGCAGAGGCTCAGACTTCAAGGTAAAGGAATACAAATACTCGGGATAGTGCGGAGCTCTGCATGGGCTGACAGCCTGCCCCGCAGAGCTCTGCGCTTGGTCTGCGTTGGTTTGGGTCGCTGCGTACTGCAACCCCCACGAAACAGTGTGATGACCGACATGGAGAGCGTGCTGAGAGATGCTCCCACTTTCTGCACTGAGATTTGGGGTTTGCTGGTTCGCTTTGCAAGGCAATGTCAGCTTTTGGCTCTCAAAGAGCAATGTTCAGCAGAAGCTGATCCCAGAAGGAATCCTGAAAGGAGAAGGTCCTGAATATCCCCGGCCACTGGAAGGATGGGACGAATCAGGGCAAGGTAAGTGCCTGGTACACAACGTCAGGAGCCAAGAAATAGGGATGAACTATGCTGGTTCGTAGGGATGTTGATTTTACTGATGGATCTGCCAAAATACGTCAGCTGTTCCTGGCCACTCTGCTCGTGCCTGGCAGATGCGCATGCGTATGGCGCAATAACCAGAAGGAAACATTCCTCGGCCCCGTTTCCTCAGGGTCATTGGCTAGCAGAAAGGCATCCGAGACGTCCTGCGGAGACAGAAGAGCTCCGAGAGAGACAGCGAGGTACAGATGTGCAGTTGGGAGTTCACGAGGAGCTCTCACAAGCCAGTCATATTTTATTTCTGGAGGTCTTATTGCACCCGGGGGACCTTTCCCATGCGGAGCAAGGGTTCAGAGGGCTCATCTGACTGACAGGCATGTGGCTGATGCCCTCAGCTCCTGGGAGTGGTGGCTGGGCAGCCCGACGGCACGACTGTGAGTAGGGGAGCCGGGGAGGTGGCGTGTGCCAGGCTCTGACGGCTTTCCCAGGGTGCCGCTGAGCTGGGAGGGGGGAAATTGGGGATTTCATGATTTGTGGGCTTGGCTTTAGTGTCTGCTGGAAGGATACGGGCTTGCAGTTAGTTGTACTGTAAGATGTGTTTATATCTTCATTAACTCGTCCTTTCTTCCGTGTGAGGAGGAAGTGTGTCCGAGAAAAGACGACATGAGGTTGCTTTTTATGTATAAAATTTCCTGTGTGTAAAGCTATTCCTGTGGAGAGAGAAAAAGCAAATTTACAGGGTATGTCTCAGTGGTACAAGACCAGATGGCAAAATCTACAGCGAAAGGTGAAGGACATTACCCTCTTGCCAGTGAAATATTTATCTGCTTCATTAAGTGTCTCATCTCTATTTCTTCCTCATTGGGGTTAGCTGGTGAGTAGAAATGAGCAGAAATGCTGGCAAGTGAAAGTGAAAGTAGGGGTTAAGGCAAACTGGGAGCCCTGGCTCTCAGCAGGGTTTAGCATCCATCTATGGAGTGGGGAGAGAGGGAACAGGGAAGGGGAGGTGGGGGAGGCAATGGAAAAAAGCTGCCTGGAAACATCATCCCACCTCATTCCCCCCCCACTTTCCTTCCTGTTTCCACTCAAATTCCACAAACTTAAAATTCTTATGCTGCGGCAGCAGAAGCACAATGCTGTGCAGAAGGGAGAGAAGGGACAGCTGCATCCAAAAAAACCAAACTCCCAAGAGTGCTGGATCTCGTGAATCTCCTGCAGTGGGACTTGAGAGGAAATACATTGGGAGCATTTTTCTAGGAACAGGCCTGGCTGGTGTTACTGCGTACAAAGAGCAACCGTGGTCTGAAGACAGCAGTGGAACAAGCTAAGGCTGCGAGGGAGACTTGGGTCCTTCCTCGCTCTTTGTTCTGTCAGTCCAGGGGCTGCCAAGCCGTTGTTTGTGGACCTTTGTATTGCAACTAGCTCTATAAGGGAGCTCCTCCTTAATGATTTCCTCTGATTAGCCTGCTCTGAATACCCGTGATCCCTGCCAAAGCATGAAGGGCATCAGGACCGGATAAATGATCATTTCCAGTTTATGTTTGAATGCAGTGTTCAAATTCTTCAGGTAGTTCTGAGTAGTTCAGCTGCAGACCCTTGCAAACTCCACGTGGAGTGGGCACGTGTATGTGGCCCACAGTAGGGAAATGGTGTAGGAGCAGTGCAGTGATGAGAGGCATAGAAAAATGTTGGCTGGGTCCAAAACTGGGACATTCAAAGGAGGCTGAAGCACAGCAGCAAGCAAAGTAGAATCCTCTGAATCTGAATTATTGGTGGCTAACTGTTTCAGCTTCTTCTCTTTGTAGGTGCTGCGTCTTCAGGGTAGAGAGCAGAGCAGAAACTTTGCTGGTAAGTGATTCCTCACACCCCCAAAGAATCTGACCTTGGCTGGCTGCCAGACACCCACCCAGCTGCTCTCTCACTCCCCCTCCTCATGAGGACAGGGGGCGAAAATAAGATGGGAAAGTTCATGAGTTGAGATAAAGACAGAGAGATCACTGGGCAAAACAAACTTGACTTGGGGAAAGTTAATTTATTGCCAAGTAAAATAGATTTGGATGGCGAGAAACAAAAACAAAAATCAGAACAACACTTTCCCTCCACCACTCTTCTTCCTAGGCTCAACGTCACTCCTTCATTCCTGACTTTTTTACCTCCCTCCTGCCCACCGACCCCAAAGTGATGCAGGGGGGATGGGGAATGGGCGTTGACCTCAGTCCATAACAGTTGCCTTCTGCCACTCCATCATACTTAGAGATTTTGTACGCTTCCACATGGCTCCTTTCCCACGCGCTGCAGTACTGCTCTGGCATAGGCTGCTCTCCATGGGCTGCAGCTTCCTTCAGGGCATGTCCACAGGCTGCAGCATGGTGTCCTCCTATGCAGTGGGATATCTGCTCTACCATGATTCTCCACAAGCTGCAGGTGGACAATCTGCTTCACCATGGTCTTCTCTATGGGCAGCAGGGGAACCTCTGCTCCAGTGCCTGGAGCACCTCTTCCCCCTCCTTCTTTATTGACCTGGGTGTCTGCAGGGCTGTTTCTCTCATGTTTTTCCTCCCTTGTCACTGTTGGGCAGCTTCTCAGAGGCACCACCAGCTTGGCTGGTGGGCTGAGCTGTGTCCTGCAGTGGGTCTGCTGATCTGGCTGTGTTCAGCATGGGGCAGCCCCAGCCTCTTTTCACTGCTGCCAGCACCTGGGCACCTGCACCCAGTACCGTATCTGCGAGCGGTAGCTTTACTTTCCTGAACACTATAGGAGGGACTATGCTATCAGTGCCTTCTGAAGGCACTCTTGACTTCTGCAGCTGATCACACACTGCAAGAATCCAAATGTTACTCCTGTTAGCCAGGTGGCACCCCTAGCCTTCACACGTGTGTGTGAAGTTTATTGTGTCAAGTGGTATCTTCTTCCAATGTATATTTTAGAAGTACATATTTCAGAGAAAAACAGTGACCTGGGTCCGAGACACAGAGGTCAGAGTAATTTCTGTGATGCCTACCATGCCCCATAAACATACATACATCAGTTTCTTGGTTGTGGGTCAAACATGCACATTCCAGCTGGAGGGGGTCTCCTTTTCTGAGAAATGATTAGACTTCTGACCAGACCAGGGATATCACACAGTTTGACAGCTTTGGAAAAGACCCATAATTTAATCTGGATTTCTCTTCTGATGTTAGGGCTGAGAAGAAGCCAGGTGTCCCTCAGTTCTTCTATGCCTGTGGTGTCTTCTGACTCACCCATCTCCTCCCGAAATGGAGTATGCCTGGTATTGGCTCGATGATTCTGGGCAGTGGATTGAATATGGGGAAGAGGTGAGATCCACCCACTGTTGATGTCAAAAGCTCTTGTTAAGCCATCTTCAGAGAGTTATTTAGGGCATGTTGTCCTGCAGTGGGTGTGTGCCACAGGTGCCCTGGCAGTTCTGCCCTGATACCCTGGTGGATAACTGTCCCTCTGAGCAGTACTTCTCCTCTGTGAAGGCTTTCAAAGGACTAGCTTTGAAAGCGGGTGAATTTTCCAGAGATGATGGATGCCTTTTGGCTGAAGTTGACCACACAGGCTGAAGGCTTCTTTGTCGCTGTTTTTACAAGCAGCTGTCCTCTCTGGGGTACCCCTCTGCTGTTGAAGAGCAAAATGCTTGAAGCCTTAGAGACTTAGTTCAAAATGGCATCCCATGATAGGGGCCTGAGGAAACACTGGCATTTCCCCACAGTGTCGCCTAAACCAAAGGCTGGTTTCTAACAGGTATAATTTCCTTGTTCTTTCTATAGCATCCAGATCACTGCTCTGCCATGGTAACGTCTGCAGATCTGGAGAAGGCATTTCTAGCTGACCATAAAGGCATTGTGTTATTCAGGGCTGGCTCTCAGAAGTATGAGTTAAACTTTGAAGGTGAAGTACCTCCTTGTCTTAAGTTCATTACCTAGTGTAGCTGGCTCTAAGGTAGCCTTCATACAAAGTTTTAACCCTATGTCTAGGTTTCTTTGGACAGGTTTTCTTCCTCCTGTCCAAGCAGAACTTAAGCAGTATGTATGTTTCTCTGCAGTTTTGGGATGCCCTGCTCGAGTTCCTAGACTCGTCCATCTATAGTCAAAAAAGCATCTCTGACAATAATATATATTCAGAAGAAGAGCTCTGAGAGTAGACACTTCATGGCACCAGGCTTATGCATTTGGTTTTATACAAGCAAAGAGGAGAAATGAGAAAGGAAAAAATCTAAGCACTGAAAGGTCAAATGGTGAAGAAATGAGCCCATGGTAGACATCTTGCAAGCTAGTTAGGGGGAGAGAAAGCACACAGTGCAGCAAAGGAAAATTCAGGGCTGGTTGCACAGAGAGAGAATGGGAAAATGAGAAATGCTTTTCTGTTTCTAATTTATTTACCCATGTTAAAATTCCTGTTAGCTTTCCAAACTTTAAATCTGTTTCCTGGCATGAATAAAGAGAGTGGTGTTTAAAGGAGGAAACAATGGATAATTAGCCATGTCACACAGCATGCGCTCTGTGATATTGTTACAGAACCAAGAAGAGAGGGCAGACTTTCCTCTTAGCACCATGTAACGGTACCGTGCTGCCAGGAAAGCTAGATTTATGGCCCCCATCGTATTGAAAACTCTTCCCTGCTGTTGGCTTGACATCAGATGTGTATTTCTCTGGCCGACAGCCAGAGAACGTGAATGCAGGTGCAGTTGGTGGTTGCTTGTCTTTGAGCTTCAAAACCTATGCTAGCAGGTGGTTGACCTTGCTGGTCTCCAAGCAGGAGCAGCATAAGTGGGTTTCGAAGTGCAGAGTGGGGTGGGTGCAGCAGGGGGAGAACCATCATGCAGTATTCAGGGCTACCTCCTTTTTATTGTTTTCTAAACACGTAAGAGTGTGTCCCTGGACAATAAATCGTCTAATTATTGAGTCATTGTGTTTTTCTTTCAAGACATGGTCCAAACAAATTTGATCTATGAAACTCAAAGACAAGTTGTTCGACTACCAAAATTTCTGTCCTCTCAAGGTGGACAAAACAGAAGGTAATATACATTCATTACTTAATAATGTCTCTAGATGACAGCACCTTTCTGCTAAGAAGTTTCTCCTACCTGTCTAGAATTCAGTTCTAGATTTCTTAAACTCATTTGTTAGATACCTTTTGCTGACTGGTTTAATGGCTAATTTTGCAGTGACAGTATTTGTAAATTATGCAACGCTTCTGTGAAGTGTGCTGGAGCGATGTTTGGTGGCAGTCTCTGGCAGCTGTGAGAGACCCCTAGAGTAGATTTGTTCTCTCAGCAAGAGCAAGGCCACATAGGGCTGACACAACTGTGCCAGGAATTTTTATTCCTTGATTTATGCCCCAACAATACTAAAGAAACTGTGCGCAGAGTAGGAGCAAGGGACAGCCAGTCCCAAGAACTGTGGAGCAGATAGATACCATTTTCTGGAAAGCTGAGAATAAGATAAATCACAGAAGCAAATCCCTCTAAATGAAGTGAACTGGATGCACTTATTTGGGATATCCTCTTATGGCTTCTTTAAAGGAAGTTCAGCTTGACAGAATTTGAGCATGTCTGCTGTAAAAGTTAGTTGTGCTACTGCTTTATTTTAAAAAGAGCTGCCTTTGCTTCAGAAACTCACCAGCAGACAGTGTATTTGAAACCAAGGGTTCAATTTAAGGGTTAATTCAACCAAGGATGGCTTGGTTGAAAAAAGAAATAAACTGTAGCTCCTGAATGGATGCTAATGCTCCTATTGCCTAGGTTAAAACATGCATGCCAGGAGTGCTGGAAGTTGTTAAGCACTGGGTTGTGCAGTACTGCCTGCAGGGCACTACTGTCCACCCACAGCCTCCTGACAGGGTTGGTCCTGGGGACAGAGGGCCAGGCCACCTGTCTAGACAGTGATACAGAGATGAGTAGCCACATGGATGGAGAGAGCTCAAGCTCCAGTTTTGCAGAGGTTCAAGCAGCACATGTGGAGGGCTAGCTGGGAACAGCTGTATCAACCTGCCAGCTAGGAGCATATTACTCCTCATCTGAAGCTCTCCTACCAGTGTCTTGACCTGCCAAGAGATGCTTCAGTGACACTAGGCTGTATGTAGAAATCTAAACTGGAGAAAGAGATGATGGTCATGTGAAAACTAAAACAAACATAAAAATCCAGGGATACTCAAAGGTTGCTGTACAGCCGGTGAATGGATCCTCTGGAAGAGGGATTTGATGAGGAGTATCCTGGACTAGCTTGCTATTTTTTCTTTCCTGCAGCCAAATCATGACTCTGTCATGTTCTGTCTGTCCTCCACAATGGGACCAATCTGCACTGCCTGAGACTGGATTCAAGGTACGTACTTCCAACTCTCCAATGGGTAGGGTGAACTGTGTCCTATACTGATTTTTCTGAGAACATGACCCATGGCACTTGAGAGCTCCCCAGCTTTTAAACATCTCTTATAAAATAGGCAACCATGAGGGGAAACAAGACTGACAGGTTCACGTTCAGAATAGACCTGTGTCTCCAGGGAGGCTCTCTGAGAGACCCCCTGTATATACCATGCAGGATAAGAAAGACCCTTTTGGCCATTACCAGTCTGACCTGTCCTTTGCACTCACCCAAGGCACCTGATCCTCTGATAAACTGGAGAAATTGGATCTTAAAGGGGGCCTGTAGTATTTCCTCAGTCTATTTGAGGCAAAATGTTATTTGCTATGGTAAAACCAGGGCTTAGCCCTGTAGGGAAGGACCTAGAAGGAGCTAGGGTGTCAAATTAAGGTGAAACTGATATTCATGCTTCTCCAGCCTGAATCCTGCTGTGCATTTCATCTTTAGATTACTCTGAAGTGAAACTAATCAGATGCAGAGGTGGGTCCACTGAAGGAAGCTTGCATGGAATTGCATTCATTTCCCTCAATCAGTCCCTGAGCTTCCACATGGAGAGTGGGGGTGATGCTGGGGAGAGGATGGTTAACTGGAAAGATGGCAGAAGCTTGGGATTTTAATGGAAGGGCTTTTCTGATTTGAGGAGGTTGAAGAGTCCTTTGGAAGTCCTTTGGGTGTTGTTACCATCAGTAATACCTTACTGTTGGTGTTTTAAAATTTTCAGTTGGTACAACTCAGCTGTGCTTCTCGTGAATACGGAAAAATTAAGAGGCTGTTTGAGAAGACGATGAAAGATTACTGCATCCACCAGCTGCAGAGGATCCAGAACCCAGCACTTTGGCAAGTTTTTCAGTGGTTTGTATCTATTTAATTTCATCATCCTGATGTTAGCAGAAAACTGATATTTCCTGATCTGTTGTCCTCCACAGTCTGCATTAGGACTTGCTAAATCCAGCAGCCCAGCAGAGGTGAGACTGCCATGGATCTGTGTGCCCAGATCCTGCTGGTAGTGAGGTTCAGTGCTTGTTTCCAGTAGATGCACAGGCACAAACACACCGATACACACAAAGTGTATGGGTACGCACACAGCTGGCGACAAAAACCATCGTGGACAGCACAGTACTCATGCAACCATCAACAGCACCAAAGGCCTTATCCTGTTCCCTTCCTCTGGCTGACTGGGATGAAAGCCTGTTACTGGAACATACACACATGTATGGATCCCTCCAGAAGCTGGTCTTAGACACCCCCCCCACTTGTGTGTTGGCCTCTGAGTCCTCTTGTCTCCAGTTATGTTCTGCATAGACGCACACACATGCAAATGGGTTTCTATAGACTTCATGATGTCTTCAGTGCTTAGCCTGGACTTCCTGGTCACTCTGGTAAGCAAGCTCACACCTTGTGGTCTCTCCGGCATCTGGCCCAGACTTATGACTGCTCTGATACCTGACTCCTAGGCCAGTTACCCTCCTCACTGGCTCTCCAGCTTGATATTGCCTAGCGATCACACACTGACACACACACACTCGCCTGCCACAGTTACTGGTGCTGTGGACATGCAGTTCCTGTGATCCAAGGTCCCACTCCAGCTGCTGCACCCAGACCCTCATACATATACATGCACACAGGGTTGGAGAGTCCATCACCCAGGTAAGAGAAATAGAGTTTAATGAGAAGATAGGGCAGCCTGCGCTGACCAGGCACAGGGCATGGCCACGTAAGCCTACTGACCAGCCAGCTGCCTGTTTGTACACAACCATCCCTTTTTTACCCCTTTAACCATATATTTTCTCAAGTTTGTTCCTCCTCAGACCATCTTGATCCTTCCCTTCTCCCACCTACGGTTACTCTGTTAAACATCCCATTACAAGTCCTGTGCAATCCTGAAATGCTCTTCCCCACTGCCCCGTAACGAGTGCCATACTCTTGTAGGTGGTACCCTGCTTAGCCTTTCCATTGCTCATGGTGCTGGGTGTCCCCTGGTCCCTGGGACTGAGGCTCCCCTGGGGCAGCCCTGTGAAGGGCTGGAGCTGGGGTTCCTCTCTCTCTGGTCAGGTTGTTGGGGTTGTCTCTGTGCTCTTTTAATCACAGAATCACAGAATGTTAGGGATTGGAAGGGACCTCGAAGGATCATCTAGCTGGAGCAGGAACACCTAGATCAGATCACACAGGAACGCATCCAGGCGGGCTTTGAATGTCTCCAGAGAAGGAGACTCCACAACCTCTCTGGGCAGCCTGTTCCAGTGCTCTGTCACCCTCACTGTAAAGAAGTTTTTCCTCATATTCAAGTGGAACCTCCTATGTTCCAGCTTGAACCCATTGCCCCTTGTCCTATCACTGGATGTCCCAGAGAAGAGCCTGGCTCCATCCTCCTGACACTCACCCAACATACAGGTTGTATGTGAAGTTCTTGCTAATGTTATTCAAAAAGAAAGTTGTTTTTCTTCACCATGACTGAGTTGTGGTATCTCATTTTTTTTTCTTTTTCTTTCTTAGTCTCTTCCACATGGGATTTTTAAAAAATTAGGAATTTCTGTGTGATAAAGATAGGGGCAGAGATTATACAGTCTTCAGTGTGGCTTCACAGAGCTCAGTTTTATAACCATATTTATGCATTCAGGATTTATATAACCTGGGAACTTACCAATTCCCTGTCGAGAGATGTTTGTCTCTTTACTCTCTCATGTGGTATGAGGCTGTGGGTGACACAGTCCATAGCGATGCTGAGAACTTTTTGTTTTGCTGGAAGGAGCCAGCTGTGCAGCAGGGTAGCAAAAGAAGTGCAAAGCAGGCAGTAACCCCACTGAGAGTGGTTTGTGTCACTGTTCCTTCATGACCTAAAAGTAGGAGGAGTTGGGTTGAGAAATTGTCCTTGTTTGAACCGGGGTAACGTGGCATTCTTTTTTTTTTTTTTCTTTGGTGTCCCTAGGCAAAAGGAGCAGATGAAGAAGCTCAATAAATCGAAATGGGTGGATGAGCGGCTCCTGTTCCATGGGACGAGTCCGTCCCATGTGCCTGCCATATGTGAGCAGAACTTCGACTGGAGGATCTGTGGGACTCACGGGACAATGTATGGAAAAGGTACAAGTGCAGAAGTATGGGTTCAGGGGCTGTAGCAACATGGGCTGCTGACCCTGGCCAAGACGGTCGGTGTGTGTGAGGTGATTGACTGTCCCTGCACTCCTGCTACTAGGACACTGTCATTGGTGTGCCTCTGCATCACTGCAGACAGCATCAGCTGCAGTCCCCTTTCAGAAGGGGCTAAAAACACCCCTCATTTCCTCGGGTACCTGCTGCTCAGCAAAGCTCTTGGACAGGTGGGACTGGGAGGTTGAGGGTGAAATATGGCTGGAATCTGTTGATGCTTTAAAAGACATCAATGTGGAAACACCTGGTGAGGATGCATATAGAGCTACCTGGGTTGTTGAAATGCTGGCTGCCAAAGTGCTGATAGCACATGTTTGTTCCTCGGTTGATACAGTGTCTTACCTGTGGCTTTCTCTGGTCCCTAGGAAGCTACTTTGCCAGAGATGCCAGCTATTCTCATGAGTACTGCCCCTCTCGCAGTGGTCACTACAGCATGTTTGTAGCTCATGTTCTTGTTGGAGAGTTCGTTCAGGGAAACCCCGAATACCTTCGCCCTCCACCCAGACCCGGCAATTCAAACAGACTTTATGACAGCTGTGTGGATGACCCAACAGACCCTTCCATCTTTGTCATCTTTGAGAAACACCAGATTTACCCTGCCTATATCTTGGAGTACAGCAGCGAGGCCCAGTGTACGATCCTGTAAAGAATGGCAGAATATCCTTTGAATTTACACTGAATAAATTACACTTTAGTACAACTTTTTTTAATGTTTGTGCAATTTTAGTAGTAGTTTTAGAACATTTTGTAATGCAGCAAACCAATATCAATCCCTTGAGGGAATCTGGGGCATAGTTTTTGGTAGGAGAAAGTGTTAAACTTTAACCTCTTCCTTGGTACTGGGACCAGTGTTGTTTAACATCTTTGTCAGAGACACAGACAATGGGATTGAGTGCACCCTCAGCAAGTTTGCCAGCGACACCAAGCTGTGTGGTGTGGTCGACATGCTATAGAGAAGAGATGCCATCCAGAGGGACCTTGAGAGGCTTGGGAGGTGGGCCCATGCAAACCTCATGAAGTTCAACAAGGCCAAGTGCAAGGTCCTGCTCGTAGGTCAGGGCAATCCCAAGCACAAATACAGGCTGGGCAGAGAATGGATTGAGAGCAGCTCTGAAGATGAGGACTTGGGGGTGCTGGTTGATGAAAAGCTCATCATGACGCAGCAATGTGCGCTTGCATCCCAGAAAGCCAACCATGTCCTGGGCTGCATCAAAAGAAGCGTGACCAACAGGTTAGGGGAGGTGATTCTCCCCCTCTACTCTGCTCTCATGAGACCCCACCTAGAGTCCTGCATCCAGCTCTGGAGTCCACAGCACAGGAAAGACATGGGCCTGTTGGAGTGAGTCCAGAGGAGGGCCATGAAGATGGTCAGAGGGCTGGAGCACCTCCCATATGAGGACAGGCTGAGAGAGTTTGGGTTGTTCAGCCTGGAGAAGAGAAGGCTCAGTGGAGACCTCATAGCGGCCTTCCAGTATTTAAAGGGGACCTACAGGAGAGATGGGGAAACACTCTTTATCAGGGAGTGCAGTGATAGGAATAAGGGGTAATGGTTTTGAGCTGAAAGAAGGCAGATGTAGATTAGATATTAGGAAGAAACTTTTCACTGTGATGGTGGTGAGGCACTGGAACAGGTTGCCCAGAGAAGCTGTGGATGCCCCATCCCTGGAGGTGTTCAAGGCCAGGCTGGATGAGGCTTTGAGCAACCTGGGCTAGTGGAGGGTGTCCCTGCCCATGGCGGGGGGGTTGGAACTTGATGATCTTTAAGGTCCTTTCCAACCCAAACCATTCTATGATTCCACCTTATCTCTAGCCTGGGAGGGGGACAAACCTGCCATGCATACCCCGATGCAGTAACACCATCTCCTGCTGAAAGTGGCAGCACTGAGTATACAGTTAACTTGATCTACTGATACAGTCACTTAGGGATGATTCCTGCCTGTGATGGTGCCAATGTGCCAAAGGGAGCCTAGGTGGGGAACGTGGAAGGAGGGAAAGTGAAAGTACCTACATCATGGCGTAAAAGAGAGGAATCCTGGCCTGTCCTTTCAGGAAATGGCAGGATGCTCCTGCATCCTGGAATATATGTAATTACTGCTGGCAATGAACTCTGCTTTGTTTCTTGGTCACACTGCTGACAGTTCTTCACACTTCTTCTATGTCAAGTCTGCCTGTCCCCATGACACCCTGTCCTTGCTCTGTCTTCACTGGATTTAGGTCAAGAGAAGCAGGGATATCGCAGCTGCTGAAAGATCCTCACTGCACGATGACACTAACAGCGAGGAAGTCCACAGTGAGCTGAATAATGGCACACAGCAGTGTCCCACCAGGGCTGCAGAGACAGTGCTTGCAACAGTGAGAGGTGAGGCAAAGGGGCATTGTGAGGGGTTGCCCCTGGCACAGCCACCCACTTCTCACCCTGCAGACTGGAGTTGGTGGTGGCTATGTGGAATTGTCATGTGGCTGCCTGGCACTTACCGGGGTGATTGAAAAGTGCCACAGTGGTGTGTGCTCTGACTGGGATGGACAGGGGAAAGCTTGCATGACGGATGTAGTACTTGAAACTTGGTGGATGATGGGATAACATTCACGATGACTGATAGCATAAAAATAAAAATTAATGGTTTATTTTGAAACAGTCTTGCTGTATAAGCTGTTGTAATTCAGCAAAGGAGTCATAAGTGGTTTAGTTATGTGTGCCTTCAGTGGGAGAAACCAAGAGTAGGGATGTGTGTAGGATATCAACCTTCCTAAGGCCTGCTATCTTCAGGCACAATCAGTGCCCTTAGAAAATGTTAGAAAGGCAGCTGACTGCAATGACTGCCTGAGCTGCTGTATTTAGTGCACTTCCACGTTCCATCTCTTTTGCAGGAGCCTAAAGGTTGTTCTTTTGCAAATTAGTGACTTGATCTTGTTAACCACAAGTGAGCAGAGAGCTTTCCTTGTTGTCAGGAAGTAAAAGTGAAAGTAATTTAAAGTGAATCTTTCCTGAATATAAGACTTTTTTAATTAAAAAAAAAGACAAGAAAATTAAATGGCATCAAATTATCTGCCGCACACCTTTCTCAATAAGGAAAGTGGTGTACAACCGTTAATTTCTTTCCTGTGCTATCAATACCACTGCACTGGAAAACTGCAGTGATTTTTGGAGAGCTGTTTGACTAGGATTCATCAGCTGTCATAGATCTGCATCCTGTGCTTTGCATAAACATTAATCTGAGCATTACTTGTAAAAAATTAACAGAAAGTCTATTTTAAGCTGTTGATTTTATATATATATAGGTGGGATTATACAGAGATCTTTTTTGGTTTACAGGCTTACTGCCTTGCTGTGGCACCCAGTGAGTGCTGTGCATGGGCAGCTTTCACCCCACAACTGCTCTCCCCTTCCTGCCTCCAAGCTGCGGGCTCAATAATTGACATTTTTAGCTGTCACCCTGCCTTGGTCCTTGCAACACTGAGTAAATTTGCTTCATGGTTTCATCAGCTTATCGCAGGTTGTGTGTGCAGCCTTTGGGCAGGACAGGCATCAGGAGATGGAGGATTTGGGAAGAGTTTTTCTATTAGAGAAAATGCTCTGCAAAATGATGCCCTTGTACAAACCATCTTCCCCTGTTTTCCTCTGCCATGACAGAAGAAACCATCCATCATGTGGGAGAAGCTGTTTCTAGCAAGGTGAGCTTCAGGGTGTGATTGCCAACCTCCTTGGGGGCAGGAGAAGGTAAGGGAGAGTCTGCAAAGGGCTGGGACAGTCACTGGAAGAGGGGGTTTTGCTGGTCTGAAAAAGAGGAAACCAGGCAGAGAGGAAAGGACAGGTGCAAACATGCAGAGTTTGGAAGAAAATTAGATTTTCCAAGAAGTGAAACTATTTCTGGCTGCAGGGAGAGTTCACATAGCCTCCAGCTGTGAGGTGCTGGGTATTATATTGAGAAGATTGGGCAGAGGGCTGATATCTGCAGCTGTAACGGTGCGCGGTGGTGTGGGACTGCTGAGGTGTAGCTGCTGTTGGCTTTGTAGGTGTTGGAGTACCAGATCTGAAGCAGAAATGGTCCTTGAGAAGCCTGCACTATTTCAGGGTCACTTTCTGCAACTCTGTTTGTGTCACTCCCAAAAGGACCATCCCAGCTCCAGGCATGTTTTGCTGCTGTTTTCCCAGTAACTGTACTGGGGTGGGGAGGATCAGATGCAGAGCATTCACCTACTTGAAAAGTGACTTAGCCAAAATCCCCCACAAACCACAAATTCAAATGTATTGGCTTTGCGTGGCAAGGTTTTGGTAGCAGGGAGGCCACAGGGGTGGGCTTCTGTGAGAAGCTGCTAGAAGCTTCCCAATAGAGCTGCTAGAAGCTTATCCAATAGAGCCAATGCCAGCAGGCTTGGACCCACCACTGGCCAAGGCTGAGCCCATCAGCAATGGTGGCAGCACCTCTGGGATAACATATTTAAGAAGGGGGAAAAACTGCTGTGAAAATAAAAACTGCTGTGAAAACAGCAGTGGAGAGAGGAATGTGATGTGAGAAACAACTCTACAGACACCAAGGTCAGTGAAGAAGAAGGGGGAGGAGGCACTCCAGGTGCCAGAGCAGAGATTCTCGTATATTCCATGGTGAGGCAGCTGTGCCCCTGCAGCCCATGGAGGTCAGCAGTGGAGCAGATCTCCACCTGCATCCCATGGAGGATCCCATGGCAGAGCAGGCAGCTGTGCCCGAAGGAGGCTGTGACTCCATGGGAAGCCTGCACTGGAGCAGTCTGTTCCTGAAGGACTGTGCCCTGTGTAAAGGGACCCACACTGGAGCAGGTGGTGAAGAACTGCAGCCTGTGGGAAAGACTTGTGTTGGAGAAGTCCGTCGAGGACTGTCTCCCGTGGGAGGGACCCCACACTGGAGCAGGGGAAGAATGTGAGGAGTCCTCTCCTCAGAGGAAGGAGCAGCAGAGATATCATGTGATGGACTAACCACAGCCCCCATTCCCTGACCCCTGGGCCACTGGAGGGGAGGAGGTAGAGGAACCAGGAGTAAAGTTGAGCCCAGGAAAAAGGGAAGGGTGGGGGGAAGTGTTTTTAAAATTTGTGTTTTTTTCTCATTATGCTGCTCTGATTTGACTAGTAATAAATTAAATTCATTTCCCCAAGTCGAGTCTGTTTTGCCTGTGACGGTAATTGGGGAGTGATCCCTCCCTGTCTTTATCTTGACCTACGAGCCTTTTGTCCAGGCAGGCCAGCCACAGGTCCATCCAGCCAGGGTCAACCCACCATACCAAAATTTGGCCTTCAGCAAAACCAGTTCCTGGTTCTGCTTGTGCCAACACCAATAAAGCGGGGGGCTGCAGGATAGATTTTGACTGACGTAAGATGATACTGAGCCTCCAGCCCAAGCAGGGCTTTGAATGGTGAAAGATTCGGGAATATTTTGGTCAGTGAAACACTGACAGCAGTAACCACTAGTAAAAGTGAAAAGCAACTTAATCTGTGAGTACTTCTTCATGGGAGTTTTGTTCGGTATTATAACTATGACAAAACCTCTTCCAGACCTGAACCTCCTGCTTGCTCTGGAGTACCTGGGTGCCTCCAGAGTACTGAGCAGAAAGCATTCCTCAGCACCAATTTAGAGGAGAAATACTTGCAAACCGGCAGCAACGCATGTAATTGTTGGCAGGCACTAAGTGTGGGTCTGATCTGTGGGTTCTTAATTTATTTTTCTTTCCTGAAAAAGAAGTGTTTGAAGAGCTCCCTACCCTGCTGAGAAAGGGTTAAATGACTTCTGACTCGGGCAGGTGGGACTGACTGTGAGATGGTACAGGAAAAGGCCCGATTTGAGAAACTCTCTGAGCAGCCAAACTGGTTTCTGTAGCATTTGCTGCCTTCCCTACTAGCTGGGCTGGTGCCAGCTGAGCAGGTGCCAGGGTGGACTTGTCCTGGTTCCTCCACAGTTCGCTGAGCGCCTTCTGCCCAAGAACAGGCACTAAAGTTGCCCTCAACATGAGATGAAATGATCAGCTGGTATCTTGGCTAGTTACTTCTCCACCTTTTCAATTCAATGCATTTCTAATTTATTTTCTTGTGGTGCTCTTGGAACTTCACAGTGACCCTGGTGCTGTTGGTTACATATTCGTGCACCTGTTCTAGGCTTTCGATCAAATAACACCTCAGCAAGTTTTCAGGCTTACTTTTAATTTACTGGTGCCAAATTTGACTTTTCAGCATTTTAAAGAGTCCTTTTTAACAATTTTGACAGAATTTATAACAGGATGATTAAACTGTAGCAACTTAATGCTTGATTGAACACGCTGAATGGCATGTTGTTTTCCGAGACTTTTGAACTCCTAAAAATCAACCTGAGCCCCATAACCTGGCACTACCACTGTATGGGTGCCAGGTGAACAAAACACAGACATTATTCTTGGCATGACATGCTCAACCATTGCATTATTTAACAAGACTGTTTCTGGATCAAGGGAATAACAATCTGGAATCAATGGTAATGATGGAGGGCTGAAGATCTGGGGGAGGGTAGGGGTCCTCAGCTAGGGGCTGCAGGAGACAGATCTGAAGGAATCAGATTTCCACTGCTCAGGGAACAGCTTTTTCTATTTTTTCCTGTTCTTTTGCAGTCCTGTTTCTTTTGATGAAGCCTATTGTCTGGCATGTTGAGTCCTAGATACTATTTCCCAAAACAATTCAAACTGTCTCCCCAAGATTACTTTTACATCTAGCTTACAAATAGGAGCAATAGGAAAGGCTGACCTGGTTCTTATCCATCTGTTCTTAATAAGCCTAGATTTTCCTTACAGATGCTTTACTGCTATGTCAGAGGATGTATTAATTGGTGCACCAGTGCTCAACCTGTAAATATTTCCGATGCGCCTACGAATGATATCCCACCACTGGAGGAAGCTGTGTCTTTACCCATTCCCAAAGGGAAGCTTTATTTTACTGTGTTCTCTGAATCATTTTTATTGAGCTGTATCTTCAGCTTTGGTCTCCTTAACGATCTTTTTTCAAAATGGTTTTCTCTTTACTAAGTCCAAAGGAGATGCCAGAAATCGCATCGGTCTCTGCTTTCTTTCACACCTTGTACGTTCTTTTATTCTTGCTTCTTGCAGACTCTTTCTGACTGCATTTTGCAGATATCCCCTTGCATCTTCCAGTTGGTTTCCCTTTTGCAATTTCCTGTAGGTTTGTGGGGTTTTTTTACCTATGCTCTGTGGCATCCAACTGAAGCTGTGATCTGTTCTTCTGTTCTGAAGGCCAGGTGACCTTCATTTTGCCTCTTGGCTCAAGCAGGCTCTTCTAAGAGTTTTCTCCACATCCTTTTTCCTCTTGGAGCCTCATACAATGTGACCATATATTAATGACTAAACAACCTCTCCCTTCACAGAACTAATTTGACTGAAAGTTCTTGCACCCATCTGTCTTAAAAAATGCCTCCTTTTTTGGATTTTTTTGGGTTTTTTTTACTAACTCAGATTCCTTCCTAACAGAATGGCCCCTTTACATTTCTTTAGTGTAATCTGAGATGTGATTAGTTTCACTGCATGAAACTGTACGCTACCTACCAAACCTAAACTTTGTGACAGATCTATAAAAAATACATTTTTCCCATCAGGACCTCCTCCAGCTGCTATGACTTCTGTATAGCCTGAGTAACTCCAGGATGTGCCCCACTCACTGGGTTTTTCTTTTCCTTCCCAGATCAAGCTTTGGATTTGTTTTCTTCCCTGCCCACACTCCTCAAACTTCTAGTTTTACTTGCTCCTGTCAACATGTGGTGTCTAAGTGGTTTCCTGAATCTGAAACGTAACAGGACTTGTAAGCAGAGCAAAAGTTTCATTACATAGCAGCTGGGAAGGTCATTAGCAGGACTCCTCTCTGTCTACATACTATCAACTGAGATAAAAATGAACAGAAAAGGAACAATAGCAAAACATTACCATTTCGAGAGTCACGGTGATGTTCTCCAATCCTATATGGAAGGGTTGAGGAAAAGGCAGCGAGCACCACAGCCTTCAGAGATGGACGGGGTTCTGGGGACATGCCACCCTGCCAGCCCTTTTCTGTGCATTCTGTGATGAGGAGAGAGCAGTGGCTGGGAGCAAGTGGGGGCAGAGTCCATCAAAAAGCTTCTGGTGGGACATGGGGTAGGGCTGGGGTGGACTTCTACACTGGGAAATTCCAAGTCGTAGGCAATTACCCCTGGCTAGCAAATGCAATGCTGCTTTGCAGGCACCTTAAGCCAAAACTTTCTTCTGACAGCTACTTCCCCCTCCTTTTTCTAGTCTCCCAACCACTGCCACTGCACTACACAGGTGGAGAAGGCATTTCAGGCTGATCAGAAAGGCACTTTCCAGTTTCAGGCAGGTTCTCAGCAGTATGAGGTCAGCTTCAAAGGTGAAATATCTGTTTGCCTGATGTCTAATGCAGGTGGGATGCGACTGGCGCTGCCATGTACTGTGTCCTGGGAGAAGGTTTGCAGGCAGGGGCACAAGAGGGGTGAGAAACACGCTGTGGATTGTAAGCAGTCGGTGCTACAGCAGCATGAAGGGAGGAGGGGAAGAAGGGGACCCTCCACTGAGCAGCCCCAAGGACATGTGCAGATGTTGGTGCAAGGAAGGGTACAGCCCCAGCCTAAGTAGGAGTGGGAAGGGTGGGAGCTGGAGGTGGATTTGGGAGCCCCCTCAGCATGACCACAATGTGTGATGGGGTGCAGGACCTCTTGATATTTTAGTTGGGATAACTCTTAAGAAAAAAACGTGCTACTTGAAATGGGGCAAAACCAGTTGACAATCTGTTCTTTAGCTGTTAAATACGCCTTCAGATGTGGGTGCAGGGTCACTGTGACTGTCAGTGACAACGAAAATGGCACAGAATAAAGGGGGGAAAAAAGCAGGAGTCCGCCAAAAAGAAGGTTACCCAAACTTTCATGCTTTACTACCTATGCCAGGCAGAGGAGGTGTCCAAGGCACGTTGCAAGCCTTCACCTTTCCTCCCAGCCAACACACCCCAGTGCCAAATAATCGGTGCATCTCCTTCTGCGTGCCTTCGCGTTTTCTTTCATGCCACGCTCCGGAGGAAGCCGGGCACGCAGGAGGCTAGGCAGGTCTGCCGGGGCGCTGCAGCCTTCTGCTGCCGGGTCCCTAGGTGGCGGTGCCCGCCCGGCTCCGGGGACCTGCCGGGAGCCGCCCCACCCCGGCCGCGCAGCCCGGGAGGAGCCCGCCCGGCTCCGGACCACCCGCACGGGCAGACTGGAGGCTGCTATAGGGGGGGACAGTGTAGGAGCAGGCAGGGTTGGGGTACGGTTAGAGGGTTGTTGGAGAGCTGGGGGTGGTCGTGATGAGGCGTGGGGCTGGGGGGGAACTGGGGGCTATCGCACAAGTGCCGTGTTAACTATCAGGAGCCTGTAGATCTGCTGTGTCCTGGTCTTCATGAGTATTTGCACCACAACAAGGTCAGTCCCTCCTCTCCCCAAAAGTCAGTGTTTAATCTTAGCTGCTGAGCAGTAAATGCAAATTAGTGCAGATTTTGACCCACAGCAGGAAAAGCTGGAGGAGGAGGTAGGAGACGGGGAGTGCTGCAGAGCACGCTGAGGGCTGCAGGCTTCTTGCAAATGCTTTTGGGACTGCCAGAATCTGATCTGCCTTTTTTATTGCCTATGGTCATCTTTCTACACTATCTGTCGATCACTGACGCCGGCTTTGTGGGCAGAATGGAAAGCTGCATGTACTGGCTGCATGGGCACAACCATTGGATTGAATATGGGAAGCAGGTGAACATTTCCCGCTAGTGCCCAGCTCCCTATGCCAGTCACTGGCTTCTTGCTCTCTCCTTCCCCAAAAGCACAGGAAAGGCTGTAGGATACCAGGATGAGAGGTACATCTAGCTCCAAAGCCCATCCCCATTGCTGGATGACAGAGTTGCCCAAAGGAAATTATAAGCTCAAGGCAGACATGTAGCAATACTTTCCCAAAACGCTCTCCCTGTCTCCAGCGATTTTCGTCTTGGAGATCTCCTGCATCAGAGTTGGTATCTATATATGTAATAACAGATACGTTTATCTTTCAGTAATTATTCCATCACTTTTAAAATCTGTATAAACTTTTAGCATCCACAACATCTTGTGGCAAGAATTCCCACAGATGAACTGAATGTTGCTTGAAGAAGGCTCTTCTTTTCCTTGCTTTGAACTTCGCACCTGCTGGCTTTATTTAATAAATGTGATGCAGACATTCTCCCAGTGCTAGATCACCTCACACATTTCTATAATTTTTGTTGATTTTCCTCAATGCACCCAGGAAACTCAGCTCTGAAAACAGGCCGCCTTTAAAGGTGGCTGGGGAATTTGTTGAAAACTCATTTTAATTCAAAAGTTCTGTGTATGTGAGAAGGATTTGCTCTCTGCATACTTCTACCAAAAAACAAGTCCCTGAAAGCCACTTGCTTTTCCCATCAAGGCCCCAGGGAACCACTGCAGAGCCTAGCACTGCCTCCGTCCAGGGACCCTTTCTTCCTTCCCCCAGGGCAGACAGAGGAGGGTGAAGTGCTGCAGGGAGCAAGGTGGATGGCACTGTACAAGGGCAGTGAAGGGAGGTAACATGCACAGGTAAACAGACTGCACTGCAGCCACCAGTGGTCTGAAGCAGACATGGAGAGAAGAGATGGACAGGAGAGAGCCCCTTCGATCTGCTGTGGGGCAGGGACTGGCAAGGAAAGCAAAGAGACCCTGCTGTATCTCAGAGATGAGTCCATGACCTGACAGGTTTAAATCACTGCCTTCTCCCCATGACTTGTATAGATGCTAAATCCAACTCTGCCAAGTGTGTGACACCACAATGGCCCAAAAGCTCACAGCTAACAAATAAACCTCTCCTTTGGATGAAATAAGGATTCAGGTATGTTGAAAGGAAGTATAGTGACTAATTCATCAAGGATATGTTGTCCCTCTTGTTCATACACAGCATAGGTGGTTGTTGCATGCATTGTCAGTTGACAATTCTATATTAATCCAGTTTACCATGGTGCACAGTGAGCGTAACATACTGTTGACTCTGCTTGTCCTTGTGTGTGAATGTGCCATTCCAAGCAGAAAGAAACCCCAAAACTGCTGTGGCCATTGCCTTGGGGAGAGGAACAGGGAAAAAAGAAAGGTCAAGGGCACCACAGCTTAAACTAATTGTGAACGGTGAGTTTCTGTGGTATACATATGTTCTGTTCAGAGCTTAAAATGAAATAATGTGCAGTGTTGGTTGCTGATGGTGATGTTTTAAGGTGGCTGTAAGCTGTGGAAGGCAGCCTTGGTTAAAAGGTTAAAAAGTGTGTATGTCTTATATGTAGAGAAGGTGGTGTGCATTGCCATTTAGTACCCTCCAAACTGGTCTGAGGGAGCAAGAGGTAGGTAGGATGTCCTCCTGTCTGAGGCTGGAGAAAGACCATGGCTTCTCTGGTGGCTTTCTTCAACAGCTGGAAGGAGAGAGAGGTTTCTCTAAGATCTCTGCAGGAGAGAGCTGTAAGCAGGCCAGTGAATTAGTGCTCAGATGGTGGCCGAGCACCATCTCAGTACCTCAGTCTGGGTTTTATCTTCTCACAGCCCTGCTCCATTACTGTGCTGTTCCAAGTGAGTGTGCAGTGTTTTATCCTTACATCTTCCCTAGCAATAAAGCTGAGTCTGAGTTATCCCCAATCTGGGCACATCACTGCATGGGGGCTGGTAAATTCAGCACTCACCGGGGAGGCTGTCAGACTCTTGGGGCATCTGCATGCATCAGGCTCTGGGCTTCCTCTGTCCCTGAGGTATCAGCCTTTGCTGATCTACCAGGGCCTCGTCTGGTGTGGGCAGCACCAGCTGCCAGGTTGTGGGGAGTAGCAGGAATTACCCCGAGCATCTCTAGTGAACAGCAAAACAGTGAGCGCCTGGGATAGTGTGAGGCACTATGTCACACTGGTGGAAAAGAGAAAAGATGTAGCATGAGTAAAGCAGAGTCTGGACCCCCAGAGAAGCACTGTGTAAGTCCAGAGGAGCCTGTTTTTTGTGATAGAGATCATGCTACTATAATGGAACAAGAAGTTCGCTGGATGTCACCATGCTTTGACTACTTGGCGTGAGGCACAGTCAAAAAGATGTTCACAAACCTTCCCAAAACTTTCCCAGGCAGCACTTCAAGTGCCTGTGTTTGCCCTGTGCTGTCACCACGGGGTCAGAGAGGAGAAGGGCCCTTCTTTCAACACCACAAGAGGAGCTAGTGCTGGTTGGAAGCCAGGTCAGCAACCCCTGAGTCACGGTGGCTTTGGAGACAGAATCTACCCAAAGGGAAGAAAACGTGAAATAGTGACGGTGATAAACAGCTCCTCAGTCAGCTGCTATGGCATGAAAAGTCTGCACAGAGCCCTTCTTACTGACAGTGAAATGCCTGAAGCAGAAATGGCAGGGAGCAGAGGAGGGGCTGGGTGCAGGAGCTGCACGAGCGAGGCTAATCCCACTGTGTTGCACAACGACATCTGTTCTCCTGGGCAGCATTCCCAGATGGCAAAAACCTCCTTTCTCATTCGTGGGGCGTTTGTCTTCTCTTTCAAGAAATGGTCCAGAGAAATCTGAATCCTCAGACTGTGATAATCTGCAGAGGTCCCAGTGCTGCAACGAGTGGCAGTAAGATATGGGACAAGGAAAGGTATGGGATGTTATGCTCATTATTTTCCTGCCCGTGGAAGGCAACTTCTATTATATCGAGTCCTCTCCTGCTTCAGGATGACTCATTTATCTACTGATGTAGACTTCATGCAGGTAGGCTGGGAGGTGGGTTTGACAGCGTTGGCAGGCTGTCACAGGGGCAGGCATGCTGCATGGGGAGTGCTCCCAGGAGAAACCCCATTGGCCTGGAGACGGAGACTGCCAGGGCAGTTTCCCACTTTCTGCTGATGAGAAGTTACATGGCTGAGGGTGTTCAAATAAAGCTGACTGAGATAGAAAATTCTACCATAATGGTGTTTCTAAATTTTTTTTTTAAATATTCTTCTGTCAAGGCTGATACTAGTGATAATGTGAAGGTCCAACTCAGGAATGTCTAACCAGAAAACTCAGGGAAAACATATTTCTGATTTGTCACACAGCCTTCTGCTACTGAGCTGGGAAGCTCAGGGAATAAGGCTGACATCCTGGTTTGTGGATGCTGTAGTCTGGGGCAGGAAGAAAAGTGGGACTGAAAGAGCAGAGACATCAGTTAGGGGAAATCAGTGCAGTGTTGTTGGAACAGAGGTGGGCAGTCTTGTGGCAGTCAGGGGAAATAAGAGAAATGGGAAGAAAGTGAATGTTCTGGTTGGTGCAAAAGGCAGATGTTGATAATCTGACAGGGGTTTGGTGAGCTTTTCCTTCTCTGATTCCCCTCACAATGGGTTGAATTGCATGGTCCTGCCATACAATTTAGCAAAAGGATAGTTTTAATAATTTATTTGGATCTCAACAGGCATTGTGTGAACTGTTTGTGCCACTAGAGGTTTGGGGTTTTTTTTTGGTAGCTTACTGCCAGAAGAGGCCAGTGTAGCCTGGTGGTGCTAAGGAGAGGTGTTGCAGGGATTATGCTTGACGAGCTGTTTGTACTTTCTTTAGACAGGACTGGGTTGTGATTTTATTAGGCACCTGTAGAAGTATGTAGCCAAGCAAGGAAGGAAAAGCTAACACTTTGTTGAAAGCATTGTGCGATGCATCTTGCTGCAGAGCGTTACTATCACATACAGGGACATTCTCTACTTGTAGCTTGCATTAGTTAGAGAGAAGAGTTTATATAGAATATAAAGACAGAAGGTTTTCTGAGGCAGTTTCTGAAACATAACCAGGAGACTGTCTTGTGGAAATCCCTTGAATTTGTTAATCTTCATCAAACTTGTTTTAAACAGGCAATCAGATGCTCTTCACATACTTCATGTTTCCTTCAGACTGGGACCATTCAGCACTGCCTGAAAATAGGATATGAGGTATACATTCGTTCACATCTGCTCACTACTTTGTGAAAAGTTGTAGTGAGCCAACCTAAAATACATGCCTGAGTCCAGGGACTTGTGTTAGTTTCTGGCTTGCAAACATGTCACTCCAAGGTGTACAGCTACAAGAGGGACAAGGATGGCTGTGCAGAAGAGCTTTGCAGGGGACACAGGACTGTCCAATTCACACCACAGCATTTCGCATCTAAATGGCCAGTGCACAGGAATGATGGTTTATCTGTCATGCTTTCGGTTTGACCTAGATGGGAGCTGATGATCTGGAGGTTGAGCCTCAGTGCTCCCTATTCACAGGACTGTTTCCCCTTTAAAATTCAGTCACGCTCTAGAATTTCCAATCAAAGCATGTGCATTAGGGGGACCATCGGCTCATTTAGTATTGCTATAATGAGATTCAGGTCTTGTGTGTTTCTGAAACATCAGGCGGCATGATTATAAATAAAGCTGCTTCGATGACTCACTATAGTAACATCAGGGCTTGTCTACAAAGATGAGTTAGTGCACAAGAAAGATAAGTATGCACTTGATATAGAACAGCGATTTCACCTTCTCTTTTCCAGCTGGACACCTATTCTGAACCCCCAGTGTCTTTGCACAGCTCTGCTTTAGCACGCTTAGTGCTGTAGATGCTCTCTGGGCAGAAGAAATATGTTCCATAGAGAGCAAGAGCTCCTTTTGTATTACAGACAAACTCTCCAAGTAGGAGTTTAGACCACAATGGGACAGGAGTGAGAGTGAGGAAAGGACCGTAAATAAGTGAAAGAGGGCTCTGAAAAATCCCAGGCCACGATCACAACCGCGGTGGGTGGTGGCTAGGTCCTTTGGGGAGGTGTAACCGAAAGCGCTGTAACTCGTTGATCTGTGTTGCGTTAACTTTTTTCCAGTTAGTAGAAGTCAGCTGTGCTGACAGCAAATACAGGGAAATCGAGAACCTATTTCAGCAGACAATGCAGGATTACAGCACCCACAGGCTCTGGAGGACTTGGAGCCCGATGCTTTGGCAGTATTACCAGTTGTTTGTATCCACTTTACTTCATTCCCCCGGTGGCAGCAGAGCCGTTCAGATAATCGCTGGGCCCCCATCCCATCCTCCCAGCGTGTGGGTGGTTCCCCCTTGGCAAAAGGCAAACAGCCTCCCTCTCCGCACAGCCCCGTATCCCAGCCCTCGTGGACTCAGGCATATTCCTTGTGAGCGGACTGCTCTGATTCTCTGATTTATGGTGGAAAAATAACCAAATCCAAAAAAGGGGAGGGGGGACGACAAAAAGGTTGGGGCCCTGTGGAATTAGACCTGGGGTTTATATGAAATTTATGTTTCGATTAGGAAAACCCAGCAACTTAAAAGATTTTTATTATAAAGATGGCTTTTACAAACCTGGGGTTTAGATTTGGGGTGCATGCAAATCTTGTTTTGTAAGTCTGGCTTTACACAGGCCTTTTTAAATACTATGAGATTCTATGCCCTTTTTTAGGAAAAAAACAACAAACCCAGGAATTACAAGATCGAGTTGTACGTACCCACCCTGTTGGTAGAACAACATGATTTGGGGAAATGTTTTCTTTCCTGTTAGACTTCTCACAACTGCAATGTTCTCATTCAAAATGGAGAAGGCCAGAGTTTTATTTTTTCATGAAATCTGAGAGGTTGATTAACCACAGCCAGTGGAGTGGGTGGACTGTTTCCCCAGGATATGGGAGACCTACATTTAATCCTATACTTGAACTGAACCTAAGGCTCCCTGTTTTGGGTGCCTGCCCCTATAATTTCACAAATGGAGCACGGGATAGGGTCACTGGGGCTTGAGTGTACTAACCAGAGATGCCAGTCTGGTACTGAAGTTTTCCAAGGAAAAAACAGCACCAAAGCTGGATGTTCCTGCAAAAATGTGGTTCCAGTTGGCATAAGCATTTTCTACAAATTCAGCAAAAACATTTAGTCAGAACTCTGATGGAGTGGGCTCTTTGTTTTGTAGGTGTAATGTGTAGTTTTACATGTTTCTGTGTGTCACTTGGCTGTGACTGAACAGAGCATGAGAAATTAGTAGACAGGTTTGATTTAAAGGCCGGTGAGGGGACGGATATAACTAGTTAAATGAACTTTACCCCTCTGATAGAGAAACTGAAAATGTTTCAATACATTTAAACAAGTGACTACTTCATTTCCCCTCCAAGAACAGATACACTGAATTTGTAGAAAATGTGGTCTGCTTACTGGCCAGTGTTTTATCAGAAAAATTGAGATCTGACACCAAAACTCAAAGTGTTATTCTATTGAGAATTAGAATTCAGGGCTGCAGAGGGAGTGTGAGAACCCCCTGTTTGGCCTGTGATGTATTGTCTTTATCCCTGTATGAGGAGTGAGTAGCAGTTATTTGCTAGATATCAGAAACTCTGTTTTCTTGTTTTGGTTCTCTTCTCCTTCATCAAGACAATCTTGTATTTCTGAAATAGCTCCTGTTATACTAGCAAAGTTTCTCTTAAAAATATCTGCAATGCACAGGGACTTTTTGCATTTTTGATGACACAGGGATTCATCTTAGCTCTAGCTGAAAGTTCCCTTGTTTCTTCTGCTGGTTTTGCAGGGAAGAATGTCTAAGAAACTGCTTAGGATGGAGGCCAGGGAAGGAAAAAAGCATGTCTGGGGAAGACCACCTGACACACATCAGTTATTTTGGCTTTCCTGGTACTGATATGAACAGAAAAGAAGAAAACTCTTTTCGAAGACCAGCTAAGGATCAAGATACCCCTTCAGCCATGCCATCAAATCCAGGCATTTAGCTCAGTATTTCAGTGTCAGGCCATAGCCTGCAGAGATCAGATCTAACACCACAAAAGGAAGAGGCTGTTTTTCTTTCTCCCCAGCCACATACCTTCTTTCTCTATTAAGGAATTTTTGCAAAGGCAATGATGAGCAGAGAGTAGCTGTGGGCAGTGGCATACCTGCCTTCTCATGGCATGCAGGAAACCACCACTGGTCAGTTGATTTCAGGTGGAAGGCTTTGTCCTGACAAGTAAGAGAGAGGGTAAGGCTTGAGTCAAGGAAAAAGGGTCTTAGCTCAACACCCTTGCCTCTTCTGATTTCAAACACCACTGCCTCTGATTCAGTCAGGCACACAGATTTGCTGGGGAGACCAAGGCAATGTTCCAGCATGTGCACCGTGCTTGTGTTTCATCACATGCTGAGATACAAGTTGTATGGCTACACCATTTTTTTGTTCCATCTTCCATATTATTTTGGATCTGGCTGGGACTTGGGTGGAGAAGGCAGCCAATTAATGAAAAAGTGTTTGTGCATGGGTGTATATACATATGCTAAATCTCTGATTTGTTTTTCTGTAGGTAGAAAGAGCACGTGGAAAAGAGAAGCCCGAGGCAGGAGGTGGATGAGCAGCTCCTGTTCCACTGGATGAGCCCATCTCACGTGCCTGCTATCTGTGAGCAGAATTTTGATGGGAGGATCTGTGGGACTCACAGGACAATGTATGGAAAAGGTACAAATGCATAAGCTGGACCTGCATCAAAATGCTTGGGGTGTTTCCAGAGTGCAGAGGAGAGCACAGCACCAGCTGTGCTTCATCCTGTGTGGGCCTGATCCTACCTCCTTTGACCTTTCATAACCAGCAAAGCAACAAAAAGCAGCAGTGAAAGCTTCCAGATCAGCCCCATCTGTTGACACCTTAAAATAAACTCATGGGGAAACACCTGGCAAGGATGTGTTTGGAGCTACCTGGTGTAGGAAAGAAAAGAAGGTGCTTGTTGAGGAGTTGGCTGCCAAAGTGCCAATAGCAAATGTTTGTTACTTTGGTTTCTGCATTTTCTTATCCATGGCTTTTTCTGGTCCCTAGGAAGCTACTTTGCTAGAGGTGCCATCTATATTCTGATCAATACTGTCCATCCAGCACAGACCAACACAGCGTATTTGTAGCTCAAGTTCTCATTGGAGACTTTGTTTGGTAAAACCAAGTTTACCTTCACCCTCCAACCAGACCTGGAATTTCAAACAGACTTTTACACAGCTGTGTAGATAATAGAAAAAATCTTTCCATCTTTGAGAAGCACCATATTTACCTAGCCTATATCTTGGAGTATACACATTCACCTGATAAAGATGATGTCAGAGGTAACAATATATTTTCTGAAAATAACACTTTAAGGTTTGACTTTTTTGAACTCTATGTTGCATATAAGAAATTTATATCTGACATTCAGCTATAGTGCAGCTCTGTCTCAGTTACAGGAGTGGAAATACAAGTATGGCAACTTATGGAATGGCTAGGTCCTCTATAGTAGTTGTTTTCTTCCTAAACAGACTGGTAGCAGTTAAATCGTAATAAATAATATAACCATGACAATGTGATAATGATTTGGATGCAAGTGCAATGTAGATTTAGATGTGCAGTATGATTAATTTATAAAACTAATTGCTTCCATGTAAAATATGGTACATAAGTAGATGTTGTTTAGGACATATTTGGGGAAATGAATACAGAAAATTGGGAAAATGGAGTATAAAAAGCATGTTTGAGGGGTGACTCTTTGGAGTTGTTTTTCCATGGAGTGAAGATCGTCAGCATCTTGTCAGTGTAAGAAAAGTAGACAATGGGCTCTGAGCTGTTTTTGTCCTGTGGTTTGGCTGCTTTGAGTTTTGTGGCAAGAAAAGGCTTTTAGATCATATCCTAAAGGACTGTTACATCATGTTCCCTAATTTCTCTGCTGGTCCCATTTGGTTATCTTGCAATAAGAGTCAGAAGGGCTCCAATTCAGATGGAAAAAAAAAATTCCTGGATAACAAAGAAGCAAATGACTCATTGGTCTTTCTCAGTCTGCCTTGACCATTGATCGTGTGCTGAAGCTGGAGCAGACAACACAGTGGACAGCTAGTGAAGGGACCCGTCTTCACATAACCCCTCTGAGAGAACGGGTAGATGCCACAGGCTGTACTGCAGTCCAATCATACCACAAATCAAAACAACAGTAATTTCCTGCTCTTCTAGAAAGAGCTAAGTTGTTATTTTGAGCTGTCTGTGCCCTCCTGGACTGCAGGCTGGGCTGGGATCTTGCTTTAAGGGGATTACGCAACCTCCCTCACAAAACTTGAAGGCCGACTGTGAAACGTTCCTTGGATTCACACTGGGATATTGTTGTGGATTTCTACCGGGTGTTGCCACACAGGTGTGTAGCAGCCTGCTGGGTGCCTGGCTCTCCCATGCTGAGGGCAGCTCTGGCACATTCAGATGCTAAGCTGGAGGGCAGAGGGAGGAGAGTGGTTGTGCCGTTGCAGGCAGCTGTTACTCAGTTTTTGTAGTGGTGAGGGAAAAGCAAGTTCTCCTGTGCTTACCTGAGGATTGATCTTGCCCATGGCCCAGCTGGAAGCAGCTCCCTGGTGCTCTACCCTGGTGCCAGCCCTCGCACTCAGCCATCCCCTGTGAGCAGCCCTGGCCCCTGCGGGTCTAGGAGTGCTTCAGCGGGGCCATGAAGGGGCTGAGGGAGCAGAGCACCACAGCTGCATTGAGTCATCTCCTCTTCATTGGGGATGTTGTCTCCTACCCTTGCCCAGAACTGAGTTTGGGGTCATAAAGCTGGAAACACCTGGGTGCTGGTGGCCCCATCCCAGCCGGCCACCGGGAGACACTGCAGCCTCTGTCAGCGGGAAGCCCTGGGGGGTGGAAGAAACTGATGCTATAAAACAGTCTGGGAGCCCCATAATTAACTCAGGGGTAGTGGTTTTCTTTGTTCCTTGATCACACCTCTGTCAGCATTTCTCACTCTATTCTGCCTGTCTCACTGGGTGACTCCCTGGCCCAGAGCAGAGCTTCCCTGTGTTTAGGTCAAGAGAAGCAGGGATGTTGCAGCTGCTGAAGTTAAGATTCCCAGCACACTGTAACATTAACAGCGAGGAAGTCCACAGTGAGCTGAACAACAGCACACGACAGTGTCCCCACTGGGGCTGCAGAGCCAGCGCTTTCAGCAGTGAGAGGGGAGGCAAAGGGGTGTTGTGAGGGGTTGCCCCTGGCGCAGCCACCCCCCTTCTCACCCTGCAGACTGAAGTTGGTCATGGCTATTTTGAATTGTTGTGTGGCTGCCTGGCACTTTTCCAGGTGATTGAGAAGTGCCACTGAAGTGTGTGCTCTGTCTGGAATGGATGAGGGATTGTTCTGCCGTCTCAACTTTCAGTTCATGTCTGTAGGAAATCCCTGAAGTAAATTAGCCCCTGGACTGAACTGTTGCATTTGGTTTATTTCCACCTTATCATTCGGTGGGAAGTTGAGGGATTTTATGAGAATCTGAAGGTTTAAGAAAACTAGTGAGCTCATCAGTAGCTTTGTGGACCCAGTGGATGTGGTTCTCGTTAACCATGTCTAAGCACAGGGCTTTTGATGAAAGCAGGAGGTAAATAAGGCATTGGAAGGGGTGATATTTACTAGACAACACTTCCAGGTGGTGATAAGACTGTTCTTTTAACTCATTCTCCCTCTCTCCAATAATCAGCATACCAAACCCAAGTCTGTTCTTGCTTCTGTCCTGCTAGGTGTTGCTGGGGTTTGGCATGTAGGTGCTTTCCATCGCAGGTTTATAAAATCTCATATTCCTACCCCTGAAGTGTTCCTGTCTTTTTGGATAGTGCACATTTCACCTCTGCATAACAATCTGACGACTCCATTTTATTGAATCACTAGTTTCCAATTTAGGGCTGGAGGTGCACGTGTGTGGGTGTCTTGCCATTTCTGGGTACAAATATTTCCTTGGCAATGCAGAATACCCCTAAGGGTTTCAAATGAACTACTTCCTGTGACTGACCGCACACATACACAGGAGTCTGCCGCTGTGCTTTTTATGGAAGCCACATTTCAGATTCCCAGTTTAACAAAAACACCCTGCATCGACAGGCTAGTAATAGGGCAAACGCTGTTAGTTAAATTACATACAGGCAAACAGCTCATTTCCTTCCTGCTCTGTTGTTAAACCTTGTAACTCAAACCCCAGCCATCTCATTTCATGTTTTTTTGAAGGTGAGGAGGGAGATGACTATACTTGGTTCTCACAAAATGTTATTCCTTAGAGCATTTTGTATTTTTGAATGCTTGAAGACTTCTTTGCTAACAAAGTGCTGGAGAATTGAATGTAGTATCTTGCTGTTCACTGTGCCTCTTCCTCACTCTCTGGCAAGCTTTCACAGGAGGGGTACCACACCATTAAAGCACACTGTCCATTCACGTGGTCAAGTCCCAAAGGGAAAGCACCCCAGAGCACTGTTGTAACTTTACTGTTATATTTTGATTATTGCATGATAAAGGGAAACAGTGGCTTCTGTCAGGAGGAAATGAAGGAGATGGACTTTGACCAGTACTGGAGAGTACCAACTGGCCATAGATGGCACAGCTGGCTGCAATGTGTTTACTGGAAGAGAATTTGGTGTCTGCCAAGTAGATAAGCTGTTGTCTAGCCACCCGGAAAGCCCCATGTGGCTTAAACTGATTACTTATTTACCCATCCCACAAATGAACTCACCATGTCCCTATACATAGGGAGATGAGTGTGATAAATGTAGCTATTTTTACTGCATGGGATTTATAACTCTCATGGGAAGAAAATGGCTTTTGGTTCCCACGGGTCTAGATAAGGTTAATGGAAAATGCTCCAGTTTAGTGTTGGTAACGGTAGGGTGTTCTGGCAGTAGGAAGCAATGGTTAATTAGTACTGAATCAGAAGATGGTTGCAGAAGGGCTGCTGGCAGTCAGGTCATTCTCTCGTATGTGTCTGCTCTCTCTGCTTGGACCAAGCCTTCCCTTTTCTGTATTAACTCTTGGGATAAGGCTGTCCAAGGGGTTTCTTTCTTGCACAAAACTTTGCCCAGTAGCGCTACTAACACAACCACAGAACAAATAACAGATGTAATATATTTTTCCTTAGAAATCAGCTTATTCCAGAGGGATAGGATTTTCTCTGTAAGTGAAAAGAATTTGAAGGAAGTGCTGTTGGGACACGTGTTAAGATGCACTACTACATCAGTATGGAGGACAGGGTGATAGCTTTTCACTGGCAAAGGATCAGATCCCTGGGGAGGTAACTCACAGATGTCATATGGAAAAAGGAGACAGGAGTATTTAAGAAAGGATGAAACCAAGAGTTCATTTGGGTTTTGAGTTAGAAGCCTGAAGACAATCTGAGCCTGAGAGCAAGGCTAGGGCTGCAGCTCCGGTGAGGTACTCATCCAGAAAACCAAACTATACTAGGGCAGGTGATATCCCTTGGGGTAACAGAGTGCTCATGGCCTGAAATGCAGCTGAGGTTTTTCGCCTAATCAGTGACTCACAAAACGAACTTCTTGACTGTGCTCTGTCCCTGGTCTTACAGGGTTGCGTTACTTTCTTCAGAGTGATGCAGCTCTCATAGATGGGATGTCAGTCTGCCCATCTGCAGGCATTTGATGGTTTGAAAATGAAGGAAAGATTGCTTGGCAGCTGAGTATTGAGGACTGTTTCTGGATTTAAAACTGTTTCTGGGACAGTACAAAGCTTGATTCCAGTTTCATCCCTTTGTTCATTGCCATTTATGTCCTGTCTTTGGCCTCAAAAGAGAGGAAGTCAGTGCCCACCCAGAGCTGTGGGCACCTGCTGCCTTCCAGCCAGATCACACACCTCTGTCGCTTCAAATACTGCTGACGATGGCTTAAACTACAAACACCAATGCTTTCAGCCTACTTTGGCCATGGGAAGAATTTTCCCAGCTCCACAGACCATCAGAGGCCCTTGTAAATCAAAAGAGCTCTGTCATTGCAAGATGGTGCACAAAGCATTAACCTCTAATGCAGACAACTGCCAGATAATTTAGAACCTTCAAATCCAATGTCCACTTAGAACATCACAGCTGGAAAATCTATTGACATGATGACCAGGAAAGACCTCTGTTGATACCTAAACACCAGCTCCCAAGTCTACTCAGTCCCAGTGACAAAACTGCAGCACATTCAGATCCTCAGTTGAGACAAACTTGACTCAGGAACAGTCAGATGGCAGCCAAAAGCAAAGGGTGCCAACATGCCATGGCCAAAAACCCAGTCAAGAGGAAGATCTTCACAGGGGGAAGCTAGGCTGGATCCCCACGCTATGGCCAACAGTAGAACCTCCTCAGTCAACGAGGCAGTAGTAAATGACACCACCTTCCTCTGGCTGGTGGCAGCAGGACCTGGGCCAGGGTGCCAGAGAGCGAGAAAGCAGGACGCACAGGTCGCCCAGGAAGGGAGGACTCCATGGGCAGCTGACAATTAATCCGTGACATTCCTGAGGTTGGCTCTGCAGCTGCTGCACCACAAGGAGAGGCTGGTGACTGTGAGGCCCTGGCTGGGCACACGCGTGGGGAGAGGTATTAATAATAGCCTCGACAGCTGCTCTCTGGGCCCTCTCCGAGAAAAGTAGCACTGCTTGGAGATGGCTGCATGCTTCTTCCAGGGTGAGGGGTAAATTCGTGGCTGCTAAAAAGGCCAAGGAGAGCTCAGATGCTGCCCGCAGGAGCTGGTCAGCTAGCATGGCAGACTTCCTGCAGTCAGCTGGGTAAATAAAGGATGTTGTGAAATGTACAGACAACCCAACCAAAACTGACTCACAGTCTTATTAATTAAGCATAAAATGGCAGAAGGCCTGATTTTGAGCATTAAAGAATGTTTCTTTTAGAGGAAAACCTCTGGGAGAGCGGTTGCTAGCGTCTCCTGACCATAGGCCACCTGCAGAGACAGAGCTGGGATTGTACCTTGGGTCTCATATCCTAGTGTCACTTCTCTGACACCAAGTATAGCTTGTGAGTTCAAAAAAATACCTTAAAAAAAAAAATCCCTTTGAAGTCATTCTGGGAAAAAAAAAAACAAACAAAAAAAGAGTACTTAAGGAACCAGAAAGCAAGGCAGAATGAAAAAGAAAACCAGTGGCCTGTCTTCCCATGGATTTCAGAATTCACTTTTCACTCTTTAAATTGTCTTAATTTGTGTTTGTATAACACACCTCAACCCCAAAGCCACACAGCCAACAATTCTCCAGTCATCTGCTGTAGTCAGGTGGCAGCCAGAGCAAGGTTAAGGTAATTTAATATTATCCCTTTCTAATTTCATTATGATTCATGATCAAACACTCCTTTGCTTAAAACAGAATTACAGCTCCTGTCCACCCTTTTCTCTTGGACGGAGTTAAGGGTTCAGGGTGAAATTAAGCTCCACTGATTGAGTTTTGTACATTACATTAAAACACAATTAAAAGCCATGAACATTATACAGGAAGGAGCAACACTTAAAGGTCCTCTGCTCTCTCAAAATTGCCAGCAGATTAGAAAGCTGACTCAAATGTTGGATTTGTCACAGAAAGCTGGCTCAGGTGAAATTGTTAAAGGTCAAAGCCTTTGTCAGGATGCTGTCTGCATGAATGGTACCAGTTAGATGTGCTCTCTTGTGTGTATTACTCAATTTCTCATTTGCCAGTATCAAAATGTAGGTGTTGAGATGGCCATCGCTGATACCACCACTGGGGAAGTTCTTTGAAGATAAAGGCTGGATCTGCAAAATTTAAATTCACAGTAGCAAATTTTAGATATTCAAGAACCCTCCCTAGTTTTCAGGAAACCAGAAAGCAAGGGTTTTTTAAGCTTAAATTGCATAGAAAAAAAAAATTATTGACTCAGCCAGAAGCATTTCTTTGTATTGTGCCTTGACACTTAATATTTACCTCTAGTCCCCTTCAAAGGTTCTTGGAGACAGCAGCTGCCTGAACGTGAGCTGGACTCTGAGGACCAAGGTACATCAAGCACATTCATTGATATGTCATTGTTGCTCTTTTATACAAATATGCTTTGCCATCTGATGACTGTTTCTCAAGTAGACATATTGTTATATGAAGCCAAAACACCACCTGTCTCAGGAGGTGCACGGACTAGGAAAGACAAGCACCTAAGATAAGTTAAGCAAGAGAATCTAAATGTCAGTATTTAGACTCTGAAAATGAAACACTTTCAAATACACCAGACTAGGCAAATACTCCTTCAAAACATCAAATACACCAAAGCAATGTAGTTCTCCGAAGTGCACCCCTTGGTCTGTACTGTTGTTCAGATCAGTTCATTTTACAGAAATCCCTGAATATTCCCTGGGGTAGAGGCTGGGATTTGATTGATTCAAGGTCTATATAAATCTCATATCCCTCTAATACGTCAGAGATTTAATCGTGCTTAATTTTCTTTAGTATGTACCTTTAATTTTCTTTCTTTTCCCATTGGTTCCAGCAAGTTTCTCTGTCCTCAGTGTGAAGTTCTTCTGCACTTTGTTTCTTTATTGTATAGGCTATAAATGTGGCATCTTTACACGAATTTTCCTACATCATGGTTGTTATCAGAAGGAAACAGAAGGATATTTAAGCACACACTAAAAAAACCCCTCTTTTTTCAAACGACATTTGACCATATTGCAAAAATACTGTGATTTATTGAATTAGTTATGAGTTAATTATAAATAAATTTTGTTTGAAATAATTCTGAAATTTCATAGTAGCATACATACACATGTGAAATTCTTTAACCCTGACAGAACAAAATACCTTTTATCTGAAGAAATTGATCATTCTTGTCTTTTTTCCCCTATTGTTGTAACCAAGCGTTTGACAACATGCAGACCTTAATAAATGACATACACAAACATCTGTCCTTAAATAGCAGCAATTCCAGCTGTCAAAATTGTTTCTATTCGCCCACATTGGGCCTTGAGTTCACAACGCACAGGCTGGGTGAGCAGATGACAGCACACAGAAAGACTCCCATTTACTGAGACTGGGGATTACCATCTGGTTTTCTGCTCCTGCTACAAACTGAGCCCTAATAATAGCAGAGGGGGTGTGTGTGCTCAAAATACAGAAACAACATAATGTCCTTTCTCTAGTTGAGCAGGTCTTTAAATTTCTTTTTAAAAATAGTATTTTCAAATACTCAGTTCCTTCTAGGAGGGCTTATGTTCTTTGCCTTCTTAATTGCTCTTATTTTGCAAAGTTGAGTGAGAACAATTCCTATGGCTTAGATCACACTCAGCTGGATTTTATTTCCTAATGCTCCTGGCAAACAAATTAGAGAGTGCCCCCTTACCGAATGAATTAACGAGGATTCCCAGTTCACTATACATTTATTGAGCTAATGGCTATGTTTGCTTTGGGTTTCTTAATGTGGGCAAGGCTCCCAAAAGTGATACTGCTGATGTGAATTCTCCTGTGTGGTGTTGAAAAGATACTTTGGCCAACTCACTTACCATTTATTTCAGCTGCTTAGCAACAGTGACAATAGTCCATCAAACAGTCAGTGTCTCCAAAGGGTACTGAAAACTCACTAGTTCATGCCACACCAGACATATTTTAATAACTACAGGTGTTTCTAGTCTCAATGTCCTTTAAAAATAAACAAGAGATGATATTTGTATTGCAAAAAGTCTAACCTGTAGTACAACTCCTGTATCTTCCAGAGGTGTTTTGTTTTTCAGCATCTCAGCACAGCAGCGTTCCTTTGCTTTTAGCTCCTCTCTGATCCCTAAATCTGACATTTTCTTACCTCTCTCTCCCCCCTTCCTTCCTCTCTCCCTCCCACTTAACCACGGTTTCACCATGGTTTTAATTTCTCTGTTTCCTGACCACTAAAAATATTAATTTTACTAGGCTGATTCTAGAATTGTGTATCCAATGGTAGGCACTCTTTTTTTCCTGGACAGCTTTAAGCAAAGTTGTATATAGATATGCACACATATGGTGTGAACATGAGTACATATTAATACAAACTTTTTATCCAAATTAAACCTAAGCATTTTTGATTTGCAGTTTCATTAGTGAAAAGTGAATTTACTGATACAGTGTTAGGATTTTCCATTTCTGTGTGAACAAACCTGAGAGTACACTAGAACTGCTGTAGGGAGGTCTCTGGGACAGACTTTATCCTGGAAAATAAACTAAAAAGGCTGAACCACTAACAAACAACCCTCTGCCTTGCTTTAGACACATTTAAAAGGAACCCCCCTAGCTGCACGGGTCTGTCCAGCTGCACATTAGCCCCTGTCCAGATCCCCCTTCTAGGAAATGTGCCCCAAGAGCTGTCTGCTGGACCACAGTGCTGCCTCTCACTGCCTGCAGGGAAGCAACCCCTCGGGCTCAGGAGATATTTTAATGAAATAGCTGAGGAGGGCTGGTTGTTCCCATATGTTGTGTGATCCGCACCCCTGGTACACATATTAGCAGACAGAAAACACCACTCATAGTCTTTTCCTTCTGTGCAAGTCCTCTGCTGCCTCCTCAGCCTCTCTACAGCCATGGGTTTGCATCTCAGAAACAAGAGACAAGAGTGCACCAAGGGGTTGTCCTGCTGCAGTGTCTCTCACTGAAAAAGAATAAGACAAACCAGACAACAATAATTGCAAAATATTCCTGCTCTGAAATCAGGCAAACTGCCTGAGAGCTCTTATAAAAAAAAAAAATTTTTTTTGATAGATGGAGATTCAGCTCTCCCACATAAACATCATCCTTTCAAAGTCAGAGTCCAGTGCATACACGCAGACATGAATATATATGTTCCTCTTCTTCAGCAGGCTTTAGAAATCAAATGCATGGCACTCATTCAGTGTTAGCATTGCCATTGTCACGGTCTCTGTCAGCACCACCAAATAGTGCAAGGTTGAAATTTGGCACTGAGGGTGATCTGTTTGGTGTGGGTCATTAATTAATCTTCTCAGGTTCTGTCCTCCTATGCAGGAGGAAAAGAAGTGTTATCAGAAGGTGGTGCCTGCTGGAGCACAGGCTGCCCTCTGGCCAGCAGGACCTCGTCTCCACCAATCATCTCCACGCCCACAGAACAGAAAACTCAATGTTCTGTATTCTTATGGCTTGGAACAAGCAAATATTTCATCACAAGCTGTACATTTCTAAACTGATCTGTCTTGCACAACATTGCTATGCATTCAGGCAGTTCACTCTAATTATTGCTTTGTAACATTTTGCATCTGCTTCCGTTAAGGCACTGAAGTTGCTAGTGTATTTTCTTCAGTTCTTTGATTTTTAAACAAATTGTTTTGGTGTCTGGCTGTCAACAGCTGAACTCTTAATTCTAAGCATTTTATAGAACTCATTTTCTGCAGTGTGTCCTGATACTGCAGCTCAGCTTCAAATTTGGACCCGCAGAAATCCTTTGACAGGCTGTCGATACAGCTTGCAGGTCATCTGCAATTTCATTTTTTTTTCCCAAGACTCATGGAATTTGTTATCGAATAAGAAATAATACAATTTAAGCCCTCACAAAAGTGTGGCAACTATTAGGGGATCTTCTACAAGGTTTTCTGAGCATGCTCAAGGGCTCTCCAGCCTCACCCAGAAGTGGGCTGGTACATGGGGGTAAGATCTTTGACTCCTTGGAGTTAGCTGGTATCACCCACTCTGTCATTCACCCCGGCAGCAGCAGAGCATGCCAGCTCTGCGTGGTGCTCAAGATAACGTTGTTAACTTCTAATCTCAGCCAGTGTTATATTTGGTAGTATCAGTAGCTCAAATCAGGGAACATAAACAATGAGGTGGACTGGGGTTAAAAATCACCTGACAGTGATTTAAGTGCAGGGTTTGGTATTTGATCACTTTGGTTCTTGGCACAGCGTGGAAGCCCTAACAGCACATTTATTGTAGGTTCCATCCCATTTGGAGTAAAATAATGAAAGACCAAATAAATAATTGAATAAACATATGGTACTTAAAAAAATAGTACGCTTGTAGGTTTAGTTTTATAATTCCAAAGTTTATTTTCATAATTCCAAATTGGATGCATTTTCTAAGAAATATTTCAATCATTTCTTAAAATAAGTGTCAGTATCCAATGAACAAACTGTCGTCTAATGTACGTCTGTGGCAAGATCTACTGAAAACAGTCTACTGCAAAGTTTCTGCCATTAATATTCATAGTTTCCTCGTTTCTTTCTTTCTGTGGTTCATCAGCTCATTTTCTTCAGCATGAATTTCCTATTTCTAGCAGGTTTTTTTGCTAAGTTGCACCAACAATAAGATGGCCCTACACCATGCTGCCCACATGGTGGGCAACAAATCTGGGCTGGCTGTGATCCATTAACAGTGACGTGCAGTGATTCGGGTATTAAATGGATGAGGATGCTTGTATGCTCTGTCATTCTTCTGCTGGTGTTTAACAACATTCACAGCAGTAATTAAGTAATTAGATTTATATCAATATCCGCTTGGTTCAATCTTCCTGAAAAAATACATGGGCAGCAGTATCAGTTTGGACAAAACTCAGTGATCTAAATGTCTCAGGTGGAAAAGCTGAAGTTTGTATATCTGAAACACTGAAGTTCTCTCACGTTGGCATGTGTGACAGTGCTCCTGCTGACAATAAGAGCAGTTGTCTGTCAGCAGCCAGTACAGTTCTAATACTCTCAGCAGTAAGGCGTAAGTAAAACATGAGGAGTGTATACCGTATTTAGCAATTTTTAGTACTAAGCACAATATAGGCACCTCAATTTTAAACTTTGGATTTGGTAAAGTACAATTTGGAGACTGGAAAACAACACAGGTATATCTTGGGTAGGATTCTGCCTTTTTCATGACTATGCGGGTGACAAAGTTTGTCCTGTCCCCAACGGGCGTTGTCTCAGGAAGTCTGTAATGGTTCATGTCACTGGGGCAATGAGGGTTAAGCTGCATAGACTGCCACTCTGAACAAATGCTCGATTCATGTGTTTTCTTCCTTGAAGGGACTGAGAGAAACATAAGTAAAATATAGCAAAAGCTGTTGTGAAACAAGCCCGTTGCTATTCTCTGAAAAACAAGGATGTGAGGATTCATTTTTAGAGGCACGCTGAAGCAGCAGGGGAACCGGAGGGTGGCCACAGCCACTCTTCCTCCAGGGGCTGTCACTGCTCTGCGAATGCCAAGGACTAAAATCGGACGGCTTCTTAGAAGAGGACGTGGTGCTGACCATGTGCCACAAAAAATGTCTGCTGTACAAAACCACAAGCTATTTCCCACTCCAAAGCAAAATCTTTAATAGTAGCTGTTCTTGCAGTAATTGGAAAAGTTATTCCAATTCCCTTTTTTTCTGGAAAAAATATCCCCAGTTGCAACTTATGGTCGTGAAGAACAGTTTAAAAATCAGTCCAGCTGATCTAGAAAAATTCAAAATCCATTTGAATAAAGCTTCTTCATTGATTGCTCAACTGGGGTCAGAATAACACAGTCTATTACTGAGGGCTGATAAATTAATAATCAAATAAATTCAATTGTTCTCACTTACTGCACTCAGAAATATTATTGGTGATTGACCTCTATGCAAAGGGTTTCTCCCTCACCAATGATACCAAGTGAAACAGTCATATTAATTTTGACATGAGGAACATTATAAACTAGTGTGACTAGACAGGAAGCTCAGTGATATATCTATAGTCACTGTGTGAATTAAACTATGGCTAACTCTTAGAAGACTTTGCCTATGAGCAGCAACAGATCCACTGTCATCTGAAGTCTTATATAGTCATCCACAGCACTGGAAAAATAGGTGTGTCTGTTATATAGGTTGAGAAATTATCAGTATTACTAGTAAACTGTGGTAGGACTTCCACAATCCCCTGGGAAGGTGAATTCTCTGCTGCACTAGGTCCAAGAGGCATGTGCAGGAGCATCCCCGAACAAGTCTACAGCAGAATTGTGTCACCGCTGCAAGACAGCATGTTGGATGGTATTTGGCCAAATCATCCAGTCTCTCTGCATTTTCACTTTTGTGTATGGTATGAATGTGAAGTTGGACTTTGGCACTTCCTTTGCCAATGGCCATGAGCCGAGGCACAGGGGACCACACTGGAGGGTGGGAAGGATGGGGAGCATTGGCCCAATGTTTGTCCTCACTGGGCTTTGGACGCTGCAGAAGAATCTCAATCCTCAAAGTCTAGGGAGATGGGTCTCCACAGGCTACAAGGGTGGCAAGAGAACAAGACAGAAGGTGTGACGTGGCAGCCATAGTGTATTCCAGCAGTATCTTCTGTGAACTCGATAGTGGACACAGTCAAGGCTTGATTTGCATTAATGCTCACTCCAGATGTGAGCTCACCTGGGGGAAGCCAGAAACAGAAGCTGCAGGAGTTACGCTGACTTGATGGATGACTGCTGTGCAAAGAGGACTCCTTCCCTGTCAGCATGTCTAGGCTTGTGGAGCCTGGGGGTGTCTGTGATCTCAGACAGGTGGCTGTCCATGACAATGAATGTTCATTTCATGACCAACTGAAAGGTCAGTTTTTAGCTGGCAACTAAATATAAAAAAGCATCTATAGAAAACAACTGATAATATGTTTATGTAGTTCATAGCAATGCTGGGAAATTTTACCACAGACAATGAGTTTCTTGATTTTGGCAGCACTCCTTGACCATCAAGAAAGCAGTTATTACAGAAATTTTTGGCTTTGCTATATTAAAGGGTCGTTATTTAATATTTTGACATCCAATAGTTAAAATACTGAGAAAAGCGTAGGACTGCACTTCTTGCAACTGGAGGAACAGAATGGGATTGCAGTGTATCGCTCATACCTGTCTACACAGTTGTTAATGAATCTTAGCATACAGCTCCGGCAGTTTTTTGCAACTCCACCAAAATATGCTTCTAAAGGAAGTCAAGAAGCAATAATTACAAATTTCAAATAGTCCTAGGTAAGATCACAAAAAATAATTTGCAACATACACACCTGTATGTTTTCTTGTATATACATATGCATGTGTGTGTATATATATAGGTATATACATGTGCATATGTATATGTATCACTGAAAGCTACTAAATGAAATCGCACTGCTTTAGGCTAAATTCTGTAAAAACATGGAGGAATACATGTCCTCATATTTTGCAAAAAATTATTTGTGAGACTGCTACATCACAACTTTTAAAATTACTTTTATTCTGAAAGTGCCAAACCCCATCAACTTTAAATGAGACTTTTCAAAACAGGATTCAACCTTTTCAATCAAATTGCAACATCTTTTATTTGAATACACACACTTGAAACATAAAATGATGACAATAATTATTCCTGGAAGGTATTAAAAAGTTGATCCATATGCATAAATTGAGTTATGCTTCTGGCAAAGGTGCATTACAAGCAAACAGATGCAGTATAAACACCATGCTCCTCTAGCATCTACTGCCAATATCCTCTGATCATTTTAAATCAGTTCAGACTGTTGCTGTGAGATAGTCTGCCTGAACATGTTTGTGTATGCACAAAAATCAGAAGATTAAAGAAACTGTTGAGAGTACAAAAAATATTTCTCGAAAAAGTTAGCAAGGGAAGGCCAGAAGCGAAGGTAGTGAAGACTGCACGAGCTGCAGTCCCGAGGGTTGGCTGTTCAAATGCCTGAGCAACACAGAGAAGCCATAGGGGAACTCAGCTGCCAAGAAGTCTAACGGCATTTCAACAACATATTTGTGAAGTGTAATTTTGCAAAGACTTATAAGCTGACCAAATTGGGCAGGTTTTCCTGGGAATGGCAAAAGACGCAGCCTTGCCATGAAAACTGCTGCTCTGCCAGACTTGATGTTCTGCTACAGAGTGTAATTTTCCTCATGGAATAAATGTTATAATGTTCCTTGGATATTAATGTTGTTAAGTAACAACAATAACCGCACGGAAGCAGCTCTCCAACATGGAAAATTTCAGTATTTACACAGAGCAAAGCTAGCTGTGGTGAAAATCAAGGTGTTAGAATAGGAGGGATGAGGCAACCCAGCAGCTGTCAGTGTTATGTCCTCCACCCACCGTGTGGATGTACAAGCGTGTGTGTTTTGTTGCTATGCCAGCTACAAGCCTGCACTGAAAACTCACTGCCCATCTACAACTATGAGCTTCAAGCAAATAATGACAAAAAAACCCTAACAGGTGTAGCAGAGCAGGAGTTTCTTGGTTAATGCTTCACTGAAAAAGCAGTCAGAGACTGGCACAAAAAAAAAAAAAAGTAATCTTTCTTTTTTCTTATCTTCCCCATTGTTTCCTCTACCATAACAAGCAATGGGCATTGCTGCTTTGGTCCCATGCCAGTCGTGGACTTCTGAACTGTGTGAGCAGGACCGCAACACAATATGCACCTCATGTGAATGTTCAGCTATGGTCATGACAGTGGGACCAGAGGAAGTCATGCAGAAATGTGGGGACCTATATGTTTGCCCAGGTTGCTCCAGTCTTCATTCTCTCTGGCGTTCAGTTCACAGCCCATACAGTGGCGTCACTGTTTTGCCTCAGATGACTGCTGTGGGGGTAAATGCGTTCAAGTCTGGGAGATACATCCATCTTGCAGTACTGAGAAACCACCAAAACCAGTGAGAACAGTCAGGACTGTCAAAGCCTCCTTGCTGCTGCAAAAGTTATTGTGGCATGTAAATAAATGCTGAATTTGTTGCAGGACTAAAGGACTTGATGAGAAAAGAGGGACCCACACCCCTCCACGTTGAATTTAAGTAACACAATTTGTGAAGAACAAGTTCAATGATCTAATACAACTTTTTACCTTTGGTCTCTAGGAGGTTTACCTGGGGTGCATGCAGCTGCAGGCTGTGAACATAGGATGAATTGTAAAGCTCTTGAGCTAGGGAAAAGGATCTATCTACATTTTGTCCAGTCCAGTGTCTTTGGACACTGTCTAGGGCATCTCTCTAGGACATCCTCCACAAAACAAGTCCAGAGTGCTAACTGCATGAAGAAGAAGTGGGACCCATGGAAACCATATGCAGATGGACTGAACCAGCAAGGAAAAAGAGGAGAGAAAGCATGGACAGCCTAGGCAGGTGATGCAGCATGTGCTCTACAAATCCAGACTGCCAAAACCAAAGCAAACAAAAGCAAGCCATGGAAAGTTACAATGGTTTACATCTTCTAAATACAACTTTTTTTTGTTTTGTTTTGAAACAATTTTCCCTTAAGGAATGTCCTTTCATTTTTGTTTGCAGAAGGCTGACAACTCATCCTATTAAAATTTTTCCTTTTGCTGGAAAGAATCTTTTTTTTGGCTAATCCAAACCAATATTTTTTCCTCTCATATTTATCAACAACCTTTCAGTATAACTCCCTCACCATTTCAAGGCACGACCCAGCCCAGTACCTGATGGGTGCTTAGAATAAATTTCCTCCCATGGACAGATTTTCCCATAGTTGTTCTCTTATTATTTTTGCTAGATGACCTGATTTGATGTGGCAGTTTGCATGCTTTGGGAACATAGCTTTCTCAAGTGCTGAGATGACATGAAATGGAAATGGTGCCTAACTCAAGCTGCTCAGTGCCAAAACACCGTGTTGGAATGAGATGGGCGAGTCATTGGGACCTGTCCCCCTTCCCTAGCAAGCTGTAGATGCTTAGTTCAAAAGTCTTGGTAGAACATGTCTGCCAAGTAGCTCGAAAAGCTTCCCAAAGCTCTCAAGACAACTTGTAGGTCTGTAGTAAAAGACCTAGCCCTGCAACTGTTGTTTGATGGGCACAGGGGAGAGTGAGGGCACCCCCACCAGAAGGGCTGCGTCCCTCTTGGGCAGAGCAAGAGGCAGTGACTGTAAAAGCCAACAAGGGAAGATGTGTGTATTGGGTCTGTCTGAGATAGACTCAGCATCCCCACAGCAGCCCTCACAGGGCTGAGCATCACCCTGGCACCAGCAGGGTGCTTATAGCACAGCTTGGGAGGGGGCGGGGCCGGGACAGCTGCCCCGGATTGGCTGTTCCACACCATGTGACCTCAGCTCAGCCCTAACAGCCCAGGGCAGGGAGAGGAGGCGGCCATTTGTGACTGTGTTTGTCTGCAGGAGCAGCTGCTGCACAGACTGAAGCTCTGCTTTCCCGGGGAGTGGCTGGACATCACTTACTGAGGGGAAGCAGAGAATAACATCTTTGTTTACCTTTTGTTTCTGTGCACGGCCTGGGCCTTTGCTTTAATTAAACTGCTTTTATCTTGACCCCCGAGTTTTTGATCTTATTCTCCCCCTTTATTTGGCTGAAGGGGGAGTGACAGAGGGGCCTGGTGGGCACCTGGCATCCAGCCAAGGTTAACTCACCACAATTTGGTTTAGACTTAAGTAAAACACTTTGTGCCAATGAGGACAATTCAGCCCTGCTACAAATTGCTGGCGAAAGTGAGGATCCCATTCAGGAAAGTCTGTAAGAATGGTACAGTTGATAGTACCATCAAAATGGTGCAGTTGCTTCATCCTGGGGTTGGATGGCCTTCTGTGGTCCTCTCCAAGTTCTTTTCCATATTTTTTCTATAGGTCACAAAACATCTGTTAGCTGTTTCTTCATCTCCTGCCATGATTTATCTATAGAAATAACTTCTGAAACAATTTTTGACCATTTCCTCTGAAACAGCACTCCCTGATTGTTGTACAAAGCATTCTCAGCCTCTAACTGGAAGAAAAAAAATAGAGGCTGGAACATCACCTATCTAAAATCTCATCCACAGGCACAAGAAACCTTCAGAAATTACAGAGACCCTGGTCATCTCCTGAAACGATGGTTTTCAAAGAGTTTAGCTGGATTCTGACTTCACACCTCATCTTTCTAACCACCCCAAATTAGTCTGGGGGCTATGTTACCCATTTGTGGGAGCACATCTGTCCCACCCGTGCTCAAAACAAAAGCTTGCATTGATTAGCAATTACCATAAAGGTGGAAACTCTCTCTGATGTCTGATCCAAGAGTCTCTGCTTGCTAATGGACATAAATTCAATGCACGGGACCCATGAGTGCTAATGACACAGAAGCGGCTCCAAGAAGATACAGACATCCATGTAGTGGTGGAGGCTGGTGCGGTCAGGGCACTGACATCAGCTGCAGCCCTGAGAGCCTTGCAGGAACATTAAAGTGTTTTGCAATTCTGACACTGGTAAAATGAATCACTTTGGTAAAGTTAGAGATCCATTTGTGTGTATAGCTGGGAACAGGAAGAGGAGCTAGTAAATAAGACTGGATGTGTTATGGCTAGCTGTCTTTCATTCCATTTGATCACTTGAACAGACAAATGCCTGCTTACTTTAGGCTATCAGGCATGTTTGTTATACATAAGGATTCCTAGCCTTTCAGTTATGCTTTTTTTTCTAACTTGCTAGAAATATACTGAGTGTTAATTAAAATTCCGGGACTCTTCTTGATGGGGAATGACAACAGTACTAAGTATCAAGGTGCTGGGTAAATGCACTGCTCTCTACACTGTAGTAATATAATGCTTCCTTATATTAAAAGACAACAGAAAGAAGATAAATGCGATAAACAGAATGGTAAATCTAAGTATAAGCAAATATATAAAGAAATAAAAATTTATAACTTTATTATACATGTATTACCAAAGCTGAAATATTTCCAGAGGAACAGTTTTCCGTTGAAGGAAAAAGTTCTCCTGCAGAGCTGTAACAACAAAACAATAACCTCTACACCTTGTTTGGAAGATGAAAGTTTTATTAAAATACTGAAGGCCAAGTAATTTTATTCCATGAATTTCTAGAAATGCAGAAAACAACTAGCTGTGCACAAGTCCTGAGAAATGGCACATCTCAGAGCTTGTTCAGACAAATGATCAAAACTAATTTGTTCACAGAAGATTCACACTGAACACCACACTCAGTAACTAGCAAAATACAATTTTTAGTGATGATCACTTAAGGTATAGAAAAAGAAAAAGAATCAGTGAAAGGAAAGAAAAACAAACCGAGGTCACTTTGCACATAAATCTCTTTTGCGTACCACTCTGTCAAGAGCTTTCAACAAAGGGCAGCTTGGAGGGGAGACTGATCCCAGCAGGAATGCACTCTTCGGAAAATTAGACCAAAGTATGGTGTTTCCCAGATGGGTGGAAAGTCCCATCTTAATGCATCATAGTAGTTAGAGACAGGCAAGAGCAATTGCTTGTAGGACCCTGGGAGTGCTCTTTGGGTTTCCTGCTATAAACAGTAGGCAGTCAAAGACAAGCAAATGTTAACCCTCCAGATGCACTGAAGTGCTAAATTTGATTGCTCAGAAGGCTGCAAGAGTTCTCCAGGAGAGATCGTTGTGAGTTGTCTAAACTCACTGCATAACCTGGAAGAGCTGTGGATACACAAGTTCAGCAGATCTCCTGAAACCTTGTGCTAGAACATTCCGTCAATAATGTCAAGGGGAGCAAATCATTTAGGGTCAAAAGGAGATGAAAACCAAGGTCTTCCATGGCCTTGCTTAATGCTCTGCTTATTGACTGGAGAAAGGAGTTGGTTAAAGGGTGATGGAAATCCCTTTCATTCTTCTCTTTCATTTTCTGAAAGGCCTCTGGATTTTCAGAAGGAAAACCTTCCTGTTTTTCTCCAGGAGAGAGGTAAATTGGAAATGGGAAACTTCCTACAGCCAAAAAATTAGTGTTAAATTAGCTCTGGAAGCAGACTGAGGCTTACATCTCCTTCCTGAACATTCTTCTGACATCTTTGCCTCTTGCAGGCCCTTGGAGGTCCTGCTGCCCATGAGAGCCTCAGAAGGATGCAACCTTAAAGTCATAAATGTTGTGGGACCAAAAAGTCAGTGCTGCGATGGTCAGCACTGCACCACCCCACAAATCTCCTGCCACTTACTGCTTTCCTGTGTTGGGTAGGATGATTCCCAAAATCATACCTAAACAGCCCAATGCAGAGCACGTATTCCAGCCCCCTGGACCCACGCGTAGGAAGAATTTGGAGTGTTAAATGTTGTTTATCCTGAGCTTATCTTTTTGCCTTATCTTACCTACCTGCTTTCATTTTCAACATGTGAGAAAATTATGAATACAGACATACCAGCCCCAGAAGCAGGAGATGTGAGTGATGTATGCCCATACCATGCTACCTTTAGGGCAACAGATTCGCTTTCTGTCTCCTGCTGCAGCTGGGGCATGTCCAGGCCCTGGCCAGGCCATGGGGTTGACACAGCCCACAAGCGTGAGCCACCCTCATACACAGGCAGCAGCAGATCTGTGCACAGGTTGCTTCCCTGCAAAGCTGCCCAGTGAGACAGTCAATGACCAAAGCATGCTCACTGAAGCTGCTGTAGGCTTTGGCTTCCTCGACTTCGGAAATATGGGCAAGTCAAGGGGGAAGAGAATTATTTCATGGTGATACCTGCAAAGAGCGTGATTCATTTATTTATTCTTCTGTGAACACCCTAGCTGGATGACTAAGGCAGATCTGCAGACTGATGACCCAGAAACAGTAGAGATAAATTTCAAATGTAGAGGAAAGAAAAAATATGTTAAAAGCCATACACAGACTGTTATTTTCTCAGATTAAGTGGTTTACCTCACAGTCCAAGCCCTGGCTAACACCAAGAATATAACACAGAGGCTTGTTCAGGGGCTCTTTTTTCTAATCTCACCCCTCTCAGGGTAGGATAGCTGAGATTAGCTGCACCTGGGACTTCTTAAATTAACAGCACATAAACTCACTGCAGCTTCTGAATCTCTCAGGTGGGAGGGTTTGGGTGGTCTGTTTCTTTTCTTGGCTCTAGCTTAAGCTGCGGAGGTGAGGGCTGCTGGTTTTACTGCACCTTTTCATTCCCTCAGGTAAGGTATTTGTACTTGGGGGGGGGGGAAAAAAAAAAAAAAGGAAGAAAGTATCAGTCTCCTCTGGTATCTTAGGCTGTTGAGCTCTTTCTGGAGAGGCAGGAATATGCCTGCTTCCTGATCAGAGGATAGAGTCTGCAAGGTGGGCTGCTGCAGTGATTTCTCAGGAATTAAAAAAAAAACTGGGCAAGTGTAGGGGGGAAAATACTTATTGGTTTTGTTTCAGGCCTGTTTATGAGAAACCTTTCTGCAAACAGAAAGCATCTAACTACAAAGCGAAGTGGGTGTGAAATTATCTAATGCAGGCTAACTGGTTAAACTGTGACTAATATTAACCTCATGCTAAGCTAGTGCAAAGGATTTAAGTGTTTTATTTATTAGACTTCAGTGATGTTCCCTGGTAGGCTTTTTTGTTTGTGGTGCAAGTGTTGAGTCCAGGTTGTTGTGCTGCCCTCAGTCTGTTATTCCTTAGTGCCAGCAAAGCGCTGTTTGTACGGCTGTAGCAGAGGAGATGCTCTGGGTGCCTATGGAAGCTGATGTACCTCATCCCAGAACCTCCCTGTGGACACACATAGCAGGACTCTGCAGAGGGTAGGAATCCCAGCCTGTGCAAGCCTGCAATTGTAAATACTCTTGGCCTTCTGTCTGAAAAGCTCTGTATCTCTGTTTTCTGGCTTTCCTCTTGGAGCACTGGAGTTATCCCTTAAAAAAAGGTGCTTTTATTGAATGTAACTTAAAAGTAGTAAGCCCCAAGCAGAGTGTGACCCTGGAACCAGACAAATCCCTTTGGAGTCTTTGGTTTTAAAATCCTATATGCAGCAGGTAAGGCAAGGTGGGAAAGTTCTCTTCTTCCCATCGCATTTGTGTCCAGCTAGCTAGTCAGTATCTGACACAAATGTATTATGCCCTGGCCATTATACAAGCCATTGGGTTCAAACCCCAGCACCCTTGTTTGACCCTTTAATGGCTGTAGTAATGAATTCCAGAGTGGTCCTTCATACTTAAAAAACTCATATCCTGACCAATCTTATGCTCTTTGATTTCTTTGAGTATTTCCTTATTCCTGTACCACGATATAGGCTGTGAATATAGAGGTTAATGCATGTCCCTTGTGATATGTGGTTTGCAATAGTAGAATCTTCCTTCTCTCCCTACTACTCTAAACAGGCTAGTCTCCATAACCTATCAGCTGGCTTCCTCAGCTTCCCCACCACTGTTTTTACCCTTTTTTCAGTCTTGACTCTGCCAGAGGCTGTATTCTGTGGGGCACCTTTACTCCATGCGAAGCTCATAATCCTTCAGAGGGTCAAAACTACTGAAAGGTGTACAATGTTGTTACCTTATGCTTTCTCTCTTCTAATTAGTTTTGGTTTGTAGTTCTCATAGTCTAGCACAGCACATCACATTTCTGTCATAAATACCACAGGAAAGACATACTTCACACCCAATGCTCTCTTTAAATGCTGAGTTTTACCAGAGCTGGGAAATAGCTTAGGTGAGTGACCTGTCCCTGAAGGTAGGGCATGTCAAGACTTTTTTCCTCAGTGGAGGAGGAAACCAGAAGAATAGGCACAAGCGTCCAAGTGATCTTTGCAGGGAGTGACAGCATGTGAGGGAGACCCTCATCTAGGCCTCAAGTTTGATTGTATTAGTTGTTCAGGTAAGTGGCAGAATGAAACCTGGGAGAGAGCAAAGGACCTGGATGGATGTGTTTAGCAGCAAAGAGGGTCAAAGGAATAAGGTTTGGAGGAGACAAAGATAACCACAAAAGACCAGTCACTAATGTCTGTGGAGTTCTCAAGAAACTGAGTGAGAGGGAGGTGCAAATCAGTGTCTTAAGTCAGTTGGATCTGTAGTATCTCTGTGCAGCCTGCTGGGGTAGGTGTTTGGTTAAGCGATGCTATAGGGTTTGCTCTCACTGTAGCAATAAACCCTAGACATGCAGTGAAATTCACATTTATACATATTGCGGTGAAAGGGGTATTTGCATCATCCTTTCCAATGCAGAGAATCCTCTCTGATAACATAACTGGTGTTGTGTCCAAATGAAACAGCAGAGACAGCAACTTGCATAGCATAGGAATGAGCCATAGTACAAGGGGGAGGAAGTTTTGATCCTTGTTCTGTGCAAGTGTTTTCCAGTCAGTGGTGACCCAAGTGAGGGCTGGACTGTAGGTTCCCTCCTTCCCAAGAAAGTGCATTATGTTTCTCTGCTAACCAAGTCCTTCCCCCTTGCACCTTGAGGAATTTATCATGTGAAGCTGAAAAGTTCAGTGGGGTGGATGAAGCCAGATCCCTTATAGAAGGCTGTACAGCTTGGTAACTGGATGAGATGAGAAATGTAGATTTAAACCCTTGTAAATATTTTAACCTGACTTGTTGCATCGTTCCTCAGTGCTCTAACTGCTGAGGGAAGGGAGTTGTAGTGCCTCCCTCCCTCCAACAGTGGTCTCTGAGAGTGGTTCTGTAGCCTCCAACTCTTGCACACCCATCAGACCAATTCTGTGAACAGAGGGAGAGGCCTGGAGAGGTGTAGATTGACAAGGGAAGTCATGACTGTTTGTGTGCTGTAAATGCCATGCCTAGAAAAAATGAGAAGAAATCATAAATCATGTGGTTATTTCTAATGTTACCTCTTACTTTCCTCCTTTGTTTCTTCTACTCTATATCGGGAAGACTGTACCTCACAGGGAACCAGAGAGGGAGCACTGGCTTGTTCAATGAGGGTGTGGATTTCTGATCTGTGACTTAGAAGAACCTTTCTGGATGTTGGAGGTTCCTCTTTGAAGTTCCTCAAGTACAGATCAGTGTAGTCAATCAAATGTAAAGTTATTGTCCTCCTCATCCTACAGAAAAGCAATGCAGGACTGCAGTTCCACCACTGTGGAAAAGCAGGGAGGAACTGTGCAAAGTAAGCTGCCAAACAGCTGGTTTGGGCTATTCTGGACTGCCTGGGGTCATCAATAATGAGCATGTTGGCTACTGGGGGTCACCTTGCTGGGAAACCTCCCTGCTTGACCCTTGAGGAGCTCTGGGTGTTGCCCTGTAGGTGGAAGCTGAGGCCTGCTGGCATGAGGAGTAAAGTAGTATTCCTAAGAGATCACAAAGACAAAATACTCTTTGCAAGCTCTCCCCAGGGTCTGTCCTGATCTGTGAGAACCACATCAGTCAGGTTAAGAGAAAATTTAGGATGAGTTTCCTTGCTCTGAGGGAGTGGGACTTCTGTTTTATGTACCTATACTGGCGTAAACCTTGAGTCAGCAGAGTCACTCCTGACTTGTATGTGTTGAAATGTTAGCAGGATCCTATCCAGTGTCCTTAGCACCCTGTGTTTGCACAGCCTTTTCCTCATTATGCATGAAGCTGCTCTGAGACAAGTTCTAGGTCATCATGAGCTCTCATTTAATTTGTAATTGAATGCATATTTATCCTGGTGCAGGATTTTGCCTTTGCTGTGCTCAATGACCTTGGATTGAGTTGAAGCCTCTGTCCAGGTGACTTTGCAGTCTACAGAGCAAAAACTAAACAGCTTCATCGAGTGGTGCCCCTCTGTGTGCATGTGTTTACACACACATGCGTTGTCTTTCTTTCCAGCTCCTCTCTCTCCCCTCTTTTTCCGTTTGGTTCTGCTTTGCATTTTATTTGCAGTGTGTTGTCCTTTTGTGAGTATTGCTCATGCATGTTGAGTTAAGGTTCCCCAAGGAGTCTGTCTGGCACTGAAAAATTAAAACTAACTCTTTTGTTTTTCGCACTCTCAAAGCCCTTTATTATAAGCTAGGGTTTTGCTTCAGGGTAGTAGGATGTTTGGAAGAGCTGAAATATGGCACTGCTGAGAATCAATTAGTGTAAAAGCTGCACTAGTGCCCAACTGTGTGCTGATTACCCTGTGCCCCGAGGCAAATGTGTTTGCAGTTTAGGTCACAAGTGAAATAAGCATGTTGAATCTTATTCTAACATGTCATTCTCTTATGGAATTTCTTCTCCACCTCAGTGCTTTCCTCTAGATGTATGAATTGTGTCCTGTTGAAAGCTGGGCAAAATATGTCTGGAAACAGTGGCTCCCTCCCTTCCTCTCCCCCAGAAAACAGGGGAGTTGTCTTGCAAATACCAATCCGATTAATTTCAAAAGTGTTTCAGTTTGGTGGATGGCAACAAGGATGCTTCTGTGCTACTCACTGTGAGTAAAGTGGTATCTCACCTTAAATTCATAAATTGGACTTACTGTACTTGAGGGATCTGAGTTTGTCCTCTCTGCTTACTGCAGAGATCTGAGAGACGTCTTACATATCCCAGGCACGTGTTTTCTTTTCTCAGAGTCCCTACAACACTGATTTTGCTTCCACACTTAAATGATTCACACATTAAATTGAAGAATCGACTGGTTCTGGTTATGAGGTGATATTAATTAGTCAAGGAAAATAGCAGCCTCTCTGCTGTTGAATTCCTTTGTGTGTCCCAAGGATATGGTAGTGGTTAAATATTCTGCCAGTCTGGAGGTGAGCAGCTTTGGGGTTTATTGGAGTCAAAAAAGGAATGAAGTAGAGAAGCCTCATCAGGTGAGGACCCTGCTATATGTAACCAAAGGCTTTGTCTTAGGTGGCTTCCCATCCTCTCCGACTGTTTGCCAAACTCACTTTCTGTTTTCAGTTATCATTACACTTTGGCTAGGAGAAGAGAGATCTCATTTGCTCTGCAGAGCATCCAGCTCTATGGCACCTTAGCCTTAATGGCAGGCGAGGGATGAAAACTATGGGAGGTATTGCCTTCCCTTCCCCTGTGTCCAGTTATGCCTGTGCAAAAGAAGGTCCTAATTCTGGCTGATGGCTTGGTATGGCTCCTCGCCCTTTCCTCCACAGGACACATCATATACCTTTGTTAAACCTCTTGAGAGCTTTGTCATACAAAAATGTGTGGTATGAATCCAAAGGGCATTCTTTAATTTAAGGATGTAAAATATACATGGGGCCCATCCCCCTTTGCCTCTTACCGTTTTCCCTATTCCTCTTGCAGGCATCTGCACAACATCAGGGAAAATGGCATGCTTGTCCCTTCTGAAAGAGTTCTATTCCAGATACTTAGTCCTGGGGAAGGTGAAACTCCCCTTCCCTGTGGGGGAGCAAATTCAGCTAACCACATAGTGCAGGTTAGGAGTAATGTCAGCATGTTGCACAATAACTGCTCAACACGGCTTCCTTGCTGCTTCACCTATTAAACATGAACATGCACATGCCCAGGGAAGGGCCCAGCTGCTGCAGCTCGAAGTCTTGTCCTCTGCCAGGTAAGCCAATTCTGTAATGTACAGCTGTGGACATGAGCATATCACCTGGTTTTCTGCTGGCTAGACCAGAGCAGCTCTTAGGCTACAAAAAGACTAAAACACCCCATCACTTGTTCTTTTTGTTCCCATAAAGTCCCTTGTGCATAGTTGAAGCAAACTTCTTTGGTCTGGATTTTATTTCACTTTGCAGCTACAGGAAGAGTCACAAAGTACTTTGGTTACTTTTTGGTAAGAGTGAGTAAGTTTACCTGGTACATATTTGGGTCTATCTTTGTCACAAGTGATTGCTATCAGAGCAGGAGGTGTGGAGCCCCCTCTGCCCATGCCTGACCGTTCCAGTTGGAGCAGGGCTGTATGCAGTGCTTCCAGGCGACGTGTTTTGCACCAGGCAGTGAGTTCAATAAGCTTCTGAAGTTTGCTAGATATGAGCAGATCGTACGTGGGGCTGGGTTTGGGTTTTTTTCTATCTCTTTGTGTAGTTGCTGGTGGACTGTGTTTCCCAAGCCCCTATCTGCAGCCCTTTTTATTTTCCATTCTCTAAACCTTTTATTTGTAGGGCAAGATGGAGAACAATGGGGAGCAATGATCTGAAACTGAGCAAAGCGGGGTGAAAAACTAGGCTAGACGTCAGTAGCAGTTTCATAACTGATGGGAATGAATATGGGAGCATTTGACCCTGGGAAGAGGCTGAATCTCTTTCATCAGATT
>WKFP01014120.1:131492-169638 GCA_011057875.1 Pterocles orientalis | reverse complement strand
GGAAGGGATTTGCTGACATGCCTGGGGCTGGAGGAACTCTGAGTCTGTTAACTCAGTGCAGATTGAAGACTTCTCTAACAGGAAATGCCCTGTAAAGAGGATTGTCTTTCTTACTCACATGTACAAGGTCAACCAAAGGGACTCTGATTTATTAGAACCTCAGGCACTGCCTAATCTCTGGGGAGTATGTCTGGAAAGAGCCGATAGCTGTGAAGAGTCTGGTGTAAGCATTTAAGTTGAGCATTAGTTGACATCTGCAGTGTAGAAAACAAGAGCTTTGCCAAATCTGTTCTGAACATTGGCCATGGCTGGAGACCTGCACCTGGTCAAGTTATAGTGCAAAAATTTGTACAGTGCTGCTAAGTAGTTGAGCCCTTACAGCTCTATTAAGGCTTATAATTATGAAGCAACTCAAATAACACATGGGGTATGGTGTTCACTGTGCTTCTCTCTGGCACTTCTATTTAGATGTGGATTTTGATCAGGGTTTTGGCCAGGCCCTCATCTGCTTGCAAAAGGCCAAAGCAGTGTTGTGATAGTGGTTCTGACCACCCCCTGGGGAGCAGAGCTCCATCTGGCCTTGGGATTGTCTGTAGATCTATACCATCAGGCTTCGAATGTGTTGTCTTTCTCCTCGGCTATACCTCCCCTGACTCTCTTTCTTCCCTGCTCTAAGTGGATAATAGACTAAAATGGAAATTGCCCTTGGGTAACCTCCAGCAAGCAGAATGCTCCTTAGTTGACACAGCTTTATAAATGGATTTATCAATGCTATGTGAACACCACCCCTCTGTCCCAGTGAAGGTGCCTCTCTAGCGGTGCCTACTGAGCTCATCCAGGGTTGTGTTTGCATTAGATCCCTTTAGGAGCCTTGCCTGTGCCTCCTGTGAAATGGTCACTCCTGTACTTCTCTCTCAGCTCTGAGGAGCCCACCCTGGCCCGACAGAAGAGTCTCCATGAACTGTACACTGGTGTTTTCTGTTTCAGTCACTTTGAGGATAATAAATATCAATGTTAATAAATAAAAGCAGATGCTATAGACTGAAAATTATGTATGACCCATTTTCCAATGGCAGTATGCATGTTTTAGTACATGAAGTACTCTCTCTGAGTATGGTTTAGTTTCTTCTCCAATACCCCTCTAGTGTACCCCTTCTGTGGCAGGAAACTGGAGTGCTTTGGCACCAGAGGGAGGGAAAGTACCCACAATCAGATGTGGGTATAGGCTGCAAAACTTGTTGAGCAAACAAGTCCTCTGAAAAAAGAAACTCATGCTGGAGGAGTTAGTCATTCTTACTCTGGTGTCCATGCTTCTGTCTCCACGCTGAAGAGAGCTCAGGACAGACTGAAGGACACATCCAGGTTTCAGCCCGGTTCCTTCTGCCTGATTCCTATCCCTTACTTGGACCTGCCAGTGTTTTCCAGTCTCAAAGCACAGTAGAAAGGGATATTTAACAAAATACAGTTTTATTCTCCTTTAAAAATTAGCTTCCTATTTCAGTATTGTCCTGGTCAGAACTGCATACAAAAGACTAAGAATTTTGAAGTAAATGGAAATTTTATTGGGTGAACCGGTTTGCAGAGCAGGAAAGAAGGTAAAGGGATTTTTAATCTTGTGAGATGAAGCTCTCACTAGTGCTAGCTCCAGGTTGTATATGCAGGGATGGCATTGCGTAGTGTTGCTTAGCAGCTCGAGTATGGATGCAATAGTCACAGACTCTCACTGAGGGCCTCAGCTGAGGTGGGGGGGGATATGAACATGCTTATGCTTTAGGGCTTGAACTAGTTATATGTAGAGCCAGCTGGGGTGTACCTGTGGAATGCGGCTCATGTATGCAGCTGAAGAATATGCTGGTCAGGGTGAAACTAACTCCACTGCAGGAAGCAGAGTATATCTATCTATATATATCGGTATATGTATGTGTATATCTCAAATCCAATTAGTTCCCCAGTCCTAACTTTCATTTGAGCTATGAAGCAAAATGATACTGCTTCCCATTTACTGCAGCAGAACTTCTTGTTTCAAATTCAGGGAAGAATGCCACTGAGTGAAAAAAATTATTTGGCTTGAGCTAGTGAGCTTGTTTTCAAAAGATATCTTTGATTTTATCAGCTGTCAGCTCTGAAGATTCAATGCTCAGAGTTAAATCCTCCTAAGCCAAAACCAGAGATTCAAGATGTTAAATAGATTTGCTCTCCAGTAGCAATAAGAGACCGACAAGACAAGAGGAAGTAAATGTCATGTTTTTAATGCTGATTTGAACAGTCTCCCATGAAGTCAAAGCACCAAATGTTGGGTCTCTTTCAGTGAAGCCTGATGGCACTGAGTTAGGAACCTGCCTGGACACACCTCGTTTTCAGTATTCATCGTTGAAGGGATACTCTGGATGGTCACGCCACCTGTGGATAGTTCAGATTGAACAAGTGAGCTTCTTGGGTGAAGCAAGATATCACATCACTGATGCAGTCATTGTGTGCCTAGCAAAACTCTTCTCTTCACTGCAATACATAGGTGACCTTCATGGAAGGCACTTCTGCTTATTCAGAAGCTGTCTGCTCTGAATAATTTTCCCTGCATAACTGGAAGCAAACCTGTGCATTTAAGAAGAGGACAGTGAAGGACTATTTTTCAGGCCTACAGGCTGTGTGCCTTAAAGACAGAGGGGAAGAACTAGCAAGAGTTTGGATGTTGGCTATTCTTGCTATATTTGTGGATTTAACTTGAGTTAGTATAAGTGTTAGAGGGAAGGAGGATAGCTTCACTGTGTGTGCATTGTGGAAGGGGAATACTTCTTTGTTCAGATGTCTAGAAAGACCCTCAGAAACAAGGGCTATATTTGAAAGGAGAGATGGAGACACCGGACGGTACTTTGGCTTATGCACCTAGAGGCGGCATGAACAGGTCTGAGACTGGTATGGTGCTTTCTCCAAATGGCTACCTTATCCAGCCTAGGTCTGGCTGTCCTCTAGATCAGCCTAGATGTAGATGCACTGCCAGGTTAATAGCACCAGCGGCAGAGAATTTACAAAGAAGCTTTGGGGTGACCCAGTTCAGGGGAGAAAGGGCTGTTTGTGGCTGCGTACTACCAAAGGTAGAGATGCTTCGGGCTTCATTTTAAAAACTGCATGCTTGGGGAAGATGTAGAATCATTATAAAAGGCAAGAAGAAAATTCCTAGGGACAACTGCAGGTGAAAAAATAACACTGGTCATTGTTGACAGACTTGAGAGAGGTACTTGTTTTTTGTTGTGGGTTTTCTTGTTGGCAAAAATGATGCTAAACCACAAGCCTTGGCCTGACAAACACTTTCCATTAGCAAAATAAATTTGAAGAACATTCTCAGGTGCACCATGGCAGCTGGTTGCCTTGCCTTACAGCAGAGCACAACAAATGCTTGCATTTATCCCAGCTGTGAATTCTTCCAATTTGGGAAGGATACATTTAACAATATTGAAGTTAACTAACTGGAAGGCATCAAACATTTTGAATTGGTTGTGTCAAAACATTTCATTCCAATATTCAGCCAAGCTGAAGTGTTTGCACATTAACAGATTGAGTTGGTTCAAAAACAACAAGCCACAACATTTTGGCTTGTTTGGTTGCAGTGTAATTTGACAATGTCTGCGTTGCCAGTGTCATAATCTCTACTTTCCATCTATGGAGAATGATTGCTAATCACATCTTGCATGTTCAAAGGTCTGAGTCCTTTGACTGACTATGACTCAGAGGAGTCAATGCAGCTTGGAATAACTGGTAAGGAAGAAGACCCATAGCAGAAACTGGGAGCACAAGATAAATCAAGCAGACAGATTAATGTAAAACTTGCCCAGCACACTACTTCTGGTTTTCTTCAAGTTATTCCAGACTGAGATTTTGTAGAGTACTGATTTTTACGAAACCTCTATTTTCTTCTCAGGTAGTTAACTTGCTAACTCATGCCACTGATGGCAATATCCTGTTCATGTGGGCTTACACCATCAGAACAACAGATTTACACACAGTACCCATAGTAGCTGGTAAGTGGAAGAGCCAGAGGAAAGCTGTTTTTTTTCCACTCCTTCTGGCATTTGCATCACAGCGGTAGAAGGTTTTGCACAAAGCTGACTAACCAAAAAGTCTGTCTTGTATGATGGTTTCACTTTTTCAGATACATATTGCTGGATGAAATAAGAAATCTCTTTAGGCTGGTAACTCATCTGTTGCAGTGTCAATTCCAGACACTTCAGTGTGAGAACACGTAGTAGACAGACACGTTTTGCTGCTCCTTACATGGCAACATCACTTTTCCAAGAAAGCATTTTTCATAGTTTAGGTCAGACTGTATTTAAGCATTTTCCCCAAACATGGTACTCCTGTGAAAAATAGTGCTGGCAATGTCCATCCTATGCATCCTGTTTTCCTTGTCCTCAGTGGCCTCCAGTGACCAAATTTAGTGTACTAAAGCAAAACATTAAATTTGTTAGGTTTTGGATTGGTGGTTTAGAAAGTTCTTCAGGGGGTGTTTGCATCCTTTAACTTGGTTTCTGGAAAAGGCACTTGTATTTGCACAAAGGTTTCATGTATATACTCACTAAAAATTTAAATGATGTAATGCTCAACTTGGCTATGAAAACCCAAACAAGTTCAAATACTAAAACACGCATAAGAATCTGCTAGGGCATTTGTGAGAAGCCTTCTGGAACTAAGGGCTGCTAACTGATGGGGAGCTATTTGAAGCTTTAAGAAACTAAAGCTTCAGAGCACATGTCTGAGCTTAAATGCGAAAGATGGATGCCATTATGATGTTTTTAACTTAGTTCATGTTTCTTGTCATATCTATGCAGCACAGTAAGTGGTTTATTTGTTTCTTTGCAGCATTCCCCCATCTTTTAAGCAAAAGTCAGTGTGTTAGAGTGCTATAAAGCCCCTGCTTCTCATTGGTTTTAGTGCTTGTGTGCACTACAATTTGGCAAGACAAGGATAATCCAAGGTACCAAGAGAAATGCATGGAAATTAATCTCTAGCATTTGGCTACATGTTGACTGCCCTGAAAATGGGAAAGTGTGAAGTTTGGCCACAAACTGTACATGCTCCTAAGCTGAAGGAAAAACAAATGGCCTCATTTTCAGGAAGAGATGTTGGGTCAGTCGGAGCCTTCTGGGGTAGTGCAGCCTTCAGATGAGGTAAAACTACACTAGGTCATAAACTTGAGATTACAAGCAGCATGAGATAAAGCCTTGTTAGTTCTCAGAAGAGGTAATTAAGAAGTCATCTGGTAGTCAAACAAGCTGCATGGTTTTCTGCTTTCCATACAGGAAGGTACAACTGAATGCAGGAGAGGAACGCTGCTGAAGAAGACAGCATGAAAGGAAAGGCCAAAACGTAGTTTCTGACCACTTGTGGTCACTAAGATGTATCATCTTTTTATGAGGAAGTTGGGCAGGCAAATTTTTATATTCTGACCAAAGTATTAAGTGAGAAGGAGCAGAGCCCTCCTTAAGCCCTGTGGTTTCACGTAGCAGTGCTCTTAATTCTTAACCTTCCACATGGAAATTTAGGACAAATTGCTTCTGGAAACACTGAGTTTATGATCCATAAGCCGTTGCACTCAAGCAGGAACATGGCTTGCCTGTTGTTGGAAGGAGGGGAAAGACAAAAAAGCACTCCTGTTTGAATTTCAGCTCTGATATCCACACTGCTAGACAGGGGCAATGCTACACCTGGTGTGTGGCTGAGACCATCATTATAGAAGAAAGTATTTGAGGAGATGGAGCAGAGATGGAATAGCCAGATACAGTAACTTTCTACTAGGTGGGCTTTTGACTTCTGAGCTGTAAGCAAATATTGCACCCTTATTTTTGCAATGGGTCCAGGAGCATATTCAGGCTTCATTAAAGACCTCCCATATTTTAGCCTTACTTTAAAATAAGATTGTCTATACAGAAAAAAAATGTTTTAAAATCCCCTGAAAAGACAGGAATGTTCTGTGAGGATCTAGGATTCCTCCTGGACTTACATTAACAGTTCCACATAACGAACGTTTTTGTTCAGGGCTTCAATTTCTTTCATCTCTTTCTCGGTGAGGGAGAAGTCAAAGATCTAATAGAAGGAGAAGTTAGGAGTAAGTCAGCATTTCTTGACACTGTCAACATTCGTATGTTCCAGATTTCAGAAGTCCCATTTCCCCTTCTCCCTGCTGCTGTCTTCCCCACAAATCCATACTTGCTTGCGTTTGTATGAAAATCTTGAGGACATTAATAAGTCTAGTCACATTTGCTTATGCTTTCTTGCAATAAGAGGAGGTAGTCTGGCAAGTACTGGTCCACCAGTTTTGGAAGCAATACATTGGCAGGGAAAGCGTGGAGCAGTGCAAGTACTCAGTGTTGCAAGGGACACAGGAACAAATGCTTCATCTTACTTGGGTGTGATGGTCAAGCCAGATGCTTTCTGGTTGTGTGGTTGTGAGCCTTTCTGGGACATCTGTATGCAACAACCCTGCCTTAACAAAGTTGCCCCATACCTGAAGACTGGGCAGAATAAGTCATTCCCAAACATAGATAGCCATCAACCTTAGGCTGCTGACCTACCAAATTACTTCACCTCACTTGTGCTTTTCACTGCTGCAACTGGGATCCCACCAGCTGGAGCTTTAGCCACTCCAGAGGGTTAGATGACACTGAAATTTCCTCTCCACTCTGCTCTATTTTTGTCATATCATAGTACCATTAAGTGATGGGGACAAAAAGCATGAAAAGTGGCAAAGCCTGACATTGGTCAAGCCTTGTGTCTACAAAAAGAAATGGGAAAATCACTTTCTATAGGGGCCAAGCCCATGTAAGTGGATTTACCCATGCACCGTTAAGGTACAAACTTACCTGAAAATTCTCTCTGATGCGTTGTGGGTTGAAACTTTTTGGGATGACCACCACCCCTCGCTGGATGTTGAAACGCAAAGCAACCTGTGCAGCTGTCTTGTTATACTTTTTGCCAATGGCATTCAGCACAGAGTCCTTCAGTAAAGGAGGGGAGGACACATTTACCCTGGAAGAAAATCGAGGACAAAAAGAAAACAAAAAACCCCTCCCTTATCTTTAATGTCAGAACATAGCAACACATACTTGTTTGTGGACAGACTGCAACTTTTTCGATAAGTAGTGTGAAAGATGAGGGAAAAGCTTTGGCATTTAGGTTGGTGGACTGTCAAAGGGAGCTTCGTATGTGCTGTTCTAATGTTGACTTAGTTTCTACTTCCTCACTTAAGCCTCAGCATTCTCAGTTACAGACACTTGCCCTCTGTTAGATGAGACCTAAGGTGACCTTATATATAGACACCTGGCATTTCTTGATGACAGCGTGCAGCAGAAGTGTTGGGGGTTTACATTCATAACAGTAATATTTAGACACTGAAGTTCAAAACTACTTTGAAAAATGGGGCAAAGGTATTTTGCAGAGACCCAGCAGTAGAGAACTACTACTCTTTTCCTAGATAGGGACCCTGCTATTAGAAAGTAACATGGGGACTTACCATGTTTCATCCCTTGAGGTTCCCAAGGGACTGTACCCCACAATAACAATGTCATGTTGTTTGCAGTATTCTAAGAGTTTGGGTTGGGTGAAGTAGGGATGGCATTCAACCTACAAGAGTAACATAGAAAGAACAATTACTCAACAGGACCAGACAGAGAAGCAGATGGTGTCCCAATATTTGTGAGAGCTACAGACCAGGTGATACTTTCAGGAAATGATACATGTAAATCAGGAAATAGGGAAACTCAATCTGTGGTTACTGTTCTAATTGTACTTTGCTGGGTGAAGGACTCTTTTTTTTTTTTTTTTTTTTTTTTCTTTTCTCTTTTTTTTGTGGACAGCAGCAGCAGATCTACATCTGTGATTATAGTTCATCTGCAGGGAGTCTTTATTGGCCACCGGTGGAAAGGTGGCAATGAGGTTGTTGAGGGATAAAGGTGAGGGAAACTTACTAGGGAAGCAGACTGAGAAGCCAACTCATCTCATGTGGGTCAGATCTTTGTTTCTCTGCCTCTTGCATTCAGGATGACTAATCTGATGTTGTTTTTAGCAGAAGTGTTGGCATAAGGTGTCCCAGATAGAAAGGTGAAGGGGGAATATGTAAAAGGTGAGACAGTTCCATAATGGTTATGACCTTGTTACAAGCTCTGACCTTCCAGATTGCAAATACTGTGTATCATTCCCTTACAGACAGGGATTTTCTGGCTGTGTCCTTAGTCTTTAGGAAAGGGTTGTCTGCGAGTTGACAGGGCAACCACAGTTTGCAGGCAGTCTGAAGCTGCCTGGTACATCTATGCTTGCTTACTAGCTGCCCTAAACTGGGCTTAATCTTTTGCCCACTTTTCCTCGACCCCAGGAAGCAGCAGCAATGCTCAGTGCAGTCTTGGGGTGCTCCAGAAATACCAAGTGCATTTTGCACCCGCTAGGCATGTTAATACCAGTGAAGGGTGCTGGAATTTCCTTGTCTCACAAGCTGCCTTTCCCTGCAGGCCAAAGGCAGAAATGAAGGCTTTGGCTGCAGCGCCCCAGGCCATGGGTAGAGGGTAGGAAGTTGGTCCCAGTTGGTCTCTGGCCTCTTCTCTGATACTGCTATTATGGGTATTCATTTGTACCAGATGAGTCAGAAGAGCTTCCCAGTGACTTCTAGGAAATGCGGTGAGCTGCCAAATGCCAGAGTTAGAGGTACTTGGCATTCAGAGGGGTTACTGACACCGCCTTCTCTGAGCCCCGCTACTGTGATTTAACTCAGACATGCCTATCGTCTTCGTGGGCTTGTTAAGCTCAAGTCGGTCGCTTAATAGGGTCTCCTCTTTAATTTAGGTTTTCCTGTAACTCTCTGATGTCATATAGGAAAGGCACAAGAGAGCAAGTAGAGGAAATTTAGGAGTTACTTCTAATGGCTTTTAAACTTGGGAAGCTTAGAGTGACTCAGGAACCCTGATACTTAGGGTTGTTTTGGTTTGGTGTCAGCTGAGGTAGATATGGCTTCACTGGGGATGGGTTAGCCCTGAGTGGTTTGTCTTGGGAATTTTTTGGACTTGAAGTAAGGTACATGGCAGAGATTTAAGACCTGAATTGACTTAGCATTCAGTCTTGTTACAGAGCTTGGCACAGAGGCACCACTTTTATAGTCCTGGAGCAGGAACTGAGGAGAGCAATCGTTCCAACATCTTCAAATATTTATCTTTAGCCTAGATAGGATGAGTAATATTTTCAAGCTAGAAATGGATGTGTGACAGTGTACAGGGCAGCATATGTGGCAAAGTGTACGTCACCCTTCTGCACATGGTGGCTTGGGCCACGTGTTGCCTCTTCATTCCCTGCAGGACAGTGGCACCATGGCAGGAACTGCCCTCAGCTTGCACTCATACCTGGTTGCTGACAGGTTTGTACTTAAGTCCTGGCTTGTTCAGGATCATCTCCAGCTGCCTGCGGTTGAAATTGGATACTCCAATAGACTTTGCCAAGCCTGCATCTTTACATGCTTCCATAGCCTGCAAAGAAAGCAAAGACCAGTGGAGTCCCACATGTTGGCTTGATTCCTTGGAGTATGCATTTTAGAGGTAGGTGGAAGATAGTCCATTCCTGAGATTGCAGAAAAACCTTTGTTGCAGCAAAACTAACAGCTCTACTAGCATGAAGGTTGGTGCCATTCTGATATTCTAAACTCCATTCCTGTGTGAACCTGCTTTCCAGACCAAACCCTCCTGTGAAGGTAGAATTTGTCTGAAGAGCAGAAAGATTAATCTGCGATATATCTATATAAGTGCCAGACATCTGCTTTCAAAGAGTTTTGCTTACTTTACACTGCTTTAGCACTGCCTCAAAGGTGGAGACGGGAGAATGAACAAAACAGATTGCTTTCCTGATAAGTCAGTTTATTCCTTTTGATTGTATTAGAGTTTTTTTGTATGAAGTCTCTATCCCACAAAATCCCCTAAGTATCTGGCAAGGCGCATCACCAAACCAGCAGAGAAAACTTTAGTATAGTATAAAATAGGCCAAAAAAAAAAAAAAGGGGGGGAGGAGAAGAATTCTAGATATTTTGCTCTTCAGACAAATCCTAGTAGCTGAGAAAGCCGTATGAATACTAGATATGAATAGGTTCACTGGTCTACATTAGCTTGATCTTCTGGCTTGTTAAGGGGAAGGAGTGTCTTTTCCTACAGTCTTCCCCTTTGCTGCCAGAAAGTGCACACAAATGATTCAGTGGCTGTTTGAGGCAGAGCAGACCCCACCATGGAGCTGGATGCCCCTCCTGCCGGTTTTGTTATTCTTTTGTCTCACAGGAGGTGCAAGCAGGGAGGTATGTATTTGATGACCTCTAGCTGGCCTCATATGCTTTGTATCACTCGGTGACAAGTCAGCAAATACCGTCATCTGGAGCCATTTCTGCCTGCTAGCACCCTACTGAGAGAGTGAAATTATCTGGATTGAGGTTAGCTGGTTTGATTTAGATTGATATTTTTTGCAGACACTCACTGCCACCTATTTTTCTCTTGGCTTATTAGCTGAAGAGAGTGACCTGCTACAATATATCCTTTACAATAAACAGCAGCTTGAAGATAAAAACATAAGTGTTCAGAGAGCTGTTGCTTTTAACATTTGAGCAACTAGACTGTGAAAGAGAGAAATGAACTACATCAGCCAAAGACTAGAGTAACAGGAACAGCTAATGCTGAAGTCCCTGTTCCCCCTCAGACCCAATCTCGATGGCTCAGTTGACCGGGGAAAGCCCAAGCCTGCCCCAGGTTCTCTCCTACTCAGAATTTCACCCATTCTCCATCTTTGTCTGCTGCACCTTGAGCAGAGCTAATTAGAACATGACTATCCAGCTCTTGACAGTGCAAGCTGAAGTTGAGTGTGCAGTAGCCCACGTTATCTCTCTTGGTGTGAAGTGGGCTGGGTTAATGATGCTTTTTCAATAGACCTCGTGCAGAAGGAGAGGTGACCAGCTTTGCCCATGAATTGGAGTGTCCAAGGCTTTGAAAGGCAGGAATATGAAGAGATGCTCATCTCATTTTCTGCCTTGCCTGAGATCCTGAAGCCAAGTGACAGTAGGCTTTAGGAGATATCTGGCTATAGTACTAGAGTACATCACAAATAAATTTAAGATGCAATCTTTCAGGCAAATGCTACTTCCCTCCAAGTTTCCTTAACAGAAGAACTTTGCGTTCTCATCAGATAATTAAATTTAGAGAAACTTGTTCTGATGGAAAGGTTTTGGGTTTGTGGGTTTTTTTGTGGTGTTTTTTTCTTTAAGGTGACCTTTAGGGCAAATTCTGTTTTAACTTGAAGGTGAAAAGCTTCCTTTTTTTTTTGAGGAGGATCCAGTCACTTCTTAGGCCTCCAACTTTCTCCTGCTGTAAAGATCTGTTAAAGAGAAGAGACTGGTAAAAACCTACAGAGACCCCACCTGGAGTACTGTGTTCAGATGTGGGGCCCCCAACATAAAAAAAGACATGGACCTGTTGGAGAGAGTCCAGAGGAGAGCCACAAAATTAATCAGAGGGCTGGAGCACCTCCCCTATGAGGACAGGCTGAGAGAGCTTGGGTTGTTCAGCCTGGAGAAGACTTAATAGCAGCCTTCCAGTACCTGAAGGGGGCTACAGGAGAGATGGGGAGGCACACTTTACCAGGGAGTGTAGTGATAGGACAAGGGGTAACGGGTATAAGCTAAAAGAGGGTAAATTTAGACTAGACATTAGGAAGAAATTTTTCACTATGAGGGTGCCGAGGCACTGGAACAGGTTGCCCAGGGAGGTTGTGGATGCCCCATTCCTGGAGGGGTTCAAGGCCAGGCTGGATGAGGCTTTGAGCAACCTGGGCTAGTGGAGGGTGTCCCTGCCCATGGTGGAGGGGTTGGAACTTGATGATCTTTAAGGTCCTTTCCAACCCAAACCATTCTCTACCTCAACTAGCAAATGCAGAGTGCACTCTCTGAAAGAAGGAATGTGGATGTCAGATATTTCAACAGTGTTTTATTTTGTTATAAAAATAATTGTGATGGCAAGAAGCAACATCCTTAGGAACCTTAGTAAAATTTAGCTCCGTGGTGCTAGTAGAATTTGATCCTTTTCCCCTGTCAATATGCCTCAGCTCTGTGTATGAAGGCCACAAGTAAAATGGAGAATGAGGATCTGTGTTTTTAAAGCATATATAGATGGATGTTGTGTTTGCTTACCTCCCAAGTGGCACATAGGTCTGTCTCATGGTAGATAATTTTTCCATTTTCATCTTTTGGGTAGATTGCATCTCCAGGCTGAAAAGTAAAACCACACTTATGTGCTTTGGTGAAAAATTTTCACTCCTCGGAGCAAAGATTTTTCCACAGGCTCTGTTTCTGCTAGCAAACAAACAAAAAAATCCAAAAGCTTTTTGAAACACTCTAAGTTCAACAGGTCATTCATGCTGGGTTTACCACATCCTCCACTGCTAGATTGTCCTTGGATACACTTCTCAACTGTCACATGAGTGCACACTCAGGAGTTCCTGTATGGCCTTGTTTTTCAATAAACTTTTGACCTTTACATTATGGCATCCAAAGGACTAGTTTCCTTCCAAAGGTCTGGGTTATAGTACCAACCTGTATTCTCTTCCACTTTTTCCTTCCTTTCTTCCCAGCCCTTCCCCCTGATCCTGCTTGTGTCCTAGGCACCTGGGAAGAGTACCAGCTCCTAGCAGTTGGAGGGACTGTTTCCAAGACCTACTTACTAGTAGTAAAGGGCTACATGCGTAGCTACAGTACAGGCTGTTGAACCTCTTAAGTGCATTATCCACTTTGGGCACTAGGAACTCTTCTCATCTCTATACCCTGTGAACAAGACTTCAGGGATGTGTTATAAGCTGGTATCTCACAAGCTCAGCTTTTTCTTGTTTGACCATCATTTCACTGCTGTTTCAGGCAATGCATTAACACCTTCCTCCCTTTTGTCTGATAGCAATTTCACTTTTTTTTTTATAAAAAACCTTCAGTAGTATTTGACACTTGATCTGGCTGCAAACTGCTACACTTTAAAAGCCTGGGTACAAGATGTTGACATGGTAACTTCTGGGGAACATGCCTCTGTGACTAATATGATCAGTAACTGGCACCTCCCAATTCAATACAGAAGTTCAAATTCAAGGCATTTCATGGGAAAAGTGATCCTAATGAAAACACAGCCTCAGATTTCAGAGGCTGAGGTCTAAGTTACAGGCTTAAGCCTGTCTTCTCCAGATGTGCTGGTTTTCCTCAATGAATTCCACAAAGACAACTTGTTGCCTTTGTTGCTCATGTCTTGCTGAAAAACAGTCTTGACTAGCAGGAGGTAGGTGGCTGTTAGGTACATTTTTCTATTAGAAAGTAAACTGTTTGCCATCATAACTTGGGGTGGAGAAGCCCTGTTTACAAAACCACCCTATGGTATTTTGGAACAAACCATTCATCTCCATAATATCCCAGCAGACTCTCCAAGAACTGCAAGCTCAATGTGTAGCAGTTGGACCTCTTTGAGTTCAAGGGATGAGTCTGAATTCAAGACCTTTCTATTCTGTTCCACTTCTAATTCATTAACTTCTGTTCAACATTACTTTTTATAGTATAGAGCAATTACATTAGCTAATTTATCAGCCCCCTATTTTCTTCTATTTCTACCACTTGTGTTCTAAAAAGCACACAAAGTCAGGATGAATGGGGCTTGAAGATGAACTTGACTCAGCTACGTGGTGCCAGCTATTGTGGATTTCCACAAGGCTCAATTCTTCCTCCTGCCTCCAGGAAACTGCACAAGGTGTTGAAATACAGTTGTGTCTGTTTAATAGTCTCCAGGCAATACTTTCTCCACTAAGCTACCTTTCTTATGCAAGGGAGTTCCTGAATGGAAGAACTGTTTGAGAGGGACAAAGGCCTGAGGAAAAGGCAGTGTTTTGATGGTGACAAAGAGGGTGGTTACTGGGTCTTTGAAAATGTCTTTCAGAAATTGGTCACATTTCTCAGCTTTGGGTTCTCATGGGCCACACTGCACCAGTCATTCTCACAAAAGCTGTTGTCTTTTCTTGCAGTTCTCTTAGAGACATCCATGCACCTTAGACTGGCCATAAGGTGGCTTCCTACCGTGCTGCTGTATAAGCACTGAAATAAGTAGGACAACACCATACAGTCACTGCTGCTATGTATGCAGGGCTTGCATGATATCTTGTCACATCCAAAGTTGGGAGGCACTCCAAAAGCTACCAGACTGCTTACTTGCATATTTAAAACACAGCAGTTGGTAACCACTGAGAAGAAAAGCCCTGCTCCCATTATAATAATTTCTTCACCAACACAGATGCAGGAAGATGGATCTGCACATCCCATCATTTTCACAAAATGGTCTTTGACAAGAGGGCTTTCTCAAGAGAGCATTTTTAACAACTTGTGAATGCCTATTGCATAAACACAAGGCAATAAGAAGTCAAAAAGAGTGAGGCCATTGGTTTGTTTTGATTTATTCTCTTAAAAATGACAAGAAGATACTCGTCTGAGACTTGTTCACTGTAAGGTTAAAATACCTCTTTTCCTGCTAGATCATAGACTAATTTATTTGGGAGGGACTTGGAGATAATTTAGTGCACAGGTACCTGCTTACTGATGGTTCAGTCATTGGAGCAGAACCCCCTGGAAAACCCGCCAGTGTGTATGAGGCCCCAGGCAGAGGGCACGTGGTAGCCTGGAGGAAACCTGTTTCAGCTGGTCATCTGCCTTGCTAGGCTAGAGTGGCTGAGCACCACCACCGAGCCGAAGGGAGGAAGGACAAAAGTCCCGAGTGGGGAATCTGCATGAAGGGAAAAATGCAGGGAGGTGCGGGCTGATGTTGGTAGGTCAGTGGATAATGCCACCCCGATGCCAGTTACTCCTGATCCACCCAAAAGTGCTGGCGTGGTGGGGCATTCCTCCTCTGAGTGGTGCTCTCTGAAAACTGATTTCTCTGACTCTACCTAAAGCCCATGTGGGAGCTTGCACTGCTGGGCCCTGCAGAGGCGTCTCTCCTGCTGGTTTCAGAGCAGGACTGTAAGTTTTGTCTCAAATTCTTCACTGATTTCCAGGCAAATACTAGTTTTTCTAGAAGGCTTTTGGGGAGACAGGAAAGCACGAACTTTTGCAGACTAGGGTAGAGTAGAAGTTCTTTGGCGTTACACCTGCACGCTCCTGACCAAAGGCAAGCGCTGCCTGTGGGATGGGTGTATTCGTGAGAGAGAGCACAAAGAAAGGAAACCTGTCACCATTGAAAAAGGGTGGGTTTCTTTCTTTTTGGATTTGGCACAGAAAAGAAAAATATTTTTCAGGCAGAAAGTGACTTCTGTCCTCTCTCTTCTCAAGGGAGACAGGACTGACTCTGCAGGACTGCTACTCCTTTAACAACTCAGATTGTTGATACAGGCCTCAGGGAGTCAGATGTATGTTACTTTAAAGCCATCTGTCTATATCTTTATATTGTGAGACAATGACCTTCACTATCTGGGAGAATTAACTACTAGAGAATACAAACACAAGCAAAGGGAAACAGGAAATTGCAAGTGGTGGGAAATTTTTTAAAATTAACCCAAAAGGATTCCATACATGGGACCATATAAATAAAGTTTTAATATCTGAGTTCGGTTACTGCTATACAGGTCTTATGGCTTCCTTGGGGAAAAGGAATGGCAGGTGTAAGGTGATTGCTTCATTGGTAAATTGCTTGCTATCTGATGTTTCTGGCAGTTTGGAGTTCATAGTAAAATATAATTTTAACAGTTAGAGAAATACCTTCCTTGTAAAAAGGGGCCAGTTTAGAGCTTACACATCACACAGAAACAATTAGCCAGCTAACTGCCTTACCCTGTCCTCTCTAAGTAAAAAGATCTAATTGGTTCAAAACCACTTGAATACATTTTGAATGTCATTCTTCTAATTTCACTATTATTTAACTTGCCTTTCACACTTGCAGAGGAAAATTGTAAAGCAGGGTACAAATGGCCCTGAAATGAGAAGGTTTGGGGACTTGCAGGAGTACCTTGCAAGGGAGGCATGCAACTCTGATGTGAGCTTGCATTCAAAGGTTTTGGCTACAAGTTGCCCAGAGCCACCAGTATGATGGAATATCAGGCTTTAACTTTTGAGAGTGAGAGAGGGAAAACCTGTATTTAAGACAAAATGTGATCTGCTGAAGCTGTCTGAGAGGAGCACTCGAGTTAAGGAGACTAAGACCACAACTATGATTTGCCCAGTGGCTTTAATACTACTGATTTGAGTTTTGGGACAGAGTAAGGAAATCAACTTGGTGGCTTTTTCCCCTTTCCCTCTCCCCCTCCAAACTTTGCCCCTAGCCCTTCGCTGCTTTGTATAATCACTTTCCTCTAGTGACTCCCTCCTCATGGCTCAGAGAGGATTAAGACACATGTGCTACTTCAGCTACAGTAATTCTCGGCACAGGAAGAGTTCAAGCCCGGTTAGGAGACCTGTCCTTCCAGTGGAGAGACCCCAAGCTACAGCTCTCAGTAACAGTTCTCACACTGCCTATAAGACTTTTTGTGTGGGTAATGCAGAGAAATGTATGCGTGCAGAATATATCAAACATTATCAGGCCAAAGTGCTGTTTTCAACATGGACTGGAAACTGCAAGAAGGATGCCAGATGAAGACCTTGGTTCAAGCAAACCTTGCACTTTTTAGGGCAATTTTTCTTTTTACCTTGAAAGCCATTGGCAGCTCAATAATGTAGAGATCAACGTAGTCCAGCTGCAGGATCTTCAGGGTTTTCTCCAGTGTGGGCCGTACCATTTCTGGGGGGTGGCAGGTACTCCACAGCTGGGGAAGAAAACATAGGTTCTTCTTTGGGTGCCAGGATGGATAGTGAGCATCCTCCAGCAAACAACATGCCCCCCCCCCCCTTGATCTTCTGACAGAGCTTGTTATGCATGGCACAGATATTGTGGTCTACATCACTGCAAGACAAAGGTGAGGGGCCTTATCCTGTCCTCTGCCAGAGGCAGATGTAGAGATTAAGAGAGGAATCCTTTCCCAGGACTGTCCCAGTCCTGACCCAGTAAAGCCATTACATGTTTGCTTATTACAAGACAGGTCCTTCTGAGTTGAGTATATTGCAAACTCTTGCTCAATGAACTTAGGCAGATTCCTTCTGTTTTCCAAGCATATGCTTTCACCGGAAAACTATGTTCCCACAAGAAATCTGTGGTCAGTTTTATGTTTGAAGGCAGAAGCTCAGATCATGTGAATTAGCTATTGAACAGCCAAGCACCCGGCACAAAGAGAATCTTTTGGCTTTCTCCTGTGGTAGTGGAGCCTCAGTGACTGACTCCGTGACCTAGGCAAGGTTTCATTTACTCCCCAGTCCTCAATGAAAGCCGTATTATAATTTAGTTACTGTAACGCAGGTGTGACTAGTTAAAGCACAACCTTTTCAACCTCTTTAATCACAACTGCTTCCTTGCGGGGTTATGCCCTGAGGTTGCTATGGAGTGTGCTTAGTTCTCTAGCTGAGCTCTGCTAAAGCAAATCTCTTGCAAGAATAAAACCATAGTATGGTAATTAGTAACCAGGAGCTCTTTGTAAACCAATTGCTGCAGTTAAAATTGACAAAAATCAGAATTAACACAATATAGCATATTTAAAGTGCCATTTGCTTTCACACGAACTGGGCTATTTTATCTTTTTTATTCAATGCACAAAACTGACATGTGGAGTCATGTTGAGATTTTTCACGCCTTTATTGGCTGGGAAAACATGCTGTTTGTTGTTATGGTCATTGTCTAGCCAGTTCTGTCACCAAAGCTGGCAGTCACCACATGCCAAGGTATAAAATGAAATTGTTCTTGAGAAACGAAACACTTAAATTGCCATTTTCAGAAGATCATAAGTGTCAAAGGACGTAGCCTGGGTAAGTTGCAAAGAACTTCAGGTGTTTGGGTTTTTTTAAACATGATTGTTGATTTCCCAGGAGATAACTATTGGTTTGCAGAGGCAAGGACAAGTTGTCTTGAAGTTCAGTTGTACTGAGAGCAGCACACCTGACTCTGCCCTAAGCTGACAAACCAAAGCACGGGTGGGCACCTGGAAATTCATACTAGGCTTCCCCAGCTGTAAGTTGCAAGGCATAAAGGGTTTATGATTGCTAGACAGTGGTTACCCAGGCTGACGTGTACTACAGTAAAGAGTCCCAGGTTCTGCTCCCAGAGTTTTAAGTTGTACCATTGGATTTCCTGAAAACCATTGGTCTGGGTGTTTTTTAAGCGTTTTACATGTAAAATGAGGTGTTGTTTTGGACTTAAATATAGGTAGGGAAATGAGTCTGTATACTCTTTATGTTTAGTTTGCTTCATTACTGTGTTTCAGAAATTTAGTAACCTGAGATATGTTGATAGTTCAAAAGCAGTTTTTCCAAGTGCCCTTTCTAGCCCAGTGCTTTCAGCTCAGTACTTGCCAGTGAATATACTTCCCTTTAAAAACCTGTAGAGGTTCTAAAGAAACAACCTTTAGAAATAGCAGGCATTTGTACTATGTTAATACATAGATGCCATGGAAACTCAAGAGTTTCGTAACTGTTTTCGTGATCTGTACAAGTTATTGTATTATCTACCTAAGTAGAACCCATGTAGACATTTGAGCAGTCAAAGCTGCCAGCTGGCTTTGGCATTTCAGGACACCATGTTTCCTGGAAATGTTACTTCTAGTTTAATGAAAGAAATATCCTGGGATGAAAGAGGAGACCAAAAAGGTCTTACTATGGAAGCCAAGTGAGATGTTGGCAGTTGATATAAAACCTCTAAAATTTCTGGATGCTGAGCTGCTCTGCCTGATCAGCCAGCCAGCAGCATGAGCCAAGTAAGTGCAAGTGCTGATTATTTCAACTGGCAGAGGCAGCTCGATTGCACCAAGTAACTATTCGAGTAACACTGCCAGGGATGTTCTTGTTAGTCCCTGCTGATTGACCAGCCTTCAATTTGCATAATCTTTGTTTAAGGAAAGATCTGCATGAGGGGCTTGAATCTGAAAGGTCTTGGGAATTTCCAGTACTTCTGATGTCAATAAGGCTGAAAACAAAACCAACTTTTGTTGTGCAGACTACCTTCAATAATGGTCTACTGCATCTACCATGTTTCCCAGTTCAACAGTTCATATCAGTGAGTTATCAATCAATGGCTGACGTATCTACTGGTGAGTTAATATTTGCCTGTAGTTCATGAGATACGTAAGTTTGTAAGGTACAGAAAACTGAAAATACTTAAGCTCATAAGACAAGGGACATCCAGTCCCACACTTCCTGGGAAGTTCAGGGCTGTTATCAAAATGCTCAGTGAAACCTGTGAAAATCCTGGATCGTGATGGATTGAACTGGTTGCAGATTATTTTCTACTTCTGCCTTTGCACTCTTTAAAGACTACGGAGATGCTCTAATGAACTACCAATCTGAGCACCTGAAATTTTGTTAGGCACAAACAGGACACAACAGAAAGATAAATGCATGCATGTCCCATCTCAGAGTCTCATGGCATGATGGAACCACAGGCATTGATGATCATGGTACTCTGAGTTGTAGCCCTGAGGCTTGCAGGATCTGGAGTTTAAGGAACAACTGAACTTACAATCAAGAAATCAAATGCAGTTCCACAGGTGGCTCGATGTTTAGGTAGTGATCACCAACTAGGAAAATCATCTAGTGATTACATCAGACAACTGCATATATAAAAGCTTAAAAAATTAAGTTTGGAATCCTGATAAAGTTTTACCAAGAAACACACTTTTGCAGAACCTAAAGCTTTATATGGGAAAATAAACTGCAGGGGAAGCAGTTAGGAAAGTTAAAGACTCAAAATTCTTAGGACATCTGGTTATAACCTTTTGGCACAGCCTTTTGTTTTTGATTTGAAATATTACTGGTAATTTGCAGTAATGAAATGATAAAACAGTCATAATAAAATATTTTGACTGATATAAATTGACATATTTGGCATATAAGAGACCGAGAGACTACCCTGATAAAAGTGGAAAACTTGAGGATGTGAAGCTTTTCTCAGGATGGTAGGGTTGTTACCAGCAGAACTGAGCAGACTTGGAAAAGAGTTGCATACTTTACAGATTGGAAATTGCTTTACTTGGAAATTGGTCTATAGCTGCTAAAAATCCACTTGGTCTGCAAACTACCCAATCTAAAGCTTCGTTTCCCAGATCACAGAGCTTAACTAAATTGCTCACAGAAATGGGCCTTTTATCCCATGGGATCTTTCACTCTAGGAACGGTGATATTTATTTACAAGGCTGTTGAGTAACTTTTGTGGATTACGTTTTATTTGGGAAAGGAGAAAGGGAAAATATTAGCCTGATATGTCCAAAGAAGCACTGCAGGAAGGGGAACTTGAGGCCATAAACTCTATTAGAAACTGGAGAGGCACCATGAACTTTCTGGGGGCATCTGATCTTTGTTCTGCAGTGTGCAATGAACATTTACTTATACCTGGGATCTAGTCATCGCAGTTGTAACAGCTTTTGTCGGATGCGTCATTGGACAAGGCGTTTCATTGTTCTAGGAGAGAATCAACTCTTACGGCTAAGACTTTAAAGCATTAGCTAGCTCATGTGTTACTCCAGCCTCATTGCTCTAGAGCAGAAGTGTGATGACATCTTTTCTTCAAGTAAGCTGATTCATCATCTTAGAACTTTTTAATGACAGGTGATACAGTAACTAAGGGCGTAACTTGATGAGTAATTTTCTGGCAGTAGTACCAATGTAAGCACTTGCTGTCCTCCTGTGCACAGACACTTGTATGTATGTGCTTGCTCCCCCCGCTTTCATTGTGCAACCTTACAGCAAACCTGTACAGAGAATTGCTCTAACAGAAAATAACTCACTTGCAGGATCATTGTCCAGATCAGGCTTAGCGTGTGGCTATACAAATGTGCATGCTAGCAGGACATATAGGACAGTTAACTGCTTAGGCAGCACCACTGAGTGTAGCAATGGTCTGAGCTCGCAGGTACTTACAATGCTAGGCGGAATGGATGTTGCATGGTTCCCATTGCTAACTGAGCTTTAAACTGAGAACAACGGTTATTTCTGTGCTTTACAGCAAACCTAGTGCTTGTAAAGCTCTGAGGCATTATGGTAATGCTAGGGAAGAAAAATAAAGGATGTTGGGTCTGGAAGCATGCCAGATGTTGACCACCAGCATTCTTAAGAAAGCCTATTCACAGAAATCCTGGATTTAGTGTAAATAATCTGAGTGCAGCTTCTCACCTTGCCACAGTAAAAAATGTCTTCTCGCTTGATCCTTCCTTCAGCAATCTTCTCCCGGATGGCTTGTCCCACTTCATGCTCATTGTAGTAGACAAAGGCACCGTCGATATGGCGGTAACCAGTATCAATGGCAATCTTCACTGACTCCAAACAGGAACCTTTGGGAGTCTAATGGGAGAAGAAAAATAATAAACATAGTTCCAGCCTCCTGGTCGCATCTCTTGTAACGCTATAGTCCCTGAGATATGAACAAGTTTCATGCTGGAGTTCATCCAGTCGAACCATCCATCACCTCCCCAGACGCTTGTGTTTCAACTTTTGAATAAAAATGTGCTGTGCACTTTTCTTCAAAACTGTTGTGAATGTGAAATTAGACTAGAAAAAGGAGCAAAGCAAAAAATTCTGTGTTGGGGAGGGTACTAGAATCCTCAGAAAGTAGACTTGAATGTGTTTGATATGAAAATTATTTCAGAATTTCTTATCTAGAGAGCAAGGGCTTTCCTGCAACAGACATTTGATAAAATCCCTTACTCAAGTGGAAGAAGGCTTTTTGGTTGCTCAGCTACCTGCCTGATCAGAGGCTGTTTGAATACCTTATGGTCCAGTAGAGCTTTCAGCAGAGCAGGAATTTGGATTTGACTTCTTTTTCCTCAAATCAGCTTACCGTTGGTGATATCACAATTTAAAGGGTGATAGCTCAGGACTATCTACTGGTATTCCCAGTTCTGGACACTTGCTTTACAGTGCGGCTAAGATCCAGTAGATGCTTTAGTGTACATTTATATACATCTTACTGCTTCAGCTTAAGATGAGCCAAGGAAATATTTTAATAAGTCCAAGTGGCATTTTTGTACTGTATGCTGAACTTATGTTTAGTCGTCTTTGCTGAAATTTAGAGTAAGCTATTTTTTCCAGAACAGTCATATTTACCATTAGCCAATGTGGCAAGCAAAATACATGTAGGCAAAACCAAGTGAAGAAGCATAAGGCTGGTCACTGAAATCCTTTGATCATTGAAATTGGATTGAGAACATCTTATTGTTGCCACATTTTGTATAATGAGAGGGCAGCTCTAAGTGGTGGCAGCCAAGGGCTCTCAGGGACACATAGCAACACTGTTCTCCCACCCTTTTCGTAGGCATTGCTCTGCTGAGACAGGGACATCTGATTCACTTAAAGGAAAACTGAAACAGCGTGAGTCAACCTGCTCTGCTCCACTGCTGTTAGCCAGCAGCAAATGCCCAGATGTGAATTTTGCTACCTCTAAGTGAAGGGCCAAGATCACTCTGCTTCTCCTGTAAAGAAAACAGATGCCAGAGACATCTGAAAATGAGACAGGGTATGAAGATAGATGTCAAAGTTGTTGGTTTTGCTGATGCCAAGGAAAGACAAGAAGCAGGACTGGCAATATGTGCTATTGGGAATGACCACTTTTCACCACAGCAATAGGTCTCCCTCCTCTCCCTCCACGCTGTCCTGTGACTGTAGCGACTGCCTTGTCTGTCTGGGAGTTTGCCATAAAATAAGCATCTGCTTGTCCATCACCTGCTGAACTAGAAGGTGTGAAACTCATAGCTGCCATGGGATGCTGCAGCGACTAAGGACACAGGTCTGCCCTTCCACGTTCATGGAAGAAAGGTCTATGAAGGACTGCTGAAGACCCATGGGGGTCAACCTCTCTGTCTTTCAGTCCCAGATCTGAAGGTTGGTGGCAGATTATTCTGGGGTAATGGGACCATGTCCCTGCCTGCTTACTCTGCTCTTCAGTGTCCTATCCAGGCTGTCCGCTGTTGGATGTGAATGGATGGACTTCTGTCCAGACTCGGGACTTTCTGCTCTGTGATGCAGTGCCTGAAGGTTACTTAAAATGCAAAGCTGCTCATGCTTCCCGTTATTTATTACAGACGTGAGAAGCAAAACGGCACAATTTGGAATGCTAAAATATTTACAGCAGTGACAACACAATATTGTCTGCTTAATTGAGACACACAACGAAACACTTGTTTGGATGCTTTGCTGCTTTCACCGTGGGAGCCTCCCAAATGCGTGCTCAGCCCCTGCCAGGACCCTTTCCCAGTCGTTAGTGGGATGTAATGAAGATCCCAGCAGCTGAAAGCCTTTCAGGCTCAGTCAATGGCTAGTTTTCACTTTGGGTATGTTGGGCAGCATTACAGAAGCATGAGGCATGGAGCAGTGACAATCTCCAATGTATTCATTGCTTTGTCCCTGCCTGAACCTTCAAGGAAGGGTTTGAGGAAGGCAGGAGGCAAAAAGCTCTCACATGAGTACTACAAGCCTGCAGTTACTGAGGACAGTAACCTCAGACCTCTGTCTCAATGTTGAGCTGCAGCAGGCTGTAGCTGCGGGTGCAAAGCACAGAGAAATGGGACCCAGCTTAAAGGCCTTGTGAGTTCAAGTCCAAGTGATGACGAGTGACCTAAAAGAGAAATGTATTTTAAGAAGTGCAATCAGTATTTTCTCTGTGGAACCTGGTTTTTCAGACAGTGTGACTTTCACATTACTTCAGCCTGTTTGACTTCTACCATTCAAGTGTATGAAAGCAGAACATGTAGAGTACAATGATGCATTACCTTAATAGAGATTAAAAAAAAAAGTGTTGGTTTTTTTTTTACTTTTTCGCTTTTGTTGAAGAGCCTGAAAAAGGGATGTGGGCCTGATCCTAGAATTTTTTCTCTCTTCTTTCTGCATTCCTGAGAGATTGCATGAACATGGCTCCCGGTCATTTCCTGAAGCTGTAAGCTAAACTCCACCGAGCAAAGAAATGTTGATTATTGCGCTGCATCTTTTCTCAAACACCAGGGCCGGTTTGGTCAGTAACAAAAGCAGAAGGAATAGGTGAAGAAGGTAGAGCCTCACATAAAGGGGAACAGCATAATTGCAGACTTGGGAGGAGGGTGGAATAAAGGAAAATGAGAAAGCTTGCAGTTACTGCAATTGCCTTTGGCTGAATCAGTTAACATGTTAGAGCTGAATTTCTACGTATTTCTGAATTTTTTGCATGGAACTTACATACATCTGTACAAGTAATCTTGTGAAAGACTCCTCCATCTCAAGGATTAATCTTATTCTTTAGGGGTTTGAGGAGGCTTTTTTTTTGGATCAGGCCTTGATTACCAATGGCCGGAGATGGCTTTACGTTAAATATAAATGTTTTCATTGCACTAGTTCATTTCATCTGATGTGGTGTATTAGTTCTGACAGATTCTGGTCTAAGGTGCTTCATATAAAAATTCAATGCAACCTAGGGAACTGTTTTTGGAAAATCCTGCCTCTATTGAACCATCCCAGCTGAAGGTCTGGGACATCTGTGAGTCTGGAAACTTTATACCACATGTTTATTTTCATTCTAATGGAGAAACTATAATTTCTAGCACTTCACATATCTAATCCTTCCAAATCCTCCAGTAATGGGCTGTGGTAAACTGTGCTGATGAGTTGCACAGACTAGTCATGTTGTGGTTTTGCTGCTTTTTAGAAGTGTTGCCTTAAGTGTCATATCTTATTCCATTGTTTCCTGACAGAACGTATTAAAGCTGGATGACTCAGATCACCACTGCTCATCTGTCTTTCCATCAGAGAAGGCACAAACCTGGATCTTCCCCCTCTACTCCGCTACTCAGCCTGAGGCATTTTATTCTCTTGGGTCGTTTATGGAAATAGTCTTTGACTAGTAGTGACCATATCAGAGATTATCAACTAAAAAAACAACTTTTCCTTAAGTGCAGGTAGAAGTTTGTGATATGACTGTTCTTACATGCCATGGCAGTGGTGTACAAGGGTCAGCAGTTCAATCACAGCAGCTGATGGAGCAATGCCTCCCAGGCTGTCTGGCCACAGGGCTGCGACCTTTACCGGGAAAGCCAGACCTCCTCTTCCTTACTGGGGGTTATACTCACTACTGTGCATTATCTAAAATGTGGTTGCCTTTATTCTTGTACCGCTCCCAAATAAGCAGGGCTCATGCTTAGAGCAGCGCAAATGCCAGATGAGGTACTGAAATGTCTTTGTGCTATAAACTTTTTGTGCTTTGTCGGTAGTAATTCAGGATGCTTTTGCCGTAAGACAAATCTTTGCTTCTTTATTATTTTTTATTTGTATATAGATAAGATGTATGCTTGATCCTTAGCTGTAATTCATGTTTTGGCTTCTAATCAGTGTGCCCTGCAACTATACTACTTTGATCAAGGACTGTTGTTAGAACTGGAATTTTATAACCACTTGTACACTGCAAGTCAGATTTTTATCTTCAGTGCTCTTGCAGTCGGTCACTAATTTTTGCCAAAAAGACATTAAATGTATTACATGCTTTATGATAAAAGAAAAACTTCTTGATTGACTAGAACCACTCGCTCCATCACTAGTAACTCCTTCAATAGCATCTAGGTTATTTTTAAGATTTCAGAGTTTAAGGAAACAACACACACAATTATTTAATCTATCAATCAAGAGCTTGTAAACCTGCTGATTTGCCACCATGCATGACAGATTAAACCAGTATCCATTTCCTTCAGGTTCCACAGTAAATAAATTTGGCAGAAGCACAAGGGGAGCAGTCTCAGATTTGTACCTTCACTGAAAGAAATGAGGAAGCAATTTGGCTCCCTCTCCAACGATGGAGTAGCCAACTGGCCAGTTACCACATTGTACGAGTCTGAAAAAGCAATGTGCTTCATCAGTTCTGCCTGTCTAAAAGGGTCTACTCTCTTTTTCCTCTGAGACCATGAACTTTTTTATTTTTTAATGTTTATTCCAGATACCTTCCATCACATCCCATTTTGTCAAAAACTATTCTCCCTACCATAGAAAACGTACAGCTTCAGTTTTCCTCGTGATTGCATGTGACTAAGCCACAGGAGAATATTTTTTTGTGCAGGCATACCCATGAATGTTACTCTTCTCTCTCAAGTAGAACAGTATTTGCTTAGCAGTGTTAGTGGTTGTCCTACTCATTACTGTTACCTACTGTCATATTTCAGCTGCTCTCCAATTCTTTTGCTTTTTCTATAGCATCTTTTTGTGGTCAGCAACTTCCATCAGCTTTTTAGCTGATAAAGAGGAATTCTGGTTGCCTCCATAGACAAAGCCAACAGGACACGTTAGCAGCAGATCCTAATCTTGCAAAACCATGTCAACAGCTGCCATAGGCACTGCTTTTATTGTAAATGTCTTAACATCGCTATTGTAATTTATTCTTTACTAGTGCATACAGCAAAAGGAAAACAGTCTGACTTAGGCTCACACATTCTGCTCTGCCTCACTTCACATATGCGGCTTTACAGATTCACACCATCCTCAGCAGCGGGTGAGAGCTGAGGAAGCAGCACTTCAGTGAGGGACCCATTTACCTTAGTGCTGAGCACCTCACCTGGGTCATGCAATGGTATCCAGTCCCTTGGCTGGGAATAATGATCCTGGGCGGAAGAGCTTGAGGTGTTGGGAGAGACAGGGCCATCTCCTAGAAAAATCTGAATGTAGCTGCAGCTGAATTACACAAGAGATCCCAACTGTGGGCTAAACGCTCCACTCCTAACCTATAATTTAAGATGTGGAGCCACTGTTTAGGAATCTTAGTCAGCTAAATACAGGAAGAAGAAAGTAGGTACATTCCTAGGCTCAGAGGCTCCTTTGCCAGAGCTCAGCACTCGCACGCAGATTCTTATGCGTTTCTAGAAGCCCAATTGCTTATTTCCATTTGCCTGTTTTCTGGACAAACCGGCAAAGAGGACTGGCTTAAGATGTTAGGAGCAGAGCCTAGGAAATGCGTACTGAAGGCATTACAGGAAAGCACAGGTTGAGTTTACAAAGCCAGAGGATGTGAGCTGCACAAGGGTACATTCTTAGAATTGTTTAATCTTGTAAAGGAAAAGCTGTACTGTACACCTCTTTCTTGGAAAATGTAACCGCCAGCACACCCCTCGCTCTCATACACAGAAAAATCTGGCTTTCATCCCCCGGAAGCATTGGCAGCCACCTTCCAGGAAGCAAAACCCAGTGAAGGGATCTCTGAAAAAGCAGGTAGAGCTGAGAACGGCAGCAGAGAGCACAGCTGAGAACCACGAGTCGCTGTGCCGGCCCGGAGCTTTGCTTTGTGTCAGGCAGTGCACTGCCTCAGAAAGTGGAGGATAGCAAATGTGCCCAGAGGAGATGGGGGGAATGGTGATGCTGCCTCGTGACACGCTGTGGATGAGCGTGGATGAGGGGTGCCTTTATCTTCTAGGCTGATGTCCTGTCAGTGGCTTGAAGCCTGAGGTTTGATTTCTCATACAACAGAAATTAGATTGCATAACTGCAGATTTAGCTTTTCTAGAATTCCTGTGACATTGTTATTCTAGGATTTAGCCAAAGCTATGTTCAGGAAAGCCTTATTATTGTAACTGGCTGAAGCTGCTGGAGTTATTTTTACCCCTTGATTGCAGAATCCTCAGTTTTAGGATCGCCGCAACTTTTCGCTTGATGCAAATTCGCTTAATGCAAGCCTAAACTAAAGGGCTGCCGTGCCTCTTTGTCGGCAGCTCAAGGATTAAAGCAAACGGAGCAACTGACGTGCACGCTTGGGTGCCATGCTCACAGTGCCAGCAGGGTGGACTGGGACAGTTTCCTGAAGAGCTGGAGGACACAATAGCCAGCCGGCCAGCCCCGAAAAGCATGGATTTAACTGGAAGGGTGGATGCTATCAAAACACTCTTCAGAAAAGAAATGTGATCCCAGGGATGCATGAGGTACAAGGGGAAGATAAAGCACCAGCTTGTGCAATAACAGAGGAGAAAGAAAAAGTTGCCAGTAGTTCTACTTTGTTCCCTAGAGTTAAAGGGGTGAGGTTTCTGGCGTCAGTTCGAAGAAGTGTTTGCAAAGGCAAATGTAAAACTTGGGGAATTCCACCACCTAGTTAGCTGAACCAACAAAAGTTGGCTTTGATGAAGCCTAGAGAGGCATTTTCTGCACAGTGTTTTCAAGTTTTGACAAATGTGGCCTCCTAGGTCAACTGAAGACACAACCCAGATGTTAGCTTCCTGCACGAGCTGTAAGAACATGCTTACACTGTTCTTCACAGAACTGCGGGGAATCGGGGACACATGGGAGTGCACAGCCGTAGTTAACGTATGGAGTCAGTCAGGGGTGTTTTAGAAAATGGAGGCTTGTCTAACTCTAACTGTTCTTGTGAAAAAGTGCATCTCTCACTTGTGTTGATTCAGATTACTCACTTGTTGGAGTTCTATTTTTCCCCTCTTTGTCAATGACAATGATTTCTTATTTCATCTTCTGTAAAACAATCTTTGTAACTTTTATTTACGTAACAGGGCTTTCCCTGTGGCTCTTGAGCAGGATTAAAAACCCAGTATGTTTAGAAAGCCAGAGAAAAAAAAAATTTTTTTGTGTCAATATTTGGCCTTGATATTATTGCACTGGTAACAGCCAGCTTTGTAGGTTTTGGAAGAGGGATACCTTGAAACAGCTAGTGCTTGTCACTGCAGTACACAGCTATGGGATGGAAAAGGTCTGCTTTCTGTTTGGTTACTTTTCAAACAAGAATCCCTGCAACTGGTTTTGGGTGCTGCTACTGCCCGAAAAGCTTATCTGGATTAACCTTCTATTAGTCTTGGATCTGGGCTGGTTAAACACAATTTTGCCCTATGCCATGTAGCTCAGTGGATGATGTCAGCATCTGCTATGAAACATCCGAAAGCCATACTGACTCCCAGACAAAGCTGTCATCCCCTAAATGTCACCTTACTCTGGGAACGTTTTCCTCTGGAGTGCTCTTGCAGTGTCTATGTCTGCGTGTGTTGGTACATGGTGACATGGTGCCAGGTTGGCTGTAAGCTTGACTTAGGCAGGCGTTGCTGCACTGGAGCCAGGCATTTATCTGGCTGTCAACAGTTTCATTAGTAGGAGTCCTGTGCCCTATGGGAAGGATACATCTCTCAGTCCTGGAGCAGTCCAAAAATGTTTTGTATAGCAGCTGAGATGTCAGCATAGGTTAGAGGTACTAACATTTTAAGAATATTTTTTTTGAAGGCTAATAGTTTAAGGCTCACTTAGGTTTTTGGGAGCAGTCATTCTGAGCACGATCTCCTCCTCAGAGCAAACTGAAAAATCCACCATTTTCCAGGACTAGCAATTTTGTGTCCATTTTGCTCATTAGTCCTCCATAGGTTGATTAACTTTGTAACTAGAAAGTTAGTCCTTCACCTTCATCTACAAGGCTGGGCCCATCCTCATCAGGAATTTTATGTGTTGACCATTTCAGTAAGTGCAGCTTTTAATCTGCCACATACGATTAGACACTAATTGTGTTCATAGCTGGAAACACCACAGAAACCGTTGGCAGGAAGCAGAGATTAGTCATACTATCAATTTGTTTTCTATTAAGCTTCAGGATTCATAGAAATGGAGACCCACATAGATTTCAGCAGAGAAGACACGTGAAGGTAAATGAGCATTTCTGCAAATTCAAGTGTCTTAAAAGCCATGGGTTTTGTGCAAAGGAAAGTCATAAGAGCAAAGCTTGTGTCCTCAAGAAAGTTGCATGCAAGAATCTTTCCTGCAGTTTGACAGAGTGATAGGTCATTTTGTCAAATCCAACTTTAAAATCCCACTTCAATGGTTAAAGTACAGTTCTTACACAAAAGCTAGGAGTTTTTGAACCTGCCACATTTCAGACAAAAAGCAGCTACCTTTTCTGATTACCTGTTTTTTTTCTAATTAGATGACTTAATTTTCCTTTCTTAATGAGATAAAGATGCAATCTTGCATTTATGCAAGCCAAATATGTTCCATTGTATAACATGAGATTACAGGAAGCTAGCAGAAATTGAGGCATCAAGAGGCGATTGCAGGCAGGGGAGGAGAGGTCATGGCTGAACACCAAGAAGACAAAATGTTGAAGCCACAGCAATGAAGAAGTACTGTTCCAGTGGCAGAATAGGAATGGTGAATCTAAGATGAATGAACTCTGCTTTTCGTAGGTGGTAAATATGCCATTAAAGTGTATGTGAAAGGGAACTTTAAAATGCGTCATGTAACATTAAGTTTTTAGCAGAAGTCACTGGTGAAAGAAGAATTTGTCTGAGGCCCTTTTGATTTAGTGCCTCCTACTCTGTACCCTCACCTATTTGCTATGAGAAGTCCAATCTGTGAAAGTAATATCTTAAGTGTTCATTTGTTCATCCTCTGGCATATTTGCTATCTCTGTAGCAAGCAGCGGGGATGGATTAAGACAATAATACAGCCCAGAGCCACTGTAGTTTATTGAATCCTCAGGCAGACTCCTTCTCCTGTATCTTCTCACTCACAATGCTTTTGATCATGTTTCCAGCAAGGAGCCATGCTCCTGCCCAAGAGCCACATTGTTCTGCTGCCTGCTAAAAGCTGACGCCTGCTACTGCACCTCCTCGAGGCATCTGGGAACCAAATACCAAGAAATCCTGCCTTTATCCACTCTTGGCAAGTGGGTCTTGCCAGGAACTGTGACTTAGTCGAGGAGTAAGGAGTAAAATTTGAGAGATTAAGCAACGAGAGCATCACTCAACACCAGGATACCAGCCACCAAAGGAAAGGTGTCCCATCTCCAGTCTGTGCAAGCTAAATTGTCTGAGTACGGTTTAGTCTGAGCATGAAACTGAGTCACAACTCTGTTAGTGATCTGGCTATGGTTATAAAGTTTCAGGATAAATAACATTCAGTGTGAATGCTAGGCTAAGAGTTTACTAGCAGGCAGGCAAGGAGCCCTCCAGGATGCATAGCAGATCAGGCATCGTTCTCTCCCTGGGCTGCAGTAATGTGTCTCCTTCCCTTCTGCCCTTGCCTCAAGTGTGTAGACCTCAGCTTGGGGGTATGGTTTTAGGATATCCTTAGAGACCAAGGGAACATAAGGCCACCCTCTGAAACATCTCAGAAATCCCAACCCTGAAAGACCGCACGTTGCTATGCATTGGCCAGCCATGGCTCCGCTGCTCCAAAGCGCTCCCTGAAGACAAGAAGAATTAGTACTGCATGAAGTAATACTGCTTCTTAGAAAGCAAATGGCTTGAGAAAGCCAGTAGTGGTTACCAAAAGGGACTGTAAAGGGGCACAATGTCCTTTGGAAATGCTAGTCAGGGGATATGGCCCAACAACTTTAAAACCACTATTTTGTTTTGGGAACTTTCTTCACTTCTTCAGTTCAGGGCATAAATATGAGGCTCCGTAGCCAGATATCCCAGCTGAGTCCCTCCAGCTCTGTTCAAATCAGGTTCCCAATAGCCTTTTTAGGGAAGAAAAAGGCAAAATATCTCCCTGGCCTACATGTGTGGTGATTTCATGTAGGTTCAACATCACTTCATTACAGAGCTAACTTCAGGCGCAGTACTTGCTGAGTTCAACTACCTATTCATGTGTAATTGTTCACGTTAAAAGGACTGTGGTATTTTCTTTATGTATTTCTTTTAGTAGCATGTCAGAGGAGGTAAGCTAAGGCTGTAAGGACACTTGCACACTAGGGCAGTTTCTGCTCTTTCCAGTGCCTCTCTTATCTCTTTCAAGAAGAGAATCTAGAAGCCAAGTGGCAGGTTTACTTCACCAGGAAGAAGACAGTTGTCAGAGTCAGAGGAGAAATCTGCAGGAAAGAGATCAAGAAGTAGAAACCTTTAAGCTTCAACCCTGTCTCCAGAGATCTCAGGTGTCACTCCTGCCCGGGACTTTTAATACAAGACCCATTTAGTAGCTTTGAGTCAGGCCAGGTGACTTTCTCCACAAGTCACCTGAAATCATTGCTGTCTCCAGCCGATTGTGTTTCAAAAGTCAGTGATGGCCAGGAGGAAAACAGAGGGAATTAAATTATATTTAATCCCCACTTTACTGAAGCTCAGAGATACAGATCGCACCATGGGGACAAGTCACTAATTATTTCTGTTGACTTAAAGGTAGCCTATGGCAGCTCCAAAGGCAGGCAGCCTGCAGCAGAAATGCAGCCTGAACTGTTAGTGATTGAAATAGTTTGTGCATGCATATCCCCATGCAAGGAACTTCTTGGCGTAAAAGGTCCTGCGAGAGCAGTATGGGCGATTAGGCCCATACAACGAAAATGTTACTCTGTTCAGCTTCTAGCTTGGGTGTAAAAAGTAATTCAGGGTGCCAAAACAGTGTTTTTACTTATCCGAAACAGATTTTTTTCACTTGGTCATTCAGATCGGATACAGGAGCCCTGGATGAACTTTTCCTCTCCCTGATTCAAACCAGCAATTTCTTCTTAAACAAAACCCAGACTGTCTGGGCACTCACAAGGGTTACTCTGTGGTAGTTAAGGATTTGGGGAAACGGGTCTCTCTCTCTCTCCTGGCTGGATGCCATACCAAGTTCTTCAGCATCCAAAGCTGTGGGGCTGGTGGGCAGCATGGTTTCCCATGAGGAGGGTGCTCCTCCTGCTCCAGCCTGTACATGTTTCTTCTTGCCTCTCTCTAGCTGTCACTTACCCCCACAATAACGTTATTCCCCTGGGCTGAGTGATATGAATTTAATCCCTGGAGGCAGAGAGGAGGACTGAATCTGGTTTCCCACTGCCCGTGTGGATTCCCTCACCACCAGGCTATTCAGGAAAGCAACTGCTACCTCCAATTGCTTTAATAATCCTTTGATTCCTCAGCTTGTACTGCCAGTGCCCAAAATGAAATTCTTTGCCATTTGTTTTGCCTGAAAATATTCCACAAAACTGCTTCCAATTTATGAATGGATTTGGCTACCTCAGAACCTCATTTTTAGCAAAGTCGCGACTTGCCAAAACCCTCACCCAGTGCTATTCTTGAGCACTTTGCCCAATCTTATGTTTCAGAAGCAGTGCCTGTGTACAGTGTGGTTGCTACAACCTTCCCTCCAAGTCCTCTCCTCCCTCAGTCAAAACAGGAAGGCAGGAGAGGAGCTGCGGCCAACGCCCCTTGACCTTCCAGGGAGACAGCGAGTATTTATGTGGAGGCACTGGGCTGATATCTCAGCTGTGTTGACAGGGATGAGTTATAAAGTGAAGCGGGCATAAGTGCAGTTTTAACGAGGCGTAGGATTTCCAGGATTTAGGAGTGGTTTTAGCACCTTTCTCCTCTGAGCCTGCTCATCCCCACACCCCATCTGCTTCCAGATGGGTACCAGTACCGCTCACTGGGCTGTGCTGGGAACTGAGCACCAATGGTGCAGGAAGGTGGCAGGAGCCTGAGGGGCTGATCCGGCTTTGCCGCGGCGTGGGGCCACACCATGACCTCATCAAGGGGGCTGCCCCCCTCCCCTTCCCCTGTAGGGCTGCCCTCTCCCTCCTCCCTCCCCACCCCAGAGAATTGGGTCAACGGCTCAGAGGCCCTTGGGCAGGGAAAGCTGGACACGGCGCATCTGCTGGAGCCTTGGCAGAGGCGCTCCTGCATGCGTGGGGCTTTGCCAGAAGGATCTGCAGAGCCAGACAGAGGCAGAATTGGCCTCAAATTTTAAAGCCATCTGGAGGGCCTTGATAGTCCAGATTCACTGCTCCCATGGTGGTTCCATCCCAGACCCATGAGGAGAGGGGATATTTGGGAAAGGGAAAAGGGAATAGGGGAAGGAGTCAGTGACCAAGATTTTCAGTGTTTTGCTCGAGTCCAGCCTTGCTAGGACAAACAGCCTAGTTTACAAAAGCAAGACTCTGATACAACTTCCTTTCCTGTGCGAAGGAGAATGCACAACCAACTTCAGCACACTGAAACCTGCACCAAAAAGCAAACCAAGCTTTTTAATTATGCAATTATTATATTCCCTTAAAAATAAGGATAGGCTACACCAATTAAAGCAGCACAAATGATTTCTAATTGTTTTTGATAAACAGCCCAAATTCATAACTAATTTCAGCAACCAGTAAAGACTCCTTTCCTTCTGCTAGCAGATGAGCTGATAGCAATGGATTCACTGCACTTTCCTGCTGTGCTAGAAGAATGAAATAAAAAGAAATCCCTAACATTGCACTACCAGTGTTATTATTCTCAAAGAATTAGCTGAATTCTTGTCATCCTGACCTGTATCCAGTCCCAAGAAAGAAAAGTTCTCTACCAACAAGGGGGGAAAGAGCATTTGATAAAATTAATTAATCTGATTATCAAATAAACCTTTTCTACAGTGGTCCAGCTCTGCTCCAGTTGAGTGATGTGCTTCGTTGAGCCAGTGGACTCGTATGCAGGACAAAATTTTGGTCAATAGATTTTTTGTTCAGTGTTTCACAACTGGAGGAGCATGACTTATCTCCCAAAGTCGTCTTTGGGAGAACAATTAAGTTATTTAAGATGAGCAAGGCAAGCTGCTGACACATTTCAATTCTGAAGGCACTGCTGTGCAGTTTATCCAGACAAAGCCCAAAACATGAAAGCTGGCCTCCTGCCTCTGTTTTCTTGTAACCGACTGTCGGAGAAGATTTCCCTGCTCCGTAGCTAACTAGATCTGCCTGGCTTGCTTAACCAGCAAGCGCATTCCTGTACTTCAGGAAGAACACTCTGGGCTCGTTATGAGCTACTGGGCTGTAGCGTGAGATTGAGAAAACAGATTTGTTTTGGACAAGCTGCTCTGACATGGAGGTGCCAGGGTGAATAACCTTTGAAAAAAAAAAAAAAGTAATCTGCCTCCAAGAGCAAGATGAATAATGTGACAAATTAATGGCTCTGTATTTTATATCAAAGCACAAAATGACTAGAAGTCATGGAGATCTGACTCATGAGCAAAAATAGCATGCTGGGGACGGCTGGCACCATTGCTACCACCACCTGCCTGCCCCCACCGCTGGAGAATGGGTGGCTCAGATGCTGCTTCTTAAGCAATTCAGCCGCAAAAGGCTACAGCTAAGCATTTTAAAGGAAACATGTCAGCGCTAGTTTGTAGTCTCACTTATTAAGATAAACCTTGAAACAATCCCGAGTTGCCACAAAGCCTTTCAGCTCTGGAGGCAGGAGGAACAGGACAGAAACCTCGACAGGCATCCAGATGGAAGTTGCGCCAGGCACAAGTCAACACTCGGCAGAGCATCTTGTCCCACCTAAGTAACACTTCGCTGCCACAGCAATATGTTGACAGAAGCCCTCCTCCCCCCCACACTCCTCTCCCCTTATCAGCAAAGCAGCCTTTTTTTCAGATGGGCAAGCTTTAAACCGTGACCTATTTAAACGTCCTGCCCCATCACCAACCAGTAGCTGCAAACAATTCTGCAACAAATCCTATAGCACCTTGCTACCACTTTTCCACAGCTGCCCTCAGAGACAAGTTCGCTGATTTGAATATGCTGTCTTAATCCTAGCGTAAGGCTTCAGCCCAGCTTCTACAGATAAACACACAGTGTTTCACCTGGTTGTCTGTGAAAATGAGACTTTTGCAAGTGTCTTATCTGTGCTGCTTTCTCTACCTCCTCTCAGCTCCTCCTCCCATCCATAACTTTATAACGTGTTTATTGCTTAGAGAAAGACAGCTCAGAAAACCAAACTCCTACAAATACAGGGGGAAGGAGAACGGGGTGGTAGGGTACATGCACCCATCCCCACTGAGGGTGCAGTTACACAGCAGCTTCAGTTACTCTAAACTGAAGTTGCTATAGCAATACTCTGCCTGCATCATCCTGTTGTCCCCCCTCTTCTATCACCAGAAAACAAAGGAGGTGCATGAGAAAAGCAAAAAGCTACTACCCAGGGACTAATTCAGCTGGAAACCAACCCTACCTAAAAATGATTCATTTTTGCTGGATGAGCTCCACACAAAGGCTTGCTGTCCGCCTCAACCTGCAGGAGGGCAAAGGAGGCTGCAGGATTTTGCAGGGATGGGGGAGAAAGGAGCAAGACTGTTGCCGTGCTAATTTAGGGATATTTTAATTTCTGCAGAACGAACTCTTAGCAGGGTTATATAGTACTACCAAGAAGCTGCCTCTGAAAGGGGAATCCCATCTACCTCCCTTCTCAGCTCTCGCAGATTACTTGCCACTCTGAGCTCCCTGCCTGAGACTGGCTAATGCCACAGCATTGGGCCTCGGCTCATCCAGGCTGCAGGTGGGAAGGGCAGCAAGGTTGAAGCACCCCTTCTGCCGGCAGCCTCATTTTTCTCAACTTAAAACTACTGTAAATTTGCAACTGAAGCGTTGGGGGCATGATATACAAGCTTGGAAAGAGATGCTTCAAGTTTGCTCAGAGCTATTTTGTCACTGAATTATGCAACATTCTGCTTTGCTGCATTAGAACTCCTGTTAGAGACCTTAATTTTGTTTCACTTACAGTTATTCAAAAAGAATGCACCAGCTGAAGATATCTCCAGAAACTCTGCTGATGTGGGGGATGTCGCCCAGCCTCTGAAATTGCAGATTCCCATTAATTCTTCCCGTGTAAACCCCCATTGTTAACCAGGGAGATCTGCAGCCCCCGGGGTTTCTTACACCCTTTCTGCATCACTCATGCACTGCCTGCAGCAGTGTTTCTTCTTCGAGACTGTTATTAATATACAATAGTACAAATAGAGGTTGTGAAGTGGCTTTAATCAAGAGTTTTCTCTAAAAAGGTATTTTTAAATACTTTGTGGTACACACCGTATTGCGTCTCGACTCTGATACTATTACACAAGTAGGGTTCTGGCCACGAACTCTCTTTTCCTACTCTTCAAACAAACAAACAAAAAAGCGCTGCTGAAAGATAAGGCGGTTTGGGAGAGCGGCAGGCAGCAGCTAGCGAGTTGCCTTCGCGCTCCCAGGTGAGCAGAGGGCAGGAGCATCAGGTGTGCTCCCGCAGCTCCGGCGCCGCTGAACCGGCGGCAGCTCGGGGGGATGGATGCCTGCCCGGGACACGCACAACCGAAGGATGTGGAATATTTGCGAGTAGTTTGGCCGCTGGCAGTCAGCTGTGGGGGCCACAGGAATCAGGATGCAGGAATTTGTGTCTTTGTTTCAGGAACATTCCTTGGAAAGTGTCGGGGCCAGCTGCAAGACGGTCCGAAATCCCTCGTGCAGGGGGGCAGCGGCATCGTGTCCCTCCCCTGCGCCGGCTCCGGGCTTTACGGGTCCGAGGACTCCGAGCTGCCCCGCCAGGGAGCCGGTACTCTCTGGGTGTCACATCGCGTCCCGGTGACCGCGGCGGCCCCGGTGCTGCACCGCCCCGACTCCCGGCTGAGCCGCCCCCGCGTCCCTTCGCCGTGCGCCCACGGGTGCGGAGCGGAGCGGCGGGCGGCACACCGGCAATTTATTTTTTATTTTATTTTTTTCCCCCCACCTTTTCCTCCTCTGCGCGCCGCCCGTACCGCTCACGCGAGCGCTCGGGCTTCAACTTTGTCCGGGGAAAGGAGCAAAAAGAGAAATAGCCGGGAAGGGAGGGAAGGAGGGTGAAATGAGCAGACAGCACCGGCTCGGGGTGGAGGGCGGGGGTTCCTGCAGCCAGGGCGGTCGCCACCTGACCCCGCCAGCGGAGCGGGGCGTCCCGGCGCCCCCGGACTTACTTTCTGGGGGTCGGCGTAGGTGCCCAGCCCCAGGAGCGGGATGCTGTTCCCGTCGCTCAGCGGGATGCGGTGGCTCTCGGCTGTCAGGTTCATCGTGCCGGCAGGTAGAGCCGCCCTGAGCCCGGGGCTGCCTCTGTAGGGGCGGCAACGCCCAACGGCGGCCCCTCCGAACCGGTACCCACCGACGGACGGACCGACCGGCAGGACCGACGGCGCCTCTGCAGGGGATGAAGTACGAACTGCCCGCTCCCGCCGGCGGGAACAGCCTTTTTGGGGGGCTGAGCCACGTGTGCCCGTGGCGGCTCCGCACCGCGTACCGCCCCGCGCCCCGCCCCGCCGCGGACACCGGCGGCCCCCGGGAGGGCCCCCCCCGGGCCCCTCCGGACCGCCCCGCCGAGCGGGACCCCCCCGGGCCCCTCCGGACCGCCCCGC
>WKFP01014120.1:66427-120483 GCA_011057875.1 Pterocles orientalis | reverse complement strand
AGGCTGCTCCGTGTGAAAGGCAAGGGGGGGCGGTGGGCATCCTGCCCTCCCGGGGGGGGTCGGGGGGGTCCTGCCCGCTGCCAGGGAGCCTCCTCGGGGCCCCCCTGCCCGGAGGTGCCGGCGAGGGGTGCCTGCCGTGCCCCCCCACCTGCCCCCAGAGGTGGGGCACAGGCTTCCCAGGCTTTGGGGTGGCAGATCTTGAAAGTTTTCTCACTGAGGTGTAAAGCCCTTTTTTTAAAAAAAACAAACCAACAAACAACACAACAATTTCAGGGCTAATAAAGACACTTTGTGTCGTCTGGGGACAGTTTCTACCTTTCCTTTCCAAAGGGTACAGGCCACAGGTTGAAAACCACTGCTGTAGGGGTAAGGGAGGAATGAAGAAAATCCCAGAGAGCAGATTGGTGAGTAGTTCCTCTGCCTCAGCGTGAGTCCCAAGTTACAGTGAACGGGCTGAAGTTCCTCACCGTCTGTTTCTGCTCTGCTGTGGAAAAAATGTATGTATTTCCTATCACTGATATCCCAGAAGGGGACAATGCCCTTTATGAGATTCAACTCACGGCTCTTATTGTCCTTTCTGGCCCTCATAAAACACTCAGGGTGTTTTATGCCTTTACACCACTCTGTAGAGATGTGCTCTGTCCTGAGCCAGATATTTTGTGCCCTGTAACTGTGTCTGTGCTATGTTCCTCCCATTTGATTTTTGAAGTGTAGGGTCTTATCTGTCTTCCTAGATCAACATGAAATTAAACCCCCAGAGAACATTATTCCTCAGCCGTAACAATATCTTTTGCCTCCAGATTATTTTATCTCCTCTAATACTCCACTTGGCTTTCTGTCCATGGTAATAGTTCAGCAGGTTACACAATTCCAAGAAAGGTTAATGGATCCATTGTGATAAGTTATCTTTGCAGGGTTCTTGAAATCTATCGATGCGTACTAGTTTGCATTTGGGGAAAGGGATAGTGGCTGTTAAGGCTGGGGACCTACCTGAAGAAGACTCTACCAAGGGTCCCTTTTAGCGTTACAGGTTAGACACCTGCAAGGGTCTCTAAAGGAGATGGAAAAATTGCCACTTTTACTGGTAAGAATGTGCCAAGCAGCTCATGACTAAGTGCAAGCTCACTTGATCCCTGCCCAAAAATTCCTAGATAGCCAGGACATCCTGCAGGACAATGGTAGCATGCTGTGGTGTAAAATGCTCCTCAGGAGCTGGGCTGAGCATGGCTGAGGCTTTCAACAGCCTGTGCTTTACTTGGACAACACAATGCAAAGAACTAGCTGTAAGGTGACCTCACCTGAGAGGGGGAAGCTGGGGCAAACTGCAGCCTGGCTGTAGTTCCTGTGGGCAGCCTGGTCCTGCTACACCCCATCCACATGTTATTGTGATCCCCGGGTACCTGGAGGTGTGGGTATTTACATGTGGTGTAGAGGAAGGAAGCCCAGTGACCTTCTCCATGCCTCCCCATTGTTCCCATGTGACTGGCTACTGTTTTCTTGCTCCAGGAGAAGCTCTTATCTCCTCTCTCCGTGCCAACCATGCCTGAGCACACTATGTGTTTGTAGGAGGACAAGTCGATGCCAGCACACGGAACCGACCTCCCCATTTCCAGCCCCTCACTATTGTCCCGTGAAGGGGCCCTGCTGCCAAGTGGCTGATTCTTACCCCTGAGCTCCCACGCTCCAAGTTCAGCCCAGAACCCACTTTTCCATAATTCCTCCCAATCCATCAGTTTGCAGGGGTTAAAACAGCAGTTTGTAGAGGGTTCTACGGCACAGCTCGCTTTTTTTGCTTCAGACTCAGAGCACATCCAGCTTGCTCATGTGCTTTGGCATCAGAGCAATGCATGCCCTGAGCTGCACGTGATCGCAAGCTAAGCAAAGCACAACTGCGTCTGCAGTGCCTGTCCTGGGCAAGTGAGCAAGTGTAAGGAACCTCTGGCAGGAGTACACTAGCCTGATACACGATAGCCCTCAACAACAACTGGGAAAGAAGGATTTACAGACTTGCCATAATTCACAGGAAAGGGAGCTTGGGCAGGAGAACAATTCTTGCTTCTAGGAACAGTTGGGCAAAGTGGTCTGTCAGCTGGCAAGGCAAGCCAGGCAGCCCCAGGCACCCTGGCCCTGCTACAGGCACAGGTACAGGTCCCCGGCACTCATCAAGGTGACAGACAGCCATGGGGTAACAGGCAAAAGTCATCTCTCTTATAGATTCATGGTAGACTGGTCCTTATAAAATTCAGCCAATGTGCTTGTCAGAGAAATTGGAAAGAGGCAGATGGCCTTAACTGACAGCAAATAGAAGAAACACTTTTTATCCATGTGATTTCCTGATTCCCGTAGCAGCTCTAGCTCCCTACCCTACTGCTTTAGTGCCTTTGCAGATTTTATATCAAACCCCAGAAAACAGATAGGAAAATGTTTTGGTTTTTTTTCTATTTGCATCCAAGTTACTAGCTTGAAATAGCCTCATTTCATAGGACTTAGAAATACTAGCGGGTTTTGAGCTGACGGTGAGTATCGTTTAAAGAACAGGGAAAGCCGAATAATGCAGTTTGGAGCCTGTTGCATAAAATTCTTGTTAGTAACAATTTCTGTTAGGTGTTCAGGGCACTACAGTTCTCAGTTTCAGAACTCAAATGACTTAAGCAGACTTTTTATGAGGATGCAGTATCATCTAGCAAACTCCAAATGCAAAACAATACAAGTTTCTAGAGGCAAAGCTTTGGCTGCTGGTTGTTGTTGATCAGCAACTATTCGGGAGCTTTTATAAAATGCAGATGTGATCTCAGCTCTTTCTCTAGGAAACAAAAACAATGAGGTTTCAGCCTGGCCTTACTAGCAAGTAATGAGAATTACCATCCTATCGACACAAGTTTGCTGTCTCTAGCAAAGCTTGTAAAGCACACAAAACCACCTTCAAAAGCAGCTAGGGTAGTTTCACAATTCCTGGATCCATGGCTCAGGGTTTTACAGCTACATTAGTTGTCTCAGACAAGGAAAGAGTAGGGTTTTGAAAAGCAGCATCATATACTTTAATGTGGGGTTTTCCCCTGCCCTGTATACACATGAAAACAAAATAGATTAAAAAATATATATTAAAAAGTTAGTTATAAGTTTTTACAGGAAAAGTAGATCAGACATCTGAAGTTTCTTACTGTTAAAAAAATTGCAGATATCTCAGGTAAAGAAAGTACTTAGCAGCTTCTTTACCTGAAGGAGACTTGTCAGCAATCTTTTAAAGTAAAGAGGTCACCCTTTTACTCATTTTATCTCAAATTGCTGAGTATCCTAGGAACAGGAGGAAATGTGTGAGGCCTTTAAATATATTCTCCCCAGTTCTTGGAAGATAAAAGATGGGAATGAGAAGGAGTCATTGACTGGGAAGGGCTGGCCTTGTCGTCTTCTACGTTTCATGTTTTCTCTGAGACTTGTGGGTTGCCTCCCCACTTTTTTTTTTTTTTTTTTTTTTTTAAGCAAGCCATTGTTTTGGACAAGGGAAGATGTTAAAAATATTATTCTCCTGGATCTTGTAAATCTGGGTGTGTTTACACATTGTAGATTAGATTAGTGAGATTCTGGAGGTGGGGGACCTGTACTGCCTAAAACTTAGTTTTTTTAGAAAGAAAAATAGGAAGTATTTCTCTATTAGATAAAAGGTGCATGTTGCTACTCTGTTTCTATTTTCTGTATGAGCAGTGCACCACTCTGTGTAATTATCTGCTAGAATGCATGCTCTGCATATGTTTTTAGTTAAAATTTCTTAAAACACGGTCTTAAAGTCTGCATATTTTCAGCCTAGTCCTATAACTCACATAAATTTGCATGTGTCCATTGTGCATGTGGAATATCTATGTTGTCAACCATTTAGCTTAGAGATTTTGGTAGCATGTATCATGACCAATATTTCTTTTCCTTTTTTTTTTGCCATTAAATATGATAAACTAATACACATCAAGATAGGCTCCTAGTTATACTTTTTAACTCTAAGAAATAAGGTTTGTGTAGTATTTTGTAGAGGGACTATAAATTAAGTGAGGTTTTTTTTCATCTTCTTGATGCTTTTTTTCCATGTGGAAAAAAATGGTTTAAACTGAACAGGAGAACACTTCTTTTCCAGAAAAAAAAAGTTACAGCATCTTCTTACTCTTTATTCCCAGATTCTAACTATCATCACATATGTCATGGTGTAGTTCTCAAGGATGTCCACTGAAATGTGTGGTACCTTATACTGCCTGCGTGATTCCCTCCCATAGCAGCCAGGGGGTTTCCTGTGTGGAAGCATTTGTGATCTTTTTCCTTTGATGATGTTTGTTGCACAATGAGGCTGATCACAGTTGGGATAACAGCCTGGGCTGTGTTGGGAAGTGTGATACAATAGGACTTCTTAGCAGTTTGTATGCAAACATTTTTTCCTAGCTCCCACTGGTGCAGGTAAACTACTTCGCAAACAATGGAAGACTTAGGTGATGTGCTCTTGTTTATTTAAATAATTTTTATGTCTGCTAAGGACTTGTTCTTGGTAAGTCCTTCTTTGAAGGCCCAAAGTTTCTTTCAAATTGTGTTTAACTTACAGCTTGGTAGTAATGTGAGTGTAATATACGTATGCTTTTAATGAAACTCCTCACTGCAAGATCCACAAAGCAGTACCTAACCTCCAAAGACCTCCTCTGGCCCCATTTTTCCAGCACTGACACAGCACTTCTGCTGGGCCCTTAAGGAGAGTATGAGGACAGGGAGAAAAATGTGCCTACCACTTGTGCCTGCAGAGAGAATTAGGAAAATACTTGATGTCTGAGTTGCTTATCCCTCCTGCTTCGCATAAACGTGTTGTGGCTACAGCTGCGATAAAAGGGAAATTCCTAGGTATCCTTGACGCTATTCCATTGCTCTACTAACACTGGAAAAGTCAGGCCACTGCTGGGCTTTGATCGCTTCTCGGGTACAGGAGGCATGCCAGCAGCTGCTCCAGATTATCCTCCCACCTATTCCAGTGGCTGCGGAGCTGAACTTGCACCGTGGCGAGGCACAGGGTCTTCCCCACAGGCAATAGCAGCAATGGCCATCCCAGTCCGTCTCTGTCCCCATGCTGCCTGGGATCGGGAACAGAGCCCAGGGCTGTGGCATTGCCTTGAAGGCAGGATGCCGCAGAACTTGGGCCAGGTGCTGAGGGGTGCTGTAGGGTGCTGTGCCAGGGCAGATGGTGGTAGAAATAGTGAGCACCACTCAGCAGTTTAAGCCTCCTCTTGTTTGGATTGTAGTCACTAAATGCATCTGTGGTAGATGCTCTACCAGAGGGAGCAGCCATGTGGAAAAGCTTGCTGTCTCCATGGCCAAGGGAGAGGAGAAGCAAAATCTCCCACCACGAGAGCCAAAATTAGCCAGGTTGTTTATACACCGCCACTGTGTTTCCTATGGCACAACAGGAGGGCATCCAGAACTAGCAGTAGGGCACCTAAAATTGCCCTTTTTCCCTTTGGGGTCCACTTGGGGTGGTGAGTCAGTCTGTTAGCCTCCAGGGAGAGCTACTGATGGGCTGAAAGGCCCTGTGAAGGACCAGGAGCTGTCAGGAGAGGGAAAGAGATGCTCTGTTTTAAAAGGTAACCTTCCTAATCCTTTGGAAAGGTAATCCTCTAGTCCTTTACCAGTGTCATTTACATAGGTGCTGTCTCACGAGCCTGCTGTGTTTCGGGCACTGTCCTCACTCTCAAGCTGGGTATCAGCAGGGCTTGCAGCGAATCAAGGCAGAAGCCAGCTTTTGTTTTCCCCTACTCTGTTTACTGATGTTATCACTTTCTTCTAGCAACAGTATCTCAGTTTCTGCTCTGGACTGTCTCTGCCATGGCACATGCAGGACCCTGGACCTGATGAGCACTGTCTGTCACATCCCTGGGCAAAGGTCAGTAGCTGCATGGTGGCCTCTGGATTCCTCAGATACCGATGCTTGTTACGTGGGGAGGTGTTAACCTTTGGCCCTGAGTAAGCGTCCTCATATCTCACCTCAGTTAGTCTGGCCTGCTATTTGATCTTCTCCAACATAAAGCCCTTTCCTTTGACATCCTGCAAAGCTAAGCCCCATCTTGATGATTTCCAGTATGCCATCCACCTGATGCCGGTGGAAAATTCCCTGTGCATTGCACTCAGTTCTGAGTGAGCGGTGGCAGAAGGGGCATCCCAAGAAGGGATAATTGGTCCTTCACAGCCCCTCTCGCTTACAGAGGCCATGGGGATGGAGGACCAGTGATGGGTCCTGCTGTGTCACCTCTCTTTCTCACACAAAAGAGGGACAGCCACCGTGGGAAAATGTTGATACCGTACGTGTCATGCGACTAAGTTGTTTTGAGAGTTTGGGGTTTTTTTAAACTGATGCAGTGGGACTGACTCACTGAGAGGGCCATGCCCCTGTGTGAGTCCTTTAATTCAAATCAGGCTTTTAAGACAGAGTAAGACACATCAGCAGATCTCACCATGTTCCAAAAATATGAGATTTCTCTTGCCTCCTTTTAATACAGAGCTTGGTGAGGGGCTTCCCTCAGTACACCACCACTTTTCCTGCCATCTCCCATGTTTACCTTGCCTGTAACCTCACACGGCTCCCTTGGGTCCACCTCAGGGCTGTACAGGAGGTCCTCTTAATTCAGCTCTGATGAATGATCATTTCACTTCCTTGCACTGGATAAACAGCTGTTTTCTGTGTTACCTGCCTTGCTGACACAGTGTTTCTTTCCTTGCCTCCAGCAACAAGCACAGGCATCGGACAACAGAGCAACAGAGCCGCGCTGACACCTTCTTGCCGTCGGGACAGTGTGAAAAACACATGGTATTTTTTGACAGCACACCACCTGACAAATGGTCTTGAGATAAAATAGCAGGAACAGGCACTTGCAGTTTCTTTCCCATATGTTTTACTATTCAAAAATCTGAAAGCAACACAGGCCTTGAGAAGAGGGTCCCAAAGTGGCCAGTCCCCATTGACCAGCTTCACTTCGAGCTTCAAGTCCCTGGTGGGGGCAGCTCTTCCTTTGAAGTACATCTCACTTAGGCCAGAGCTGACGTCAGGAGGAGGAAACTATTAGCTTGTAAAGAGAGCCCCGCAGGTAAAGTCTGGTCTTTAAATGGTCTGCTGGTTTCTTTGCTTGCAGGTATTTCCTGTGGATGCTCTAAAAATGGAAGGTATTGTGGGTTTTGCTGGTGCCGCCTGCTAGTGGACAATGCTCTCTGTGTGCAGGAACAGGGAATTTAGAAGTGTAGGCTTTGAAGCATCCCATCGATGCATTTCAGTCTACCTGCATGCTTTTAAAAGTGTGCCAGAGCTCTTTAAAAGGCCAGATAAACTCAGCTTTGTGTGGGTTAGTCGTTTTCCTGGAGCTGGTATGCCGGAAGAGCTCCCTGTGCTCTGCAGGGGACCATCTCGCAGCGGTGGAGAAGGGCAGTGCTGGGGGGGCAGAGCACGCTGCCGAAGGAAGCAAAGTCCCACTTGAGTGTCTGTGTGTTACGAACAGAGGTTTTATTGGGGCTGGTGGGACTTACAGCTGTGTTCCACTCTATTGCATGTCTAGTGCCAGCGTGCTACACACTGATCACAATGTTTTTTTGCTTTCAGTACTCTCTCAATTTGCCATGGCCATTCTTTTTGTTGGCTTTGGAGAAAATGACTTTTTTTCATCACCTGCTCTTCTTTTCCCACATTGCCACTGAATTTTTTATGTTCACATGTACATTGGCAGATGGGGAAATCTCCTGATGTGTTGTGTAACACCCTTATCATATTCTGCCAAGTTCTACCAGCCTCTTGCTTGCCTTCCATACCACCTTGCCCATTTGAACTGCATTGTCAGGTTCATTCAAGTTTATGCCCAAATAGCTGCCTTTTATCAAAGGCTTGCCCTTCTGCTTTTCCATGCCTTGTGTCATCTTGTGCAATGAGGCAGCATGATGTTAAACCTCCTCTCTCTGAGGCATTGTGTAGCATCTCTGCAAATCAAATGGTAACGATCCAATTTGGGATTAGGAAATGGAGGCAGATGAACAATTCCTCATTTGCGTAAGACTGGAAAAAACAGTCAGGACAGAGCTGGGGTAGACCCAGAATAAGTCTTGGTGCTGCTGCCTGTCATAACAAGAAAGGGGAGTTTTCACTAACTTCTTTTTCTAAGATGATTTGTTAAATCTTCTGTAATTAGTTTAGTAAACAGTAATAGGTGGGAAGCAAAGGACAAAATGTTCTCTTCCAGCTTCCATAGGTTACTTGGTATCTCTCATAGCCATAAGAGATTAATGGTAGCCCCAGGGTAGGATTGTACCATAAAGTTTTTGTTAAATATTTTAAAACCAGTTAAAGAGACATTACCAATTCGAGCTTTTTAAAATTCTGCAAAGTGATTTCTTTCTATTGTTGGCAAAAAAACTTTGAAATACTGGGTCCTGAAATTTTTAATTACTTAAAAAACACCAGCTATGTATGCTCTGCTGGTGCTGACCCTATACTGTGACAGCAATTCAACTAGTTACACACAGCACTGTTGCAGGCAGACAACAAATAAAATGCTCTGAAATGGAAAATCATTTTTCCTAGCTTCTTTCGTTTACAGAAGGATTTTAAATCTTACTCATAATCCCAGTAAGTGACATTTTAGACAGGAGGGTTTGGGTTCTCCTACCAATTTGGTGATGTCTTTTTCAGATAGTCCTTCCTGAAAACTATCGAATCTGCAAACTGAGAAATGAGAAAATCATTATGTGAGCATAATAATAATTATTAGGTAGTCTAATCCTTATCTTCATAAGGTACAAACCCTGGGATATAAACTTGGAAATATAATGAGCACTCCTGAGGTTACAGTGTCCGTTCAGTGTGGAATCAGATAAGGTAAGGAACATCTTTTTAGACTAGATAACTTTGTTGTGAAAATTTTCTTCACATTTTTATATTGAAACAGAAATTACTTTTGTTAGGATGAATCAAAATTACAAGTATGCATGCTCTTTTAACTGGCTCCTCTCTCACTGGGAAGCAGCTAATTCCATCTACTCTTTATTCCCTGCTTACACCTGTTCCTTCCCAGATGCACACATCTCTTACTTTTAAATCCCTTTTTAATTGTTAACCATGACTAAAACTCCTTGTTGTTTAGAAAGGAGCCTGTCAGGGCACCTCTTGGGCTGCTGTAGCATCCTCTGAAGGACAAAAGCCTCTCCTTGGTACTTAGAGTCCCTTGGATGTGGTCTACCTCTGTCCGTGAAACGACAGCAAAGGCTAGGGCAGCAATATTTGCCCCTTCTGCGCTGTCCATTTACAGGACGCTCTCTCTGCCCATCCTCAGATCTGTACGTTGCAGAAGGTAGACGCATCCCTGCAGTGCACCTGGTGATCTCTTGCACACTTGTGGGGCTGATGCATGCCTCGGGGAGCCCAGCAAGGCTGGGGGGGAGTGAGCCTTGGCCCGCTGTCACCACCTTGACTTGCAGCTTATTGTTCACCCACAGCTGGGACCTGGTAGACTTTTTTTTTTTTTTTAAATCTCTGTTTTGTATAAATCCTTGTAGCTGTAGCACTTCATCTGATGTGACTAACACGTATGGTTTTTCTCTGCTCTTTCCCCTGAGGAAGGCGGGGGGAGGCTAGTGTGGGCAGCACAATATTTCTGCCTTGGTCTGGTTATTTTAGAAACAAACTTAAAAACATATGCTCATTTCAGTTCATTTATGTGACAGAGACAAGGTCAGAGAGATAGGCCTGGAAAGTGAAGCTGAAACTTTCCTCAGAGCTGGGCGGTGCTCAGGGATCCTGTTACATGGAGTTTATTGCAAGCTGGTGTTTAAATTCGCTATAGCCTTCCCCATCATTGTATTTTTAAAGGTCCCTTTCTTTTCTAGATCTTAATTTTCTTTCCTTTTCCTTTGTTCACTTTCTTCATTTGCCATTCTCTTCAGGACAATTTCATGTTTGGAAATACCCTCTGTTCTGCAGTAATCATCACATATATGTACAATATTTGTACAATTGTGTACAAATATTGATAGCCCTAATTTTATCATTATCTAGATCCTTTTTGTGTTGCATTTTGTGCCCTTGTTCCACAATTCCTATCTAAACTTCCTCTATTTTTGAGGCAGGCTGTACCCCTGGAATACGCACATGTTAATAAGGCAACAGTTGGGCTTGGCAGGAAATGGGGATGGAATATTTTCCTATGCAAAAGTCAGGATTGGCACACCTGGTTTTCATTCTTCATCAAAGCAAAATGAGAGTTTTATAAATCATGGTGGGAAGAAACCTGAGGAGGGGAGATTTCAGGAGATAAAGCCCTGTCTGGATGTGGAGCTGAAGCCCCTGCCTCAGTGAGCTCGCTGGCTGGGGCTGCTCTCCTCTTGACCAGTGTTTAAAGGCTCAGAAAACGAGAAGAAAAATGAGAAAACAAATAGCAATTAACTTAATCATGAGCAGAGAGCACCTGGGTGCAATGTAGGAGGTAGAAGTTCAAGCCTTTGCTGAAGTCTGTCACAACAAAGAATTAAACTTTCTCCTTCATGTTCTCCTCCACCATTGTAATCCCTGTGGCTGCTGGGGCTCATCCTGCTTCTCACCAGCCAGACCTTCCCTGGGGCTGGGAACTTTCAGCAGCTCAGTGTTTCTCTTGGGAAAAAGTTGCCATCAAGTGCTTCCCATCACTTCTAGGAATGCAAATGGGATTTGATGAAGACAGCGGTCATTCGGTTATACCTCTATACAGCATCTTATGGTCTTTTGTGTAAATATTGTTATAAACTTCAATTAAAAAAAAAGGTAAATTGGGGGTTTTCTGAGGGGTTTTGGTAAACTCTTGTGCTTTGTTACTGTGGTGATGCTACAGAAATGTGATTAGTGGGGTCAGAGAGAATCTAATCTGGCCATATTTGTGAAAGAAAGATGAGATATTTTATAGGAGCACATGGTTTTGAGCACTCCTTTTTGTTTTTCCTCCTAGTGATATTGGTGGAGATTCAGTTGTTAATTTTAATGGGAGCAAGTTCAGCCCTCCACTAACTGAAAACTGGAAAACATCTACTCAACCACTTCTGAGTTGTCTGGATGTAAGTAAAAGTGATCAGAGGCTTTTTTGTTGCTCAGAGAATGTGTTTGCCACAGTGGAGTAATAAACGTTCCCAGATTTTATTCCTTAAAAATGTTAATTAAATAAGAGGTCAGTCCCATCTGTAAACAAGGCTGTCTGAATTTAATGTTAACAGAAAGCATCAGGGGCTTTTACATTTTTTTTTCCCTGTGGCTGAGCACCGGTAGAGTTGCTTTTTAGAAAACGTAGTGCATATGATTCTTCTGTTTATTAGAAAATAAACAGAAAACACATGCCAAGCAGCAGCAGCTTCAAAAGATCCTTGCTGCAATATCAGTGCCAGAGCTGTGCAAGAGTCTCCTAATAAAAGGGGAAAGCAAACAAGTTGTTTTCAGGCACTTTGCTAGAAAGCTGAAACTCTGGCCAGTTTAGTGAAAGGTTTATGAACCTTCTGGGGAGTTTCTGCTACATCTAATGAACATACACTGATTTTTTTGCTGCTGCTTTGAAACCAGCTGAAAATCAATATTGATTTGAGGATTCAAACAGAAAAGAGGAGAAAGGGACACTTCTAGGATGGGAAATCTTGTACAGACACCCTCAAAAACCAAAGCAGCTGCTTTTTTTGTTGGACTGGCAGGAATGCTGTGCAGAGTGGGGGAAGCGGTCAGCTCTCAAACTTTTGGGTAATGACATCCCACTCACTCTCCCCCTACCCTGTGGTTGATGTCAGCAGCACTGCACAGTGCTGTTCACATTAACTGCCCAAACTAGAGGTCTATAAGGCTTGTGAGACCCCTGCAACACAGCAGGAGGGACCAGCTCTGTGTAGGGACCCAGGGTACATGAGCTCGGCAGCTGCAGCGGTGGAGTTACCTCTTTCAGCTGTCCCTAATTGTTTTGCCATGGCAGTGTGTGAAGTTTAGCACGACTAACATCCTGCTTTTTGGACACTACCTGTATCTGGAGTATCATAATTTAAGGCTAGTGTGCATACCTCTGTCTGGAGTGCTTTGTATCCCACACCCTGTGCCTCCTTTGCTTTTTTATATAAAGTGGCTTGTACATGGTATCGTTTTACTACAACAACGCTTCCTAGACACTGCTGTAACTAGAGATACCCTGACCTTACAGTCATGTGCTGGGTATTTCTTGTGCCAAAACTAAAAGGTAAGAAAATAGAAACTAAAAGGATAGAGCAATCACTGGGTATGTATTTGCATTGCTTTCTGCTAAGCTTGTAAATAGTCTAGTTCGTGGCAACATTTCTGTTCGGGGTTTCTGCTTCATTTCTGCTTGGTAACTGGCTTTGAAGAGGCTTGGGGATTTAATTTGCTTTTTCAGGAGAGAGAGAAGAGAGGTAAGAGGAGGTTGATTGAGGCTATCATGAGGCTGGTGAAGCTGTAGCGCACAGAGCACCAGCTGGAAGCATGGCTCGCTCTTCACATGTGTTTAGGGAGGCAGCATCATTCCCAGGCAGGATGGACAGCTGGCAAAGAAGAAAAGGAAAGCACAAAAATACTCTGTAGTCACATGGCCAGGTTTTCCTTGGGCTCACCTTTAGCCCCCATCCCCATCACCTTTCTCAGGCAAGGCTGTCTCTCCAGGCTTGTCTAAAAAAGAGCTACACCCTTTTAATTAAAGCTGTGTGTTTAAGCAGGTTTCCAGTAAACTAGGGCAAGTGCCTGTATTCTTATTTCAGCATGAAGGTGGATTACAATTTTTTTTTCTTAAATAATTGAATTTTGAGTTATTTTAGCTTAGGTAAATCAGTTAACAGCAGGCTGAAATTAGTACATCATTTTCATACCTCCTCAAAAAAGTTTGTGATACGGTGTTTAGAATTGTAAAGAATCATGCTGGATGAAGTTTGACAACCCGTGGCTCCTTTCCAGAAAGGTGAAGAGGAACAGATTTCTTTTGTACCAGGTCTTCTGGATCTGGTTTTGCTGAGTGATCCCCAAACACTCTCTGCTGTGTCTTGCTGTACCCAGACTCCTTCCTATTATGTCAGTGTGTGGTCCCTTATAGCACCTCTCATGATTTTAGCTGGTGACCTCTTAAAGAACAAATACATGCTTCTCTGCTGAGGAATGCAAGGATAGGGGCATGGAAATTTCTGACATTTGAAACGTAATTTCAGTGTTCAAATTTAAAAGTGTATTTTTATTAAGTAGCTAAGAGACTGTCAAAGACGAATGAAAATTGCTTGTATGGGAGGGTGGCTTCGCATGTCCCACCAGATGAGAAGGCCTTGTGATAGCCCAAAAGCTCTTCTGGAATCCCTTGCCAAAGGGCCACAGCTTTTGTAACGGCTGCGGCTGCCTCTTGGCTGTAAGAGAGCTTATTCCTCTGAGAATCAGAGCCCTTTTCTTGCCCACTCTGTCTTTGAACCAAACAGCATGAAACCTAAACGATGCCTTATGACTTCCCGAATTTTGCGATACGCTTGGATGATTTTGCCAGCATTGTTCATGCGAAGCAGTCAGATAAGTGGAAGGACTTTGCATGTGGCTCTTCCTCTCTGAATTGTCCCATGGTGGCCCACCCCATTGGACCACCCCAGAGGGTGAATGAACAGCAGCCGTTCATTAACGCGGAACAGAGATCCGGTGCTGGCCATAGGAAGTAAAAGCCCTAGAGCACACTGCAGTAGCCTTGTTCTCCCTTTACAAAGCTGCTCTCTGTTAAACTACGGTATTGACCCGCACCGGCATACAAATGCTTTTCGTTAGGGTTTGCACACTGCATTACATGAGGGTGCAGTTAAAAAGCAAATGAACAAAACCTGCTTGTGGTAATTTACTGTTTAATGGTACCGGAAGTAAGTTTAATCAGGGAAAAAAATGACTGGGGTGATTATGCCCAACTGTAGCACTGGAAGGAGTGGGGCACTCAGGTGCTGAGGTGGTGGCTTCACTGGTGGCTCTGGAAGAGATGGATTATTTGCAAAATCTCAGCCGGATGTAGTTCTCCCAGAACACAGCCGACTCCTAAGACACACATCCTTATAAGTTTAATAAGATGTTAAAGAAGAACTTGAAATGTTCATTCACATTCCTGTTCTGGATCATTTCTTTGACCATCTGGTGCCGATTTTTTTTTTTTTTTAAGATGCTTTTGCATCCTACACATGACTTTCTGCTTACCCTTTGGGCCCCAGTTTGGCAGAGTGCCTGGGAATGTGCTTGGTGTCCCATCCCTTCTTAACTTAGCAAAACATTGAAGATGGTGTGTAACAATGAGCTGTGATGCTTCCGCTCCCACCTCACCAGGAGAGCCTCATCCTACCAGCTGCTAGAGCAGCTTTTGGTTGGAAGGTGGGAGAAGGATGCGAGAGTTTATACAAACAGCACTTTTATTCCCAGGGAAGTTTCTAACAGTTGTTTTGGTGGCTCGCTCAGATTTGCATACTTCAATACTGATAGCAGCCTGGCATCAAGGTGGTAAGAGGGAGAACTGTTCAAAGAAAAAAATTCCTTTCATGGATCTGAGTAGAGTTACTCTCTGACACTGGGAACTGAAAGACTTTCCAGCTGAGCCCCAGTTTCCCCTGTGTATTAGTGCTACAATTATGAATGTAGCTGGGTTTTGCAGTGTGAAAATTTAGATCATTTGCTTAGGGGGAGGAAAAGCAAAAACTCTACCCTTTCTGAACTGACCAGCGTGAAAGGGCATATTTAAAGCTGAAGAAGAGCAACCATGGAGAACATCTGCTGGAAAGTGAAACACAAGAAATTACAATGAACAAACACTGAATTGCATATATTTTTAGTAGGTCTGTGTGTGCATGGATGTGATGGAGAGAGGGAGAGGAAGCTGTAGTTCCAGACTGAATTAGGAGTGATTTTAAGTCCACTGAAGGAAACTGATGTAAATGGCTTTGGGTGCATGTTTTTCACATGGGGCAGCACCCCTCCTGCCACCACTGGCTTGCTGGGGACCCATTTGGCCAGCAAAGTTGTGCCATCTCCGAGCAGCATGGGCTAAGGCAGCAGAGCTCTTTTCCACCAGCACTGCTGCATCTCCCATCTGCTCTTTGGCGGGAAAGATACCTTGATGAGGGGAGGTATCCAGCTTGATTCCTATGCTCTGAGCAAGTCTTGCTCTGCTGGCACAACACTGCTGTATGAATTGAATAATAAGCTAAAACAGCTGAACTGTTTTGTTTGTTTAAAAGGCATTTTACAGTGGCATGATTAAACACTGCTCTTAAACTGAACATTTTAATTGTACTTCTCTGCATGTCTTTTTCTTTGTCATGTTGATGAAGTTCTTATTTATTTGACCAACATATCTTGGCTAACACTACGTTGTTCTCTGCTCCAGGCGGCCTCTTTGGTTCAGGTGCTACCACAGCTTTTCTAGGAAGCGAGCCAGAATTTTTCTGGTCATCAGAGTACATTTGCATTTGTTCATTGGTGTTCTTCTTCCCTTATCTCTGTTTGTATTATGTTACCATCCAGGGTGTTCCTGCACTTGGCCTGTGTTTCTATGGTGCCCAGAAGATGACACCTCTGTGAGCTTGTGGTCAGTGTGTGGGACAAAAAGCCCCAGAGAGAGTGGCTAGAGATTGCTATAAAGATCGCAATGTTGTATTTTGTTTTTCTAAGTGAAATTCCTGCTGTAGGTCTTCCTATGTGCTGAAATAAGGAATCCATATGAGTGTCTTCATTCCATGTGTGTTTATTATCAAAGTCCTTCAGGTTTTGTTTGACTATTTTGATGTGTCCAGTTTCTTATCTGATGCCTTCTGGTTACCTTTCTAATTCAGGGACAAAGTCTAAAGAAAGATTGGCATCTACTTATGGAGGGTGGAGTTGGCAGAGAAATGGGTTAGCTCTGCCCCCTTTTTAATGAGAAAGTTGTCCTTGTAAAATAAACCCAGCTGAAAGAGAAAGGGTTCCTGTGTCTCCTGCAACTTCTGTTGTCACAGTCCCCAGAAGGAATATGTCTCATTTTAAACTAGAGGGGCAAGACTGCTCCTGCTGTGGAGCTGTGGTAGCATAGGTGATGGAGCTGAAGGAACATGTTCAGAAAGAGAAATCAACTGCAGTTAAACGTCTCTTGGGACTGTTTTCATGACCTGTCCTCAAGGACATCCAAGGACCAAAGTCCCACACTATCCCCAAGTGCTCCACTCCACTGTTTCATCATCCCTGCTGCTGCAAAACACAGGCTCTCATGCTTCACCTGTGTTGTGGTTTAAGGCCACCCAGCAAACTAAGCACCACAGCAGCCTCTTGCTAAAAACCTTGTGGGCTGAGGCAAGGACAGGGAGGGTTCACTCACCACTTATGGTCACGGGCAAGAAACAGACTTGACTTGGGAAAACACAAAAACAATTTAATCTGTTAACAATCAAAAACCCCCCAAGCAGAGCAAGATAATAAGAAAGAGAACTACATCTTAAAAAGGCACCTCTCTCCTAACCCTTGCTTCTTCCCAGGCCCAAACGCTTTGTTCCCAGTTTCTCTACCTTCTCCCCTCTAGCAGCGCAGGGGGAAGGTAATGGGGGTTGCGGTCAGTCCATCCCGCATTGTCTCTGCTGCTCCTTCCTCCTCAGGGGAGGCTCCTCACAGTCCTCCCTGCTCCAGCGTGGGGTCCCTCTCACGGGACAGTCCTTCACAAACTGCTCCAGTGTGAGTCCTTCCCACAGGCCGCAGTTCTCCTCTGACTGCTCCAGCATGGGGCTCTCCCACATATTCACGGCTTCCTTCGGGCACAGTTCCTTCTTCCAGCGTGGGGTCCTCCATGGCTCCATCTCCATGAGCTGCAGGCGAGCTCTGCTCTCTGTGGGCTGCACAGGGACAACGTGTGTCACCAGCTCTTCACCACGGGCTGCAGGGGAAACTCTGCTCCGGCACTTCCTCCCTCTCCTTCCTTTTTATTGACCTTCGTGTCTGCGCAGTTGTCTCTCTCACACCCTTCTCCTCTCTCAGCTGCAGGTTCTTTCTCTGGCTCCTGAGGAACTCCCGGCTCTCGGGCGGGGGCTGCGCTGGGTCGGCTGGGCCATGGCGGGGGCTGGGCAGGCAGCAGGCAGCAGCTGGACAGACAGACCGGCCAGGCTGGGCCCTGCCCAGGGCTGTGCCCCCGCTCCCTGCACTGTGCTCCGTCTTCGGTGTGTCATTTGCAGAGGCACTGATGGGCTTGGCCTTAGCCAGAGGTGGGTCCAGCCTGGAGCTGGAGAAACTTCCAGCAGTTTCTCACAGGGGCCATCTCGGTAGTGCTCCCCCCTGCTACCAAAACCTTGGAGCTGGGGAACTTTTAGTAGTTCCTTACAGGAGCCATCACTGTAGACCTTCCCCTGCTACCAAACAAACTCAGCACACAAAACCACAACAACCTGAATCTCCCTTCCTGTGATTTAAAGACTATTACTTCTTGCCACAATCCCCCCAAAACCTCCATTGTGTATACTTTATGTGTGTTCTGCCTGCTTTAACATACTTTGTGTTTCTGAGAGAAGACAGAAGACAAGAAAGTCAACTGACACCTTACAAGGTGACTTGTAAGCCTTCCTGGCTGGGTAGGGGCTTGTCTGGAAGACAGCAATCTCCGTTGTTACCATACCAGTGTAGTTTCAAAGCACCTAAGAGTGTTCTGGTGGATAGTATTTAATGAGTGGCGATACTTGGATACTGCAAATAAATATGAGAAGGTTTATTACAAAGAGCATGTGTTTTCTTACTATGCGCTTGCAATCTACCGTTTGTCGGGAGCAGCAGTAATTCTGCGACCTCATTCATGCTAAGGTGAGGAACCACGGGTACGTACCAGAGTCGACAGTGAAATACCTGAGCACAGCAAGACCGCAGGCAAGCTTGTGGTGATTATCAATGGGATATTTATAATTGTGTCCAGGTAATAAGCACGATGAGTTATTCACAATATTTCCTGTTGGTAGAGAGAACATTGCACTTACATTAAATGGGAGGGGGGGGAATGAATAGGGAAAAGGTTAATGGTGGTTGCTTCACAGGAGACCAGAAAGAAAAATCCACTCCAGGGTCACTTGCTCTATTCCTCTGATGCTCTGCCAGAGCAGAATTTACCTCATCTCTCAACTGTTTCTCCTATTCCAGCTTGAAATGCCTGAAGCAATGGTGATGATGTCATTCTTGTGAGCTATAGCACAAGGTAAAAGTGAGTGTCAATGGAGGAGGATGAAAACAGCTCTCAAACAGGCAAGTCTCCTTGAGAACCAGGTTAACATCTTTTCAAGTACCTAAACAACCCATCTCAAGTGGCCGTGAAACAGCTGATTTTTCCGTGTTTCACCAAAGCTGGAGGAAAAGCAGTGGTTTCGGACAGCATTCCGCAGTCACTGCTTTAATTTTGGAAAATTAATTTAAAAAAAATAATTCTAGTGAACTGAATAAAGCTGAATTAGCAAATCACAGATACCCAGATGGAACAGTGTCCTGTTTATAAGGAAAGACTGCGGTTACTGTGGTCAGACAGCCAGGCCACAGGCCAGGTCATGCCTCCTAAACATATTTTATCTAACCTCATGTCACAGGCAGGATGTGGGGAATGTAAGATTTTCTCTTCTGAAAGGTAAGGGCCATTAACAGAGATTGTAGACTGGCATCACTCCCTTGACAGCGGCTTTGCCTTACACTAGCTGAACCTTGGCTTCTTAATTAGGGTATCAGAGGAAATTTCCAGACCTGCCAGGATCAGGATTGGTGCATATGCACCTCAGTGGCTTTCCCCTGGCAGCCAAGAAGGCAAAGGCAGGCTGCAACCAGGCCTGAATGGACCCATTCTTCTCAGCCAAGTGCTAACGCTTAAGGTAGGTCTCTGCTCAGCAAACACAGGGTGTGACTGTATCACATAAATCATGTGTGCAGCTAACATTGTCTAGAAACCACGAGGCTGTAGCTAGAGCCCCTGGAGAGTCTTTGCTCCTGCCATTTGCACTCACACGCCTGTGCTGGTCTGCCCTGGCTGCAGATATTGCATAGGACAGCTGGAAGAAGCCGTCAGGGCTACAGAAGCATGTCTGTTTGGTTGGCTGGAGCTAAGGGGACATCTAGTGGTGGTATTTTAAGATCCTGTAACTACAGGCATCTATTTTTTCCATTGTTTCTGCAGCTTCCTTGAAAGTGATACGCAGAGGCAGCAGTGAGATTAAAGGTGTCTCGTGTCATGTTTCCCCTGTAAAAGAAACTTCCAATTTTAATTACTAGATACAGGCAAAGTTCAGCTCAGTCTCTATGCAGTGATCCCTGTAGTCCTGCAGTAGAAACGGGGCTTCCAAATGCAAAATGGGCATAACTGGTGCAAAACCAATTCTGTCTTCCTGACCTTGGCCTGACGGGGTTTATATGGCCACTGTGTCTGCACATGGAGACCCCAGACCATAATCAAAAGTTAATTTAAACATTATAGTTTGATTTTTGTATGTGAATGTACAGAACATATAAGACACGCATGACTTAGGGAGTGCAGTGAGATCCCACTGTATGATACAAACATGCAGAAATTGGTTGTTGGTTTCTCAATACTCTGCATTGATTTCCTCGGTCATATATGAACTCACCTTGGACAATAGTTGGGGCCTTAGCACAGGGTAAAACTAAGAGACAGCACTGTATCCCCCTTATCCACATGCTTATATACGGCTGTGACTAAAGTGAATGTATGTAACTACAGGTAGCAACGCAAGACAACACAGTGAACAAATATTGAAGAAAGATTAAAAGAGGACTGGTAATATCATCCTGTTTTCTTTTAGGATTTACAGAGATTTTCCTTGGTAAATATTATACAGTTGGCAATGATAGGTTCGCTCTAAAGGAATGTGCTCGCAGACAGAAAACTCTTTGGCAAAATGGTCTTAGAGGCTGTGCCACTAACTCGGAGAGAAACCCAGATGCAGCTCCCAAAAGGATGGTCCTCCCAGATGAGGATCATTGCAACAGGCAGACATGGTAATGTATTGCTAAACTGCCTCCTCTTTCTCCCCAGTCTAAGAAACGGATCGTTTCCTCAATGTAAATGAACTAATTACTTATTTTTCAGGCTATTAAACCAAATGCAATGTATACATGCCCCCCTGATGTGTTCTGGAACTGCTGCTGCTACAATCACAGCAGGGAAGGATTTCGTTGCTGCTGTTGCCCTGGTTTTCTTGTGCCACATTATTAGACAAAGCTGTCTCTTGTTTTTGGGTTTTCTTTAATGCACAGGGAAATTTCTGCTCTAGCTCCTTGGCAAGTTTTCTTTTCTGAACCCCAGAATTAATTTATTTGAATTTCTTTGCTATTTCAGTTCTTTGCTATTTCTCAATAATTCATTCTCTCTTTTTTATTTCTTTCTCCTAGTATGAGGTCTTTTTTCCCTTCTCAAACTAGTGATCAACAGAAAGACATTGAGTAAGAATGTCTCACCCTTAACCATCTAATTAATTTAGCCCAGACTTTTCTCTGACTTTCTGGCATATGTGTTCACAAGGCTAGGCATTAACTTGATTACAGAACAGCCCTCAGTGATGAAATAGCTCTGATGCAGAGCAGGGAGCACAGGCAGACCTCAGACATGTATTGTTCCTTCAAGCAAGCTTTCATGGTCCTATGCTTGGAGACAGATAAAATTCCCCATGTGATGCACTGAAGTGTTTTCCCTTTCCTTGGATTCACAGTGAAATGTGTTGTGTTGTGTTTTGTTTTGTTTGGGTTTTTTTAATTATATTTCCTTCCTTCTCACCTCCCAGATGTTTCCAACTGCTTATTTTTGATTTTTGAAGATTTAAATTGTTCTTGTTTATTACCCGTTCTTCCTTACTTAACGTTTTTGACAAGACGTACTAAAATCCATGAAGAACATATCTGTGGGTGGGGGTAGTATTTCACTTTCCCTGTCCCTGCTTCACAACTGTAGTTGTCTCAACTTTGTCAATTTCTGAAAAATAAATGGTAGCTGTAAAGTTACAGGCTCTCACTTTACCTTTTGCTGTGCTATGACTTTTCCAAGGCTTGTAAGATCCTGAAGGACTCTGTGATGGGAAAAGATAGAAAATGCCTTTTTCCGCTGTACCAGCAAGTTCTGCAAGGCTGCCTTTCCATTGTGATATTCCCTCTTCTCACCTCGCCTTTCTCATTTACACCAAATATCACTGCTTTGGGCTGCACTGCAAACAGCAAACCCCTGAAGGAGAAAAGGGTCCTTCTCATGTGGAAGAAAGTTTCCATTTCCCAGACACTCTTGGAGTGAGTTTTGAAGTATCTTGTTGTTTTTATGAAGGATTTTGTTGTGTGCTAATTTGTGACGCACTGTGAATCAATCTGAATTTCCCAACTCTTTTGGAGCACATCATTCTATTTTCCACCTGTCTCACTGGACAGATTAGATTTGCACTTGTAGGGTCTAAGTGAAGGTTAGTACGTTTATGCATGACAGAAATCTTTTCTCCCTTCTTGTGACGTGTCTGCATGGAGTCTGTATTTAGCGTGGGTGTCCTCACGTCCAAGTAAGCTGTATCATCACTACGATGTTTGCAATGGATGTTCGGAAGACCTGGCTGTGGGCTTGCACTTTTAACTGCCCGCTACTGCTGCTGCAGCATCCCTGGCTGGCGCTGCCCGTCGCTTCTTCCGTGGAGCAACAGTGCCAACTGCTGGCTGCGGAGCCCGGCCTGCCGGGGGGACCGGCCAGGCGTGGGGGCTTGCTCCCCACTCGGCTTCATTTTAAGAGCATTGGTACCCAAACCACAGCATCCTTTTGCTGGTGCTCTGGGTACTTAGCAGTAACATCTCAGTTTGGTAGTCCTTGGTTCCATACCAAATTAATATTTCGTTACGCGCAGGTAAGCCCATGTCGGTTACCTTTCTTTGTGACATTTCTCACATTCATTTCAAAACTAATTGTTAATGTTGTTTTAAAGCTCTGCGTCTCTCCCAAATCACCCAGGGCTGGCTGCTTGGAGGGGGGAGAAAGTTCCTGCTCCAAGCAGTGGGAGGGCCATGAAAGGTATCGTGTGCTCCGTGGGATTTTTTTAATCATTCAGTTGTAGGAGCGATTTGCCACCTACAAATTTGACATGCTCATATGTGTTACGGCCAGGGTGGGGGGAAAATGAGATGGTGGTTTAAGTATTTCTGCACAGGACACCACACAGTACTTTTGGTCAGAAAAAAAAAGGGAAAGAAAACGAGAATAGGAAAAAAATTAAGAGAATGTACAGGTGTACATATAAATTTCATTTTATTAGAATTTCAGTGAAATGCTTTAATAGAATAAATGGAATTTTTTTTCCATTTTCCAAATGGAAAATACAGGTGTGTTTCTTTAAAAGTTTCCCATGAGAAGGTGTTCTCTTTTTTTTTTTTTTTTTTTTTTTTTTTTCCCAATGCCTTCGTAGGGAAGACTAAACTCGGCAGAAAAAAAAAAAGGCATTTTGATGTTAACTTGAAAGATAGGATCACTGAAAACTCCTCCTGTGAAACAGAAACCTCAGGGACTTGGGAGGCTTTTTCAGGTGGAGCTTATAAATCCTATGACAAAAGTAGCTCCCAGCAGCCTGTTGCTGCCTTAGCATCATAGACCCCTCTAGGAGCCCTGAGGTGGCCCTGGGCACAATTGGGGATGGGAGGGCCACCGCACTCTGCTCAGCAGAGGAGAAATTGCGTGCAAGTGCAGTGCTGCCTATGCTGTGAGTCCTGTGGCAGCCAAGCACTTTGCTAGATGTCGGGACTGGGAAATTTGAGCAATTAAGGGACAGTCTCAGTCAGTTTTTCAAGTCTGTGATTTCTTCATTGATGGGAGTGCTGGGAATGGTTTGAAAGTGAAATTCAGGTATTACCTAACAACTCAGAGAGCAGAAGGCAAACAAACAGGAAAGGAGCTTTTAATTAAAGAAGCTGCATGGTTTATAAACAAAACTCAATATTTTTGAGGTCTTGGCATGTGTTTTGGGGCTTGTGCCTGAGTTTGAGCATAGTACAAACATGTCAATATCCCAAGCCTTTGCTGTTACCATAGTTTTCACTTATTTACCTGTATGGAAGCCATATCCTGGATACACTCACAGTCCTTATTTCTAACACTCTGGAAAAGAAGAATGAGGACATCAGAAGCTATTCAAATATCTAATCTGACCCCTGCAGATAAGGATTTACATGGGGTAAAATCTGTACCAAGAATGAGTCATATGTGACTCCAGACCTCCCTAACTAAGCAGAAAACTGCTACTGCCCTGAGCTCAAAATGTTTAAGGAGCTTGGAATTCTTGTTTCTTAGCAAATGCTTTTGAATATTCCAGGAAATTATTGTAAATATTGTAATAGCTGGAGGTGAAGAAAGAATAACTTGGAGCAGGTTAAAAAGGGTAACTACATTATAGCAGATGTGTACTGCAAACACCTGCAAGTGCTACTCAGTTGAATTCTCTCACAACCCATTTTTAACTAGATTTTGTGGGAGGGGGAGAATGGGGACATCAGCCTTGCTGGTTAAGTTGTTTTTCTATCAAGAGAAGTGAGTGACAGACCCGACACAAGGAAGCATGCAGGGGAGAGCCAAGTATAACCATCCTCTTTTCAGTGACAGCAAGCTGTTAGGTTGACCTAAGCCACAACGTGTAACATCACCTCAGTGTTTGGGAGATAGATAATTGTCCTGGTTTCGGCTGGGATAGAGTTCATCTTCTTCTTAGTAGCTAGAATAGCTCTGTGTTTTGGATTTAGTATGGGATTTGGTATGAGAAAAATGTTGATAATATACTGATGTTTTCAGTTGTTGCTAAGAAATCAAGGAGTTTTCAACTTCCCATGCTTTGCTAGTGTGCAGCTGCACAAGAAGCTGGGAGGGAGCCAAGCCAGAGCAACGGATCCAAACTGGCCAATGGAATATCCTGTATCATGCCACATCATGCTCAGTGTCTAGATGGGGATTGTCTGGGAAGCGCCTTCTCCCCTGGGATTGCGGTTTTGGGATTTCCTCTCCTTTGAGATCGTTAGCCAGGAATGGACTGGTCCTTGGTCAGCAGGTGGTGAGCAGTTGTACTGTGTATCACTTGTTTGTATAGTCTATTATTATTATTATTATTATTATTATTTTATTTTATTTCAATTATTAATTTGTTCTTATCTCAACCCAAGAGTCTGCTTACCTTTGCCCCTTTGATTCTCTCCCTCATCACCTGGCATGGGGGAGGGTGAGCAAGCCACTGCCTGGTGTTTGACTGCCAGACGGGTTAAAACCACAACAATAATCCAGACTTTGAAATCCCAGCTGATCCTCCTGGCCTTTGTCGCTCCCCCATTTCCTCCCACACAGGACCTGTTCTGGTTTTCCACTTGCTGACAATAACCACATTCATATATGAAGACGGATTTAATCTGATGACATTATAAATAAAGTTCCATAATAAGAAATGTTACTGTAATACTTGTGTTTACAGTTTGAATATTACATGGCATTCAGCTGGATTTCTTCTTTGCATGACCGTTGCTTAAATCACCTAATTGCCATGTTTTACTTTAAATTGCTGAGTACAGAGACATTTTTATTTAGTGTTATAACCACATTTCACATAGGGTTTGGGCTTTTTATAGGAGTTTTGCCATTTACATTGCTCATTATAAGTCTTTCAGGTCTGTATTTTAACATTTTAGTTGTACCAATTATGGCTGAGCCTGTAAAATAACAGTTAATTCTGTTCATTAAAAATAGAGAAAATCACAGATTTGGTCAACATCAGGAACTTGTTTGAGTCACTAAGGGCATGTCTGGAAGCCTGAGGGTGGGAAGCCAGAAGTGGCTGGAAAGACACCAAAGAAAGCACAGAAATTATGTGAGATGTAGAAGAGCGGGACATCCCTTTTCGGGGAGCTGCACCACTTGAAAAACCCCTGTAATTAACTTTCAAAGATTATAAAAAATAAAATGACATGCATGCTCTGAAGGAACGAGAGATTAGAACTACTTCCCTCACCACAAGAAGGACATTGAGGTGCTGGAGCGGGTCCAGAGAAGGGCAATGAAGGTGGTGAAGGGTCTGGAGCACAGTTCTTACAAGGAGCAGCTGAGGGAGCTGGGGTTGTTTAGTCTAGAGAAGAGGAGGCTGAGAGGAGACCTTATCACTCTCTACAACTGCCTGAAAGGAGGGTGTAGTGAGGTGGGTGCTGGCCTCTTCTCTAAAGTAACAAGTGATAGGACAAGAGGAAATGGCCTCAAGTTACACCAGGGAAGGTTTAGGCTGGATATTAGGAAAAATTTCTTCACTGAAAGAGTGGTCAGACATTGGAACAGGCTGCCCAAGGAGGTGGTGGAGTCATCATCCCTGGAAGGGTTCAAGAAACATGTAGATGTGGTGCTTAGGGACATGGTTTAGTGAGTTAGGTGGTGTTGGGTTGGACTTGATGATCCTTGAGGTCTTTTCCAACCTTAATGGTTCTATGATTCTACTTCTTGCCTATGAGCTTGCCAGCAGGACTCAGTACTGCTGCTGACCTTCCAGCTGGAGACTTGCAGCCATTTTATGAAGCTCCCCAATACCCTCTTACCAACGAGTGGTTAAAAGACCACTCCCTGGGTTTTTTGTTTTACCACCTGCAGCATATTTCTTCCCTATGAAACAGCTACCTGTCAGGTCTGACTGGGACTCAGGTGCCTTTGCACCTCCCCTCCTTGCCCCGAGCCACCCTTCTTTTCTTCCCCAAATCTCCAGGGCTTGGTCTCTCCCTGTGTGCCAGGGACCTGGACCCGACTTCCTCAGTAGGAACACACACCAACGTGAGAAAAGCCATGCAACAAGGCATTGCTTGTGAAGGAAATTGAAATTCTATGAAATTTATTTCTCCAGTATGTACTGGTCTGTTTATAACGAGAGTGTCTTGATTCTTTGTTACCGATGTTTGAGCTGGATGTCATGTCGGTTTTTTTTAATTGAATAAAATTAAAATCTTCCCAGGACATGTGGCTGCAATTCTCAAGAGTCCTGTTCTGACCATGCTCTGATTTATTTTACTTTGACACAGACACACATTACTCCTAAGCCGTATATTTCTCTGAGTAAAGGGAGCAGGACACATGCTTTATTATCCATTACAAGCCTTTGCCACTGAGATAACCTGCCTCTTACCATGAATATATTGTTATTTTTCCTAATGGTGAAGCAGAACCAAAAGAGCTGTGCAGCCCCAACCCAGAGGCGAGGGGCGGTAGTTGTGTGCGCAGAGGTGAGATGTGTGGCTGTTGCTCTGGGTGCCAGCCCTGGGGTTTCACTGGTGGAGTGGGATGCCGTGGGGACAGGGGAGGTGGCTGTGTCTGCTGAGCCATCGGGGATGGCTGTCCCTGAGGCCAGGGCCAGGAGTTGTGTGTGTGGAGTTGGAGCCGAGAGCCGCGATGCCACTAGATGTCCCTTGTCACCCGAGTGAGGTAGGCGGCTCGTCCCCATCCCTGCGCTGTGGGGGTGTGTGATGCAGTGTTATAAAGAAGCCAGTGTTTGAAGCGTTAAATATGGAGAGAGGTTGTGTCTGTCTTAAGAAAAAGCCTTGTACTAGCCTGAGAGGTAATATTGTGGGTAGCAAGGAGAAAGTTACTTCTTCAACCTTTCTCTTAATTTCACAGTGAAAGAGACTCTTTTGTACAGAGGTGTTTATTCTGAAGGGCTATTTCTGCCAGGGCCAATCCAAATTTCTTGTTGAAAAAAGAAGTTGCACTAGGAAATGCTGGTTTGGTAAGATTCACACCGTGGCTTTGGGTAAGTTTTGCCAACTCTGGCACAGGCTTGTGCAGTGCAAGGTGGGCTCCTGGCAGCCTGCATCAGCAGAGCTGGGGGGGAAGGGGAGTAAGTACCGGTGGGCTTTCCTTGCACCTTCTTAGTGATTTTTACCATTTTAGGCATATTTATATTGAAAAAGTCCAGAAAAAAGCTCACTTCTGTGAAGAGCTGCTGGACACAAAACACTTTCTACTAGCTGGGGGAGGGAGGGGACGAATACATATTGAGGGAAAGAAATTGGTCTCAACCTGGTTCGGACAGAAGCTAAAGCAATAATAAAAAACCCTTTTATTCCTCTTTGCAGGCTGCTGGGGGGCAGGAGATCATGTGCTTCTTGTGAGCTGGGAGAGCCGGAGCTGGCCATTGGACACCCAGAAGGGACCTAGCCCTGTGGGGACAGCAGAAGCCACATGCCAGGCTCCTCAGGCTTTTCCCACAGGTCACCTTTCCATTGCCCTGTAGATCACCCCAGACTCAGTCCCTCCACCTCAATAGTGCAGCCACAGACCCAAAGGCTCAGTGTGCACCTACAGAGAGGTGAAAGGGCTGGTGGGAGAGGGAGCTGCCTCTGAGGTAGGTGGATGGGTGCAGGCATGAGGCATGGAGCAGGCAGAGCTAAGGGCAAGGGTCTGCAAGTTCTTGGAAGCACAACCTAAGTAGGACACAGGAAGACCTCCAAAACCTGCTTCCACCTGACCTCCCAAAACCTCTTGTTATAGAATCACACAATGGTTAGGGTTGGAAAGGACCTTAAAGATTATGGAATTCCAACCCCCCTGCCATTGGCGGGGACACCTCTCACTAGACCAGGTTGGTCAAAGCCTCATCCAGCCTGGCCTTGAATACCTCCAGGGATGGGGCATCCACAACTTCCCTGGGCAACCTCTTCCAGTATCTAACCACCCTCACAGTGAAATTTTTTTTTCCTGATATCTCATCTAAATCTACCCTCTTTCAGCTTATAACTGCTACCCTTCATCCTGTCACTACACTCCCTGATACAGAGTGTTTCCCCATCTCTCCTGTAGGCCACCTTCAGGTACGGGAAGGCTGCTATTATGTCTCTTTGGAGCCTTCTTTTCTCCAGGCTGAACAACCCCAATTCTTTCAGCCAGTCCTCATAGGGGAGGTGCTTCAACCCTCTGACCATCTTCGTGACTCTCCTCTGGACTCTCTCCAACAGGTCCATGTCTTTTTTATGTTGGGGGCCCCACATCTGAACACAGTACTCCAGGTGGGGTCTCACGAGAGCAGAGTAGAGGGGGAGAATCACCTCCTTCAACCTGCTGCTAATGCTTCTCTTGATGCAGCCCAGGACACGGTTGGCTTTCTGGGCTGCAAAAGCACAATGCCAGCTCATGTTCAGCCTTTCATCAACCAACACCTCCAAGTCTTTCTCCTCAGGGCTGCTCTCTATCCATTCTCTGCCCAGCCTGTATTTGTGCTTGGGATTGCCTCAACCCACATGCAGAACCTTGCACTTGGCCTTGTTGAACTTCATGAGATTGGCACTGGCCCACCTCTCAAGCCTGTCAAGTTCCCTCTGGATGGCATCCCTTCCCTCCAGTCTGTCTACCACACCACACAGCTTGGTGTCATCAGCAAACTTGCTGAGGGTGCACTCGATCCCACTGTCCACGTTGCCAAGAAAGATATTAAACAACACTGGTCCCAGTACTGACCCCGGCAGAACACCACTTGTCACCAGTCTCCACTTGGACATTGAGCCATTGACCACAACTCTCTGAGTGTGGCTGTCTAGCCAATTCCTTATCTAGTGAGTGGCCCTTCCATAGAATCCATGTCTCTCCAACTTAGACAAGGATGTCATGTGGGACTGTGTCAAAGGCTTTCCACAAGTCCAGGTAGATGATGTCAGCTGCCCTTCCCTTATCCACCAGCGCTGTGGCTCCATCATAGAAATCCACCAAATTTGTCAGGCGCGATTTGCCCTTGGTAAAGCTGTACTGGCTTTACCAATCACCTCCTTGTTTTCTATGTGCCTCAGCATAGTTTCGAGGAGGATTTGTTCCGTGATCTTGCCAGCCACAGAGGCGACACTGACTGGCCTGTAGTTTCCTGGGCTTCCCAGCCCCCTTGTCACCCAGCACACGCAGCTCCATGTGGAGCTTGTGCTGCTTGGCCACGTTGTTTGTGTTTGCCACATGGCTTGGCCATCCCTCCAGACAGCTGTGCTGGTCCTGCCGTGCCATGGATGCTCTTGCCCCTCCAGACCAGTCTGGCAGCTGGGCTAGGAGGGTAGCCTCCAACAATGGGAGGGTGCTGGCCAGTCCTGCAGTCCTTTAAGAGTTAACTCCTCCCTCTACCTTAGACGTGTGGCCATGTGTTCACTGGAGTGGAAGCTGTGTTTCCATATGTCCCTAGCTCCCATAGCTGGCAACTTGGTGTGGACATCTGTACCACATCTGTCGGCAGGTCCATGCCCTTGCAAAGACTTGCCTGAACTTGTGCTGGGTAACTCCTCCTGCTCCTGGTCCCCTGCCATGCCCCACGAGCCTTCTGCACATACCACTGTGCATACATAGTGGGTTGTGCATGCCCCTAAACTTCCCTGAAAGCAACCACACCAGCTTAGCTGCCCAGATGATATCTAGCATGTTATTAACATTTCTCAAATATAATAACTGGTTGATTGTAATCTGTTTCTTAGGATGTGCTGCTGCAGCGCATGGTTGCATGAACTAAGTTTGTGTATTCAGAGTCATATCTGTCTGTCCGAATGACAGAAATGAAGCATTTGCTGCTTTCTACTCCATTTAATCCTGCAGGAGCCTGCAGCGCTCATCCTCCTTGTGCACCAAGGTATCCATGTGTGCCACTTGCCAATCGGGGACATCTTCACCAAGTAACATCTGAGCACATCTCTTAATAACAGGGGGACTACACACAGATTATTGTGATCATAATTTGGCCAACATAGCCTTTATTACTAGTGGAGATGCTGGAGATGGAAAACTCAGCTTGACTCTCAGATCCCTGCTGGAAAGTAATAAAACAAAGAGGAACAAAATCTGCGAGTGTATTTGCTACCAAATCTTTGAAAAAAAACCACAAAAGTGGAACCCTGCCAATGCTATTGCTGGCAATTTTTCAAAGTGGAGCCTCACTCCAAGGTAGGATTAGAAGTGGAAGTGCATTTTGTGTCTCTGACATTAGTATCATGAGGTTGTGTGAAAATTGAGGGTTTATAGTCATTTGACATTTGTTTGATTCTATTGTAATTATTGTGTGCTGCTCTTACATCTTCAGAGTATTTTTGAAAATATTCTGATAACAGAATAATTAAAAAATAACTTCTGTTATCATAAAAATATGTCTATTTTGCTAATGCAAAGAACTGACAAAAGAACCATTTCAGTGGAAGCGCTCTTATAAAAAAATGGAGCGGTGTCATCGTTTTTCTTTGTTGAGAACAATGGAGAAAGGAGGTTGGCTTTTTCATAGTCTCTTTTGTTCATTCCTGGGCAATGGCAGAACTCACAGCTAAATTCTGGTGGCAGAAACTTCTCCTCTGGCGGTAGCTGAGAATGATATAATATCATGTATAACCGTAATAAGAAAAAAATATTCCCCAACCCATAGCTTGGATTTCAAATGAGCCTTCAGTAGTAAGAAATGAGCCTGTAGCACTAAGAATACAGGAAAAAGCTATTAAAATTTTTTAAACATAGAAAGAGCCACTTGATAAAATAGTGGAAAAAAAACCAGAAATGTAAATGTAATTTTAAATTCTTTATTTCACTCCCTCTCTTTTTTTCATGTTAATATATCCTTGGCTCCTAGTTCGCAACCACACACTAATTACAAATGTAAGAAAACCTAACTTTTTACCGTGCTAATTAAACTGTATGTCACATAGGCATCTGGGGAAAATTTCCCATGCTTCCCAGTGTGAATGGAAGGAAAGAGTAGTGATGCTCACTTTGAACTGGATTTTTTTTCTAGTACCTTGCAAAAAGGCTTCATTGTATTTTGATTAATCCATGCTTGGTCCACCTCCAACGTTTCCATAGAAACAGATTTTTTTTTCCTTGATGGCAACTGTTAGGAAAGCTCCTCTCTGCACAAAACCACTCCAGCTCCGAAAGCACTACTTGTTGGAAATTTAATGTGCATAAACAAAAATCCCAAATTCTTCCTTAATATTATTGTCAATACTAATAGAGAACTGTTTTCCTAATGAAACAGTGTGGTGCCTTTTCACTCTGCAAGAAAATTGAATAACAGTAGTAATCTTTCCACTGAAAGAGAGCACTTTTCCTGGTCCAGAAAAAATTAGCCTGCAAACCTTCCAAAATTAAATATTGAGAGTTCTGACGTGTGAATATTATTTAGTTCTGGATCCAAATAATTTGGCTTAATGGTTGTTAAAATTTAATTAATCTTGTTTTGCAGATTGGTAATAATTTGAACAAATTATTCTTGTGTGTCACAATTTTGGTTATGGAGTTCTGGGTTTTCTTGGTTTGGTTTTGTTTTGTGTTTTTTTTTCTCTCTGAAAGAAAAAAATACTCTCTTAATGCATGCTACTGTGATATTTGGAATAGGTTTTGAAAATCAACAAACAGAGGGAGCATTTGTGTGGTATTATTAATTTAACCAAGTGGCTGGAAACATGACAATCATTTCTCCCAGTATTTTTAGGCAGCATACTTGTTGTGTTGAATTATTAGAATTCTTGACCATTCATAAAAATAGAAAACATTTTGGTTTGGAGTGTTTTAGTTTTCAAAAAATCCAATCTAAACTTTTGCTGACAGTGCAAGTAGCTATTTTAAACTGATTGTCAGGTTTATTGTTTGGAAAATTAGAAGTTTTAGACCATAGAGAATTTATTATTTTGGTTACAAAGTAATTATTGAGGAAAACAGTTCAAATACCTCTAATTTATATTTGCCTTTTATTACAGTGACTTTTAGGAGTGCCACCCAGACTTCAAGATCCCATCATACAAGAGTCTATAAAATTACAGAACGTAAATATTTTTATTACAATAATGCTCTCACGCTAGTGGTTGTATAAGTCAGGGCAGAGATTTGTTCATAATTTTTGTTTCATCTTTGTTCATCATGGCATGGAATCTGCCAAGGGAAAACGGAAAATCACTCTGAGAGGAAAACAGAGTTTTCAAACTTCTTCCAAGGACACACTGAAAACAGAAATTATACATCAAGCCAGAGAAAAAAGCCAAAGCCTCAGTATTTCTTGGTACCTCTTTTATGTGTTCACTATTAGAATCTGTTCATATAATAAGAATACTTTTTTGTACCCTGTGCTCTACTTTAATCTTTCCTCTTAAGCTTTTGTAGCACTGTCACTTTCAGGTACTATCACTGCACTCTATAATGCTTCTCTATTGTCAGCCCGAGGTGTGAAGAGACCACATGTCTGCATGCTGGCTCTGCAGACTGGAGTCAGGTACCTGTTTGAATGACATGGGAGGCTGTGCAACTCTTAAAACAGCACAGAAAAGTGAAATAATTGCGAACACCGTGGCCTGGCTGCAACTACTTGAGTGAAATTTGATGAGGGCTCAGGGCGGAACAACTCCGTTGGCTGGGCGATGTGACAATGCCCAAAGTGATTATGTAGTCAGGATTTGGTGCTGATGTACCACAAGCTTTGGAAAACTGTTTTGCCCAAAGCTCAGGGTTTCTTTGAAGACAATATTTCTCTTTTACAAGTGGGGCTGCTTTGATGAGTGCTTTGAACCTCACAAGAATCATGCGGCAGATACTTGGAGTTAGTAAGATCTTCTAGTTAGGAAGATGTTTTTTCTCCTTGATACTGCTTTCCTGCTGATTAAATGGGGATGTAACTGTTTGTTTTGTCATTTGTCCTACCCCCCAGAATGAGCAGCCCCAGGAACCTGTGGCGTCTCAGGCTCTTGGGGCTGGGAAGACACAGAACAACATTAGTGGCATTAACACCATCTTAAAATCAAGTGGGGAGTGGTACAGCCTGCAGCACTGCCGTGTGCAGCAGAGGGAAAATACTGTTTGTATGCCAACAGGCTATTCTGGGTGTGCTAACACTGAGAGTGAGCAGCTGTGAGAAAAACAGAGAACAAGCGATAGTACACTCTGAAATGGAAATCACAGCAAAGCGCCATATGTGTTGACTAAGTAGTACCGCCAGCACCCTCATTGTGCTCTGAAGAGATACCTTCCAACTCGCTTGATGAATTTCCACAAAATTGCTATGTCACACAGCAGTCCCCAGACATATCTGGAAATGCAGCCATTCCGACCCGTACACAGCACATGGGACAACACTGGTCAGCAAAACTCAGTCTTGAATGCTGCTGGAAGACCAGGCAAGACCTGAAATATTTGCCTTCGTCATTGTGTGCCTCATTAACGAATGTACATATCATCCCCTGGGAATGCAGTTTCCTAATCATGAGGTTCTTGTTGTGAGCACAGCACAGATGGACTCCTGCTTGCAGGACTCACGCATTGCAATGTTTACCTTCACCTCTTAAAGCTTTAAAACAAATACGAGAACAGAATAACAGAATATGTATTCCCTTGACAAGGCTGCTTTTCCACATGTTTGGGTTATTGATTTTCGTACCATTGTTGCAGATATTCTGACAAAATAATAAAAAGTTAATTTTATAGAAGAGTTAGGTTTGATTAAAGCATAATGTATAAGCATTGTTAGGTTTGAAGTAGGCAACTATAGAAGCATCACCAGGAAGTTGTTAGACTTTTCTATGTTTTGTTTTAAGAAACTGAGCAGACTGTCATGGACACCAGTTACGCTGCTTGGAAACCCCTTACCCTTCCCATCTGGATTTGAATATCAAGGGTTCCACTCAGTAGAGCTAAGTAGAATTGACCAATGATTGTTTTAGGGTAAGAACATTTATAAGGATATATACCTAGTAAAACCAATCGTTTTAAAGGTTACATTTGAAAGCAAGCATTTTATGCATTTCTGTGTAAAAGAACTTATGTAACAATGACTTGACAGTAAGTGTATAAAAACGAATGAACTTTGATGCAAGGTGGACACACTTGGTTGGAGCTATCCCCCGCGTCCCCATTGCTGAAATAAAGAAGTGCCACTTTCTAAATCTCCAGATTGACTTCTAGAGAGTTTCTCAACCTTTTTTTGGTAACACCATGACACTGGTGATTATCAATAGTTTCCTTTCAGTTTTGCTATTGGGTTTTTTAAAGATCTGAGAAGCTCCTGTGAGTCTGTGTCTGTCTCTGCAATGGAGTAACTCCTCCGGAGCCATGGACACAGCAGTAATGCTGCCACAGCACACGTATGTAGCCAAGGGCAAGCCAGGACTTGTGCTAGTGGGCACCTGGAATGGACTTCCTAAATTTTTGAATGAAGCAGGCTCCATTGATGCCTGTAAAATAGAAGCTAGACTATTAAAAGCAGTGAGGGCTCCATTATTACCTCATCTCTCAAACTGCTCTGCACATAACACAGCAAAGCCCTGAAAATCCAGCAGTTCTTGGACTCCCTGTCTTGATCAGAGTTGCTAAGCCCTTCTCAGCATGGCAGCTCCAGGTGCTGGCTCGGAGGTGCTTACCACAGTCCTGGATGCAGCTGCAGCTGTACATCCATCCTGGCACGGCCTCCCACATCACCTGGTCCAGAGAGCTGCTAGTGTGTGCTGCAGCCCTGCTGTAGCCACAGCCCCAGTCCTGCTTCCCTCCTCCTTCCTCACCCCTGCAAATCCTCATGGAAATTGCTCCTCAGACCAGGTGTTGCTCCCAGTGCATTTGAGGGCTCCAGGCTCTCTGCATGTGCATTGCTCTGCCAGGATGCCTGGTGGTGTCTCAAAAATGCCACCATGCTTTCTGTTCTTTCCCATGGGAAATAGCATGTTGCCTGGCCAAAAAAGCCTAGGAGCACACAGACATACCCACTATGCTCAGGACTCTGGAGTGACCTAGGCCAGACGGTATTTGACAGCTTTAGTGTTCTCCACCTGCCATCTTAATTAATTTTCATTTTCTAGCTCAGGTGAATGTACTTGTGCATAACAGCTAATTGTGCATCTAATATCAGAAGTTTTTCCAGTATCTCTAGTGTTTAATTAACTCTGGCAGTTTTGCTCTTTACTAGCTTCTCAAAAAATGTGTGCATTTGTCTTGTGGGAACACCAGGTGGATTCCAGAGGAACTCATCCTGACAATTTATTCTTCTGGATTATTTGAAGGAAAAATCAAACAATTTTGTGCTTTCGATGCAGAATAAGCTGTGAGTCAGAATCAGCTATGTCCTTTTTCCAAAACTGAGATGTCTAAAGATGTCTAATGACATGTGTCTCACTGAAAATCCCTAGGAGGCAGGTACACAGTAAAACTTCTAAAGAATCTGAGGATCTAACAGTGCTGTGAGCAACCCATGAGATTTCCAATTCTGTAATCAGTCTGGGCATCCAACTCCCACTGATTGTTGAGGTTGTGTGTCTTACCATGGCTGTTTAAAGTTCATGTTTAAAGGTTAAACATAAGAGGTTCTTACTGGCGTTGATGAATTGGAGTAATTGGCCATCATGACGCAGCAGCAGCAGTGCACAGGAAGACTGCCAGTGGGAAGGTGCCCTGGATGAAGATAAGTGCAGGGTTTGGGGCCACAAATTTGGAGGACTCTGCAGCTGCTGCTTTCATCTTAATTGGCTTCTTATTTGAGATTGTCATCTTCCAACTGGTAAACTCACAGATCATGGAAATCCGAGGTGAAAACTAGGGCACTGAAACCAGCTCCTGAGCAAGATTCCTTTCATGACTCAGATTCCTCTCACCTCGCCGTGGGCGAAGAGCACTGGGTGCAAGAACAGTGGTTCCCACAAAGAATCACATTTCAGAGACCAAAATCACAGGCACATGCACATAGTTGTGTGGTTAATTGTGAGCATGTGGAGCGTATTTTGAAAATGTTGCATAATGCAATTACTAGCTTCTGTGCTGCAAACTCCTCAGGGAAATTACTGCTGTATGAATGTACACATTAGCCATATGCCCATTGTATTTAATGTTCTGTTCAGGAAAAAATAGGTTGGTCGATAATTTGACCTAAGTTCACAGTTTGTTTTATGGGTCATCAAATTAGTCAGAACTATATTTGGTGAACTTCAAAACATAGTTATTTTAGGGCCCATAATGGGATTTGCAGGTTCTGACTGAAGGAAACATGTCCCATTACTTTTTTTTGACACTGGTGAAATATTCTACCCTGACACCTTCAAAAGCAGGCAATGCTTTTGCATGCCTCCAACTCAAGAGCCATCAGGAGTCATCAATTTTTCTAAGCACCCATCCTTTGAAAATTGGTTGCTTAAAAGTGCTGTGAGCTGAGTACCCTAGGCTTTGAATCAGAATAACTGAGGCCAGAAGGGACCTCTGGAATCATCATTCTTCAAAAGCTGTTGCCATGCTAGGGAAAGAAAAATAGCTTAGAGACTTCTTGGTGATGGTGCTTGAAAACAGAGTGTGCATGAAGAAAAGAGAAATTACAACCTTAAAAAAAAAAAAAAGGACATTCTAAACAGAAAGCACCAAGTAGTCTTTGATTTGGTTAATTCCAAACTTTCTGAGGAGTTCAGACTTTTTGACCTTGTTTTGCCAAGAGGGTTTATGCATAAGTTCAGACACCTGGGAAGGTTACAGAAGTTCATAGGTGCAGATCCTTGATGCGTTTCCCTCAGCCATCTTGCACTCAGTTACTTCTGCAGAATTTCTCATGTGCTGTGAGCCATGGCTGTGTGCTCAAGGTCTTTCATAGCCTCAAGAACAACCTGTGTAAGCACCTTATGGGGCACTACTGGGCCTTAATGACCCTGATAATCCCCACCTGGGGCCTTCAACCACACCATGGCCTCAGGGCTATTTCAGCTCAGCCTGGGGGTATTTGTCTTTTTCTGAGCTCTGTGGTGGGGTGGTGGCTTCCAGTCCCCTCTGCTAGGTAGCCCTTTTTCTTGGCTCATCCCTTGCTGAGCTGTAGGCTGTCAGTGGACACCATTACTAGCCCTCTATGTTCAGTGTTGATCTGTGTCCCTTGGTGAGGGCCTGGATGGTGGGAGGTGGCCTTTGGCTCCTGCATAATTCCCTTCATGGGGCAGCCATGGCAGTAAGAGGCGGATTCCCAGTTCCAGTTTCCTCCAGGATGGTGATCTGTCTGTTGTTACCTGCTTTTACTTAGCATACAGGTCAGTAACTATTTTTACACCCTGCACCTGACAATTTTGTAAGGCAAAATTGACTTATCTAACTTCAAACTGTACTGTTCTTATGCTCATTTTTGTTTATTGTAGCTTGTGTGTTTTACTGTGTTTTGTGTTTCAATGGCCGATGAGCACATCTCAGTGCTATACTATCTGGTAGTTCCTGTTTTATTGTGAAATCTAAGGGTTTTTCCAGTGAATGGGAACCTTTGCATTTGGTCCCAAAGGGCAAATGTCCTGGTTATTTTAAATTTTTTAAAAATTATTAGTTTAATGTGTATTTGCTGCCTCCTTTGTTGACAAGAAAGTTTTTATCCAGTTGTACCTAAATAAGTTTCCTTAGATATTAAGTAGGTTAGTTCTGTGCTATCTGAAATACCTTAAGTAGAGAGTCTTAATTAATTTTCAGTAAAGCTTATTTAATCTTTCTCATATCTGCTTAAAAATTCAGACTCTAAAACCAAATTCCATGTTTAACTTTAGTTTCAAAAATCTTCTGTGATCAGAAGTCTAACTCAAATTCCGGGTTTTAATTTGCTTTTCATTTAGCTGGAAAATGCTACTGGGTGCCTATAATATGTGTCTTTGATCCCAAGACAGTCATAAGCCACATTAAAGTTTATGGGCTTTCATGCCAAAATTCCTGTTTACCCTTAACAAAAAAAACCCAAAAAAACTAAAGAAACCCAATCACTTTTTTATAGGAAGCAACAGCTAATAAAGTAGAGATTAGCTGGAGGCTCTTGGCAGGACCAAGCAAAGCTACGTGGCCTACATAACTTCCTTGACTAAAGGCACAATGCTTAGGAAGATGGTTTTGCAGGCTCAAGGTATGTCTACACAATATTCTGCAAACCTGGGCTCACTCAGCACTCCCTGCCAGGCGGCCAGGTATTTTCCAATCTAACTTTTGGTATCATCTTCAAGGCCTAGGAGCCCCAGAGCAAGTCACATTAAAGGTCACTACAGGTTTGGTTTTTTTTCAACATGAGTTCAACTTTATGGCCCTGCTCTCTGGAACTGCTGAAATTATAGATGAAATAGGAAAAATCACGGCAAAGTCTCTGTAAATCTCTGTTCCTTAGATCCAGCATCTACCATCATTGCTCACTTATGATAAGAAGTGGTTTCTTTTCCTGCATAAAGGGAACATTTTGTTTGTGAAGCAGTTTCCATAAAAGTTGAAAGTGCTGTGTTTTTTTCAAGTAAAAAATGTTCCTTGTATTTCTCATATTAGCTATATACTCTTACTGGCACCAAGAGAACGTTGTTGGGCTATTGAAACATCTGTGACTAGAGCCTGGGCATGCCCTGGCCAGCGTTCAGTTTAGTGGCAGCAGCACCAGAACAAGCAGCTCTGTTGCTTCACCTGTGTTCTGCCCTTGTCTATTCAGGGACCCCAGCCAGTGCAGGCATGGGGTGGAAGAAAAGCTCTGGTGCTGCTGAGGAAGGATGGGTGCAGGGGGAATGAGCATGTTGGAAAATGCCAGAGCTGGCACTGCCACTGGAAAGGAAATTACGGGTCAAGCTACAGCCTTGACTCACTGCGTGCAAGGGGGGCTCAGCTTTGGTGGTGCAGTAGTCAGAACCATTTGTTACAGCATTGAAATGGGTAATGCTTTCTCTTGTTAACACAAAGAGATACAGAAATGCTCCCACTGCAGAAGGCTGGGTGAATTATTATGCTGGCTGATGAAGGGGTTTGTTCTCAAATTCCAGTGGTAAGTCACTAGGAAAATGAGTTTAGTTTCATCCTAGACCTATTTATTTCTACCACACTTGGACTGAATCACTTTTGGGGACACTTAAAAATATTTGTGTTCTATAAAATGGCACAAGTAATAGATTTATGAAGGTATAATACACTGGTTTGAGGCTTTCAGTGACTCACATGCCTTATGACTGCCCTCTACATAAAACATTCATAAGAGAAAATCTGTATAATTCGCTTCCCGCGTCTTATCGATAGTGTGAAACCACAGTTATCCAAAGTGCAGAATATTTGTTATGGCATGCAAAATTCCCATTTCGCCTTGTGATTTAGATCTCAATTAATTCTAACTCTATTATCCATCACTCTTAGTTATGGATTGTTAATGATGCGTTTGTTTCTTTGATTAAAGGATTTAATGTCAATATACATTACAGTCACAGTTTACCTCAGACTTCTTCATCACCATAACAGCCACCACAGTGTCTGGTCAAGTAAATCTCATTTTGAGTTGTGTTGTGTGTTGGTTTTTTTTGTTTCCCCCCCCCCAAGGGAATGCGTTTGTGGTTTTAAAATGTTGGAGTATATTAATGTAGCTTATCATTCTCCCCAGCACAAAATAGCTTTCAGCAGCCTTCAGATGACCAGTTCAGTGTCTCTTCTTCCTTCAGCCTGAAGCAGGGTTCTCAGCACCAGTTTGTTCTTGATAATATCACTGGACATGAGGCTAAAGGCAGGGAGGATGGGTATTTGCTGAAGTGGTGTGTGTCTCCCAAAACAAAGATTCTGCAACATGAAAGCCACTCTCTTGTTAATTTTATCATCTCCCTGTGACTCCCAAATTCCAATCTGCACTAGCAATGCAGGGCTGACCCTCTGAGAAATGTCAGTTATCTGTTTTTACACTCGAGCTTGTCTACAGGCAAAAATAGTGCTGCTTGAAATCTCCTGCTATCCAGCAATGCATATACGTGATCACTGCCTTTATTCTTGCATAACTTTAAAGGGCATTAACTGGAAATCTCTTTTCATATTAGGCAGAGGGCTACTGGTCTGCAGAGGAAGATGCTAGGTGGCACTTCTGGGTTCCTTACTGAGCACTTGCAGCAATTCAGGGCTAGTCTTCCTGCTCAGCATGGGGTGTAGTCTGGGTAGTTAGCAGCTTCCCAAGTGGGACCAGGGCAGAGAGAAGGGGTGGTTTGTAGACATATCTAAAGGTAATTTAACTTGAACCTTGCTTGGGTATTTGTGGCAGGGAGTTCACCACATTAGTGCTGAACTAAGGAGCACATGCTCTGTGAACATTAGTGCACATGCTCGGTGAAGATGTAGAGGAAGGGCGAGTCTTTTTGGTCCGAAATTGAGTTGGTGGTTGCAATCTCCCCCTGCTGTCTTTACCTTTTCCTCAGTTATTACAGAGGACTGCTGACCTCCTGCCTCTTTTGGTTGTTATCCACTTTTCAGCGTCTGCTGGTCAAGATGTTCCTCTTTATCAGTCTTCTACCTCTCCTTCAAGGTTACAGTGGTTAGCAAAGAATGCATTGCTTGTACCAGACCTCATTGTTAGATTCTGTTTTATAAAGCAACTTTTGCCTAATTCTACTTTACAAGCTGATCACAGGGATGATGGTTTATGTCTGCACAGCTACAGGAGAAGCAGTGCTGCAGTGCTTTTCTGCTGTGCCCATATGTGTCTCCTCTTCCTTCACCTCTCAGGGATGGGACCCAGCCCATGCACTGAAGAGTTGTCCTGCTTCCTTACTGCCAGCCATGCTGGGACAATGGGCCTAGCTGCCACCGACACCTATGTGATACTGCTCCCTGCAATGGGTACTGCACCTTCTAAATGGCTGTTTATAAACTACAAAAACCTCTCAGCAAATGTATATCGCAGACAATGGAAGGACTAAAGCTGCTTGGCTCTACCCAGCTGGTGGTTGCTTACAGCTCAGTGTGTTTGTCAGGGTCAGTAGGTCTACCAGACCATCTTCCAAACAAGAAAACCTTCCAAATTCTAGTCAATGAATCAAGTGTCAGGAATTTTAACAGATGACACAATCTGAAATGGCAAATTCTGTTTAATCTTTCTGGAGGCATCTACACCATGGAATCAGTTTAGGTACGAGAACTGTTGCTGAGTACGGTTTTGTGTATGGTAATTGTAGTCTCAGTGATGACACCTCCCAGCTGATAAACATGGAGGTTTTGGGGTTGGGTTTTTGTGGGGTTGTTTGGTGGTGTTTTGTGGTTTTTTTTGCATTACACTTTAAGTATTGCCATTTAGTGATCATAAGGGAGACCAGTTCTTTAAAACAAGAAAGGTGCTAACAACATTATACGCATGGTTAGAATTGCACAGGGGCAGCTCTTGCTATATGGAAAGTGGGGTCCATGTTCAGCAGAGCTGTAGAAGTTTGGGTAAAATCTGACTGAATCTTTTCTTCTTCTTGCACTAAATGTGAATGTTGCATGCACTAGCAGCAAGCCTGGTATTATACTACACCAGAAATTGAAGTATTTTCTGCCTATGCAGTAGCAAACTGTGTGTGTGTATGAGGGGGGATATCCACCAGGCAAAAAAGTATGAGAGCCACTACTGGAATTTTCTTATAAGCAGGAATAATTTTTTTTCTTGCTTTTATAGCATATTGTGCTGTAAGGCACATGCAGAACATTAGATGTGTATTTGAAACAGTATCAGAGTTTTCTTTTTCTCTCTTCCTTTCAAGTCTTCATTACCTGCTATCAATTTTTATCATTGATCTGTAGCAGAGGTTTCCACTTTTCTACAGTTCTGTAGATAGAAGTGAGTTATTAATTTATGTGTATTTAATTGATCTGGCAGGAACAGATATGGTTATATTTCACAATTGTCAGGGCTGCTGTGGTTGGTGATGGTCAAGTCATCTGACAATTGTCCGAGTTCCTTTTGGCATTGCTTTCCAGCTGTGGCCCTAGTTCATTGGATTCACATTTCAGGTTCTGCTCTACATTTTTTCTTGGTATTTTGTAGAAGCTCAGACTGCATTAAAAAGTTTCTGTGGTGTCTAATAGTTGAGCACTTTTGAAGAGCTAATAATGACATTCATTGCCCTCAGTTTTACTTTTAAGGGAATCCAAGATGGAATCTGAATTCCTGAGATATCAAAGATCTGATAAAAGCTCGCTTGTTTGTCAAGCTTGGTAAAGGTTTGCTGATAATTTGATTCCCTTTGCTGAAGCTTCCAGCTGCTCTTTATCTGTAGAAGTTTTAGTAGCATTGCATACCAAGACCTTGGACAAGACAATTGCTGTTGTGCACAGATCAATTCCAAGGCAACCAGTTACTTTGATAACATCAGTAAATCTTGTCTGGGCTTACCTTCCAACTTTTTGGATATACTGCAAAATACACTATTGCCAAACCTATGCTGGGGTTCCTAAATCCAGTTGTCTGATAGGGAAAAGGCTACCACAGCTCCATGCCCACAGGTCCAACTAGCTGTAGGGCTGGGCATGTGCTCCCAATATGTGTGCACACAAACACATGTATACAATGCACGCGTGTATACACTCAGCCAGTCCCATAGGTGAAGACAGACAGAAACACTCATTGCTCATGCAAACACAAAACAGCACCAACAGCCTCGTCCTGTTCCCATATCTGGCTGATCAGCATGAAGGTCTGTTAGTAGGAAATACATACAAATATGCAATGTGGGTCCATCCAGGTGACTGCACTCATTTTGCCCCATAAAATGTCCTTGGGTCATATAATCTCCAGCTGCCCCATGCATGTAAAAGTATATATTATTTTTTGCTCCCACACATGTGTGCACAATGGTGTCAGTCAGTGGACCCAATTGTCTCTACAGGTCCCTCTGGTAGCTGGCTCCCCTGTTTGTGTCTCAGAAGCACACATGTGAGCACCCTCTCCCCCAGGCTGCTTACCTTCCTTGCTGGCTGACCAGATTGATACTTGCTAGTGATCACACGTTGTAATGCACACCCTCACTTGCTAGAGTGGCTGGGGCAGCTATGGTGAAAACTGTGGTGATCTGATGGAAACAAGAATCCTGGCCAGCCCTGCTTACATGTGACTGGCCGCCCCTTTCCCCTCTTAGAATTATAGGATCACAGAATTGTAGAACGGTTTGGGTTGGAAGGGACCTTAGATGTCATCTAGCTCTAACCTCCCTGCTATGGGTAGGGACACCTTCCACTAGACCAGGTTGCTCAAAGCCCCATCCAGCCTGGCCTTGAACACCTCCAGGGATGGGGCATCCACAGCTTCTCTGGGCAACTTGTTCCAGTGTCTCACCACCCTCACAGTAAAGAATTTATTCCTAATGTCCAATCTAAATCTACCCTCTTTCAGCTTAAAACCATTACCCCTCATCCTGTCTCTACACTCCCTGATAGAGTCCCTCCCCATCTCTCCTGTAGGTCCCCTTTAGGTACTGTAAGGCTACTATAAGGTCTCCCCCCCCCCCAGAGCCTTCTCTTCTCCAGGCTGAACAATCCCTCTATTATACCAAACACGTTTTTCTTCAAACCATCTTGCTGCCTTCCTTCTCCCACCTACAGTTCCTCTGTTAAACATCTCATTACAAGTCCTGTGCAATCCCCAAATGCTCTTCCCTGCTGTCCTATAATGAGCAGCACGCTCCTGTCCCTATCTGGTGTGAGGTGTCCTCCTGGCCCCTGGGGCTCTCTTGGAGCAGCCCTGGGAAGGCCCAGGGCTGGGGGTCCTCTCTCTGTTATCAGATTATTGAGGTTTCTTCTGTGCTCCTTTGTGTTCATGGAAATGAGCCTTTTACTGCACAACCTAACACCCAGCACATCTCAAAGGCTTTGTCAATTGGTGTGGGATGCATTGTTGGAGGCCCTGAGTTGTGCAGTAACTTCATAGTGATTGGTATGTTCCTGTTGATAACAATCTCTGGGTTCACCCTAACTATATTTTTCTGTTGTAAACCAATTTTTGATTATTTGAGAAACTCGCTTTCCTTGACTGGCTGTTTGGTTATCTCGGAGCAGAGGGATTTGCCTGTGGTACTGCAAAATTTGTTACGTAATGTCTCAGTCTTGGTTTGCTGTCATAAGTAGTTGTCTATGGATAATTAAAAAAACCTTGCTGAAAAATAATGCACATGTGGGTAAATGCTGTTCTTGTCTGTTAAAATTTTGAACTATTGAATAACGAATCTTGCCTTTCTGTTGCTTGGGGTTTGTGGTTGAAGTGCTGTACCTTACGCTTACTCGTATAACTAGCAAACATAACAGAAAAGTTCAGTAGTAATTAGGTAAGTAAAGAAGTGTTTGTCCAGTAAGGGTTGCAAATAAAGCAAGACTAGATACTCTGCTTGATTTCACACACCGCCTTCCCTCTCCCCCGCCCTGGGCTCCTATCTTTGTGGAGAGGCAGCCTGCAGGAATAATTTCTCATCTGAGAAAGGGGCAGCCATCTGGTAGAGACACAGTTCCATTACAGGCAAAACCAGAGGTTTTGCTGTCCACCATTTTCACTGCAACGTTTTGTACCACCCCTTTGCATGTAGCATCTTTCACTTACAGAAACAAAAACACTTGTTACCTTGACTACCATGATCCTGGACTTTACACCTTTTAGCTACCAACAAAACGTAGCTTCTGCAATTAGTTCCACTAGAAAAATAAACCAGAAGAGTGAAGTCTTTTGATGAAGGTATATTTACCTCTTTTTATTTATGAGGAAATAATGAATAGTGCAGCGTATCTTCATGCTGGAGAACGCAAAGTTGTTAAGACAGTCCTCCTCCCCCATGCTGTTACATTGGCATTCGTCCTGTAATTGTGGTAGGGCAGATGTCTCTGGTGGTGACCGGGAATAACTATGATACTGTGAGGGCCAAGCTGCTAATGGAGATGGTGGTTGGCCTGTTTCTCCCTTCCATTGACACTGCCCTCTCTCCTGGTTACATCCTGTGTCAAAGGGTGGATTCAAAGTTCTTTGACTGAGGAGAGAGACAAGGATGCTCAATATAGAATTAATAAGGGAATTTACTTTCTCATATTAGCTATGTGCAAAGTGGTGCCCTAGCCCAATACATGAAGGACCCTGATATAAGGGTTTGAGGTGCGTGACCAGCCACGGGCATGTGATCAGGTGCCAAGGCCATGGTTATAGACTTGGCCTCCTCAGGCAGACATCCTATTTTTTTATTATTGGTATGGACTGTTCTCAGCTGATTAGAGCCTGTTTAGGTTGGGTCTTCAGGTCACATTGACCCTGAGCTTCTAAGATCATAGTCCCAGGTAGTGTTCGTTCTTCTAGGCAATTCATGCTGCAGCTAGCACCTTGCCTTTCATATGTGACTCTGAAGACAAATGCAACTTTTGCTCTTCAGCCCCTAAGTGGCCATTTCTAATATTTGTTACACTGCATTAATTGCTAACATCTGTCTATACTGAGGAGTAACTGCACTCCTGCTCTTGTTTTCCACTGTGAATCATGTTCAAAGCATCTGCCTTTGGAGACAGTCAGTAGAGGGCTTCCTGTCATGCAGAGACATGTCTTAGCAGAATCAAGAATCTGATGTCTTAATTTCTGCTCTTTTTTTCTTTTTTTTTAAAATAAAGGTCATTGAGGGAAACTGCCAACAAAGAAAAGAAAAACTGAAAGAAATAATTTCTTTCCACAAGGCCATCAGCTCCTCTGTAAGCATGAAGAGATTAACCGTGACTGATGGCAACTCGACCCAGCCTTTCCTGAGGGTCACCATTGTTGCTTGTGTTGTCTCAAAAACAGAGTTCCTGGCCCAGTGTGCAATAAACCAATTCAACACAGGGAGCTGAGATATTTTTATTTTGATATTGTGCAATGCTAGGTGCTAGGTGGTCAGTCCACAAAGCTGCCACACCTAGGTATTTTCATGACAGTTAATACTTAACCACAATGCCAGTACAGCCTCCTCATACGTGATGGGTCAACTAATGAGTATATTGGTTACATAACATTTCTAAACTCCACGTGCTCTGAGCAGAAGGGTCTCTAAGTGGGCCAGAGTCTTCAGGGCAGTGGGTGTGATTTTTAGTATTATATTTATATTAAAATAAGGACAGGTTGCTTCCAGATGGTGCTAATCACTAGTTTGGCTGACTACTCCAAACATACTGATTAAGTACCCATTTAGTTTACATATTTTCCAGGATATTGCTGTCTTCAAGGGTAAATCTAGCAATCCTAACCTAGACAGAGAGTATGTATTTGTTGCATTAGTGCTAACTTGACTTGCAATACAGCCTCTTGGTAGTCCTCAATTAAATTAGCACAGTTGGAGGAACGAGGGGCAATGAAGAGAAGTGAAAATTTTGTGGAAGTGAGCTGTTCAGGTCACAGTACCTCTCACCTCCCTTGTGTTTAGTTTTATTTTGGTGGTGTTTTGCCCAGATTTGTATCTTGTGGAATTGGGATGGCCATTTTGGAGAAAATGTATTAACAGAGATAAAGAAAAAACAGCAAAACCTTTAAAATATATATCCTTTGATGAAACTCCCTTCTTTTTAAAAGATGCTCAATTAAGAGGCAAATAAGGTTTGAGGCTGTGGTGTACATATAGTCATTTCCTGTGTCTGCTGCTGGTCTTCATCATTGCCTATGACAAGAGGAGCTCAAATAGAACAAAAGCAAATTTCAGTGGTTTTACTTGCAACTCATTTAACATGAATTTATGGCTGTTTGTGTTATACATCCGTTTGCATAAATAGATGAGAAATGCCAGCCCGTTGTAGAAAATCTTTAAAGATCTCCATAAAGGTAATTTTCCTTGGTAAAAGACAATCTAAGAAAAACAAAATAAAGAATTTTTAGTCTAAGTGAAAAACTGGAGCAGGGGTGAAAACAGTTGGATGATGTGCAGTATAAAGGACATTTTGCATAGGATATAACAATATGAATAAATTAATCATAAAACAACAACAAAGTAAATACGCATACTTGGTTTTATTGATACTGTTTTCCTAAAGGAGACATGTTCCAATGAATAATTGAAAACTGATTCTTTTGGATTTGTTCCAAGAAAGGAGACAATTGTCATGGTGTGACCCAGGTAGTAGCAGCAAATACCACGCAGGCGCTTGTTCATCATCCCCCCTCTCCCACGGATGGGGAAGAGAATTAAAGGGGTAAAGGGAAAAGAGACTCATGAGTTGAGATAAGAACAATTTAATAACTAAACTACAGTAATATTGAAAATAAATTATAATAATAATGACAATAATAATACTAATATATACAAATGTACAAATGAGTGATACACAATGAAACTGCTCACCACTCAGTGACCAAGGCCCAGCTCATTCCAGGCTAACAATCCCAGAGCAGAGAGAGTCCCAAAACCACAATCCCAGAAAGGAGTCTGAAAGACTGAGCTGACTGAGAGAGAGCGCTTCCAGACAGACCATCTACATACTTGGCTTGATGTCTATGATATGAAATATACCATTGGACAATTTGATTCTCAGTCCTAAACCTAAGGTCGAATCCTAAACCAGTAATTGTAAATCTTCTCCTGCACCTGCAGATACTACCAGAACATAAGAAGATGAAAAGTCCTTGATTGTCCTGGCAATAACTATAAATTTTGGTATGTTGTCAGCCTTTTTCTCAGCACAAATCCAAAACATAGCCTCTTACTAACTACTATGAAGAAAGTTAACTCTGTCCCAGCTGAAACCAGGCCACAATACTTTACCAATATTCAGTAGCCATTTATTTAATAACCAAAATAATTGAAGTTAAGATTAAGGAAAATTGTTCGCAGGTAATGAAATGTGCAGACTCTGAATAACTTGGGAACAAAGGGCTCACTCCTGTATTTGTTTAGCTTTATAATATATATGATGCCATTGAAGTCAGCACCTTAAATAAAATCACTGAAGAGTATCTAAAATAAAAAGAAAAAGCATCATAAGTTCATAAAAAGAGAGTAAATGAACAGGAGAAGAAAGACGCAAGCTTGTCAAGTTGAGCAGGGAGAAAATCAGGTTATAATTAATGAGCTAATGGATAAAGCAGAAAAATAGCTTTAAAAAAAGACTAAAAAGCTTAACACAATAACAGGACATATCTGAACACTCTGGATCCTTGATGGACACAGAACAAATATTTAATATAAATTCACACAGTTCAAGAGAAATTAGCTCTAGGTAAAACTGCTTCCAGAAACATCTGAGGATGTATTTCACAGAAAGGAAAAATTAGTGTGCAAATCCCATTTAGACACCATTGGTATATGACTACATGTGCATATTCAAAATGAGTATTTTCTTTTTGGGAGCATATAAAGTACCCTTAAACATTGTTGTTTGTCTATGATTTTTTTAAGCCAACCATTGACACAATTGATGAGATTCACGTGAGATGTGAATATATTGTCTAATACTGTGTGATCATAGAGACAAGCTGGATGAATAAAGATACACAAATACTTGTGTATGTTAATTTTAATCAGACATCTCTGAGTTACTTTACCTAAGTGTTCGTTCTTTCTTCAGTTCCTCAGCATTCAGAGGTACATCTGTGAGTGATTTAAGATGTTTTTATCACTTTCCGAATAGAAACTATGACAGTGAAATCATGCTTAGGGGCTGGAGTTTAGATTTGTGCGCATGATAGACTGAGGTGGTTAATTGTGGTTGCAGAATACAGAATTTTATTTTTATTTAGAGATGGCAGTACCCATCTCTACTTGAGAGGAAGTCAATAGGAAGTTTGGTTTGAGAATTACACTCAAGGTTCATGTTATATACTGTCAGCATAACTCTTAGGGTTTAAATTAGGATGATGTTTCTTTTCTAGTAATTAGCTTAGAGTTTTGTTTACCACCTTGGAATTCTTAGCTGTTGAGTAAAGAGTAAATTATATAAAAAGAGAAGAGGAAATGAGCTCTGTCTGATCATTCAAACCTAAAGAAGTTTGCAACTTTGCAACTTCCAGTTTTCCCCTGTACTCAGCACTGGTGAGGCCGCACCTCCAGTACTGTGTCCAGTTTTGGGCCCCTCACTGCAAGAAAGACATTGAGGCCCTGGAGCGTGTTCAGAGGAGGGCAACAAAACTGGTGAGGGGTCTGGAGCACAGGCCTTATGAGGAGAGGCTGAAGGAGCTGGGATTGTTCAGCCTGGAGAAGAGGAGGCTCAGGGGAGACCTCATTGCTCTCTATAACTTCCTGAAGGGAGGTTGTGGTGAGCTGGGGGTCAGCCTCTTCTCTCGTGTCATTAGTGATAGGACCAGAGGGAATGGTTTCAAGCTAGAGCAGGGGAGATTCAAGCTGGACATTAGGAAGTATTACTTCTCAGAAAGGGTGGTCAGGCACTGGAATGGACTGCCCAGGGAGGTGGTGGAGTCACCGACCCTGGGTGTGTTCAAGGAAAGACTGGATGTTGTGTTGAGGGACATGGTTTAGTGGGAGCTATTGATAATAGGTGAACGGTTGGACTGGATGATCTTTCAGGTCTTTTCCAACCTTGGTGATTCTATGATTCTGTGATTCTGTAATTCTATGAACTGGTAAAAAAGAGTATACTTTTCACCTTTTTGTGGTGGTGGTGTTTTTGAGGTGGTTTCTTTTTTTTTTTTTTGGTCACATTTTATGGATCCTAATCTAGGGAATTCAAAGGGACTGCAGATTTCACAGCGTCTTAAATAATAATAATAAATTAGTGCAAGGAGAAGTATGTCAACCAGAGTTAATATCTCTCAGAGATCTTTAATGTATTTTATTTTAGAAGTGACAGGAATGCCACAGCTTAAAAAAATTCTGTAAGGCAAACGGTCATTTCCTATGTGTGGTGATAATCAAATTCTAGTCCCAGGGCACAGAAAACTAAATAGTAACAGGGTGAAAATAAAACTTATTCTGTTATCTTCAAATGGACTAAATCCATGGCATTAAATTCACAATGTGAAGGATATCCTTCTAAAATGAACAGCAACAACAACAAAACCAATCCATAGCAAGAAATGAATCACTGAGGGGTTTTTCTTGAGCTTTATGATAAAGAATAACTGCCTAAAATTCCCATTGTTTTATAAACCCTAATGATCCAAAAGTGAGTATGGGAGATTTAGTGATGACAGGATGACAACAGATATTTTATGAGGTTTAAAATATTCAGTGAAAAGCAGAACGTAAAGCTTTATTCATTATGTTAAAAAGTGAATTCAGTTCGATTTATCTACTTTGAGCAACCCTCCTACAATGCTTTAAGCAGTATTAGTGAGATAATGCTAAAGTTCTTACAGAAATGGGAAAGTGCTTCAACATTAAAAAGATTATATTTTAACTCTGGAAATATTTTTAAGTGTAATCCATTACATTAATTGAAATAAACTAGTAATTCAGTGTAGAACAAAATTTGGGATACACTTGCTGGTGCTTGAGGCCAGGCTCAATTAAATATACTTAAAACAAAAATCAGTTATTAGAACAGAATGTCCTGGTTTCAGCTAGGACAGTTAACTTTCTTCATAGTAGCTTGTAAGAGGCAATGTTTTGGATTTGTGCTGAGAAGACGGCTGATAACATACTGATGTTTATAATTCCTGCCAGGACAGTCAAGGACTTTTTAGCTTCTCTGCTGTGCCAGTGTCTGCAGGTGCAGGAGAATCCATGAGGGAACACAGCCCCAATTACTAGCCTAGGAATCGACCTTGGGTTTAGGATTGAGACCTAAATTGGCCAAAGGTATGTTCCATATCATGCACGTCATGCCCGGTATATAAATGAGGATCTGTCTGGAAGTGTTCTCTGGCTCTGGGTCCCTTGTCTTCCTGGGTCATCTTGCTCCCTCAGTCACGTCTCGGTCAGCTGGAAATAGTACCAGACAGCCACTCACTCACTCCCCCCCGCTAGGATGGGGGAGAGAATCAGTGAGAAAACTTGGGTTTGAGATACAGACAGTTTAATAGGTAAAGCAAAAGCCACATGGACAAGCAAAGGAAAACAGGGAATTCATTCACTGCTTTCCATCATCAGGCAGGTGTTCAGCCATCTCCAGGAAAGCAGGGCTCCATCATACATCATGGTTACTTGGAAGACAAACACTGTACCTCTGAACATCCCCCCACTTTCTTCTTTTTCCCCCAACTTTATATGCTGAGCATGATGTCATATGGTATGGAATAACCCTTTGGCCAGCTGGGGTCAGCTGTCCCAGCTGTGTCCCCTCCCCATTTCTTGTGCACCCCCAGCCTACTTGCTGGTGGGCTGGTGTGAGAAGCAGAAAAGGCCTTGGCTCTGTGTAAGCACTGGTCAGTGCACAATTTTGCCTTTTGTGCTTTTGCTGTGTACCTACAAGCGGGTTTCCCTGTCTACTCTGCAACCTGCCTACTCTTTCCCTACCTACTCTGCAATTAGGTTGTTGAAGACAGTCATAATATCTCCCCTGAGTGTTTTCCTCCTCTTAAGGCTGAACTAAAACGTCCCTGTATTGTCAACACTGTTTTCAGCAAAATCCAAAACATAGCCTCATACTAGCTACTGTGAAGAAAATTAACTCTATCCCAGCCAAAACTACCAGAGTTTGAAAGCATAGCCACAGCAGATTTAGAAAAATCTGCAATTATTTTTTATTCTGGCATGGCTAAGCCATAAAAGCAAAGAGACAACAGCAGAGATTTCAGCCTGTGTTAGACATCTGAGATACATTCCCTATCTTCAACAGTTTTGCAAGTGATAATTGAGAGGTTCATCTTCAAAATGTTTTGGACAGTGGTAAAAGAATTAATATCACGAGCATGTTCCAAGATAGTAGTATTTTTATTCCAAAGAAAATATATGAAAACCACCAATCTAGCTGAGCTTGAAAATCATGCATTAAAGAAAGAAAACAAGCTGATATATACAAGCAAACTGGAAGTGAAGCGACTCTACCTGACTCTTGATTCTGATTCAGAAGCTATATGCTTTCTCCCATTCATGTAGGCCTAGGAAGCAAGCACCTTATCCATGGGTTTACAAAGGAATTTCTTTAACTATGGTCTTCGTAGAATCTTGCATGAAACAAACAAATTTTAATCAAACTTGCTTAGGAAAGAACATTTCTGAAGAAATTCAGAGAGCTTCGAGCCTTATCTAAGCTCTGCAAATTTCAGGAACTGATCACACTATATTGTTTAACTGGGGAGAATTTGAACAAGTGCTGAGAGTTGCTCAGATGCCATAGGACAGCCCTATGCTCTGAAGAAATAAGTCTTTATTCCACTAATGAGTGGGATGTGCTGTTTTTCTACAAAGCAAGAAAAATTGGGACAAAAACCTTTGTAACATAAATCTGCACCCCTTGTGGTAGTAGGATTCAGATTCTATAGGGAGTAGATTTAATAACCTAAGCAATAGCCAGAATATTATATAAATATTTTCTTCAATTAATGAAAGGGATACTGTGATAAAGACCACAAAAAACCACAATTTATTCAACAATACTAAACTGGGAAACACATACTTGGGTAGAAGTACAATTTTGTCACACCTTGTGAGGGAAACTGCTTTGAATCTCCAATTCCACTTTGGTGCAGAAATTCCTTATCTTCTTGGTATACTTTAAGGCCAGGTGCCATGGTAAAATTTTATGATGAATGGAGTTAATTATCTTTAAATGGTAACATGCAGTGTCTTGATGTTAGGGTAGGAGCATGATGCAGCGTTGTGTTTTATTGCTGTTTGTCATCACATTAAATTGGCTTAGCTGGGAATTGCAGCAAGAACATTAGCATTCACAACCATTACTGCCTTGAACACTGTCCAGCCTACTCACTTCATTCTTTCTTTCCCCACTCGTTCAGTAATTCTGCTTTATGCCTCTTTGAATGCAAAATAGATTCTATCAGATTTCCACCCTTTCCCTTACTGTCTTTGCTGGGAGCTGTTGCAGAGAGGAAAACTGCCTTTAAGTTTTCCACCTTGTTTCAGCCCTGTGATTACGGATGACCAGTTGTTTTTCACACCTTTGAGTTTTGTTCATTTTGTATATTGGAGAACTGTGCGAGACCTTATTAAGTACAAAAGTTGTACAGGTTTGAGCGCTTCCATTTTTATATTTTATTTGCATGTGTCGGAGAATCTGGGAACTCTGAGTGTGTAATTACACAAGTACAATTTAAGACAGGTCAGACAGAAGCTTTATTATTTATGATCATAGTGAGAGAACGTTTGGACAGCATCTACCCCTCTGCTCCTCTGTTCCTTGCCAAGTGATTGCAGAGGCCCCATCTATGTATGGTTTCAGAAACAAAAGCAAGAGGTCAGGAAATCAGTTTGATATTAAGAAAGCCAGGTATCCATCCCTGGGAGGGGTGGGCTACTTAAGTATCTTGCTAACTGCTACAATTCTAAGGAATCAAACAGTAATAAACATAACAGTATGGAGAGGTGGCTCTTGGTGAAGCCTACAGGAGTGTCGTGGGTTAAGCAGAGCAGAGTTAATTTTTTTCCCTTTTCCCTTCTCTTCATAAATAGCTAGCAAGAAGCTATGTTTTGGATTCCTGCTCAGGAGAGAATTGATAAGAGAAGAACGTTTATAGTTATTGCTAGGATGTTGCTATTTGTTCTCAAGGACGAGATACATTCAGCCTCTCTCCTCTCAATAGACAGAGAGAGAGCCCGGCTTCTAGCTTGGGATTTGCTTTTAAGTCAAGATTGAGAACCAGACTGACCAATTATTCCATCCCATGCACGTCATACCCAGTATATAGGAGAAGAGTCTCCCAGGAGTGCTGCCTTTCACTTTCGGATTCATCTCGCTTTGGGGAGCCTGCGTTCGCTCTCCCAAGGCCTTTCCCCCCCCTCTCCCCCCATGGCCGCCGTTAGCTCTCAGCCCAGGACACTCGTTTATCTCCGTTCCGTGAGTTTTGGCATCCTCCCTCTCCAGGAGGATCATTAGCTGTTTTTTTTTTCCTGCTTCGGTCAGCTCTCGGGCTGGGACGCTTGGGCTGTTATCTCCGTTCCGTGAGTGCCTCCGGGAGCAGTGCACCCCCTTTCCCCCCTTTCCCCCCCTTTCTGGGGGAATCGTCTGTGCGGTTTCTGGGGATTATTAGCTGCCAACAGGCCGAGCCTTTTTCTGGGGGGGGCAGCATCATTGTGTATCACCTATTCTCTCCCTCCTTCGGGGTCATTGGCCGGGAGTGGGCTGGGCCTTTGGCCATCAGGTGGGGAGGGGTAATATCACTGTGTATCACATTGTATCTTTGTATATAGTATTATTTCTAATATTATTGTAGTTTAGTTATTAAATTGTCCTTATCTCAACCCACGAGTCCTCTTTGCCATTCACCTCTTTAATTCTCTCCCCTATCATTGGGTGGGGGCAGGGACTGTGTGA
>WKFP01014120.1:49519-63271 GCA_011057875.1 Pterocles orientalis | reverse complement strand
CCATATGTGCCAGGGAGAGATCAAGAGATATTTGAAGAGAAAAAGAAAGGAAAGAGAGAAAAGAGAGAAAAGTTTTCACCACTCTTTGGATCCTTGGAGAAAAGCGTCGACATCTTGGAGGGGGGGAGTTGCTCGATCAGTCTGTCAGCATCTTGGGAGTCCTCAGGTGGTGGGCACGAGCACGCACGCTTCTCTTTGCTTGTTCACCTCTTATAGACAGAGGCAATGCCTTGCTCAGCACGTATTTGCTGCTTTGTTGTAAGAGCAAGATGGGGTCCATTGTTAGACTCAGCAGGGGTTTGGTGCGGGTCGTTGTTGGCCTTACTCAGCAGGGATTTTGCCAGTCCATGGAGTAAGGCCTTCGGCACATTCCCTGCCCTCTTCTTATCTGCAGCTGAACATCACGGAGGCTCCGCCTTATCAGAGCCTCAACGATTGAGTCCATTGTTAGTAAGGCCTCTGGTGCATTCCTGGCCATCTTCTTATCTACAACAGGAATGTTTTGAGACACCACGAGTCATTGGAGACAGTCAATTTGCAGTCTCTGCAAAACTGCAGGAATAGTCCTCCACAGTTGTCATGGTCTTTTCCAGCTGAGTTTTGAGCTCAAAGGCGTAGATTTTGCAGCTTATTTGAGCACCTTTTCCAATAATTGACCACATCTGATGGAGAAAAGTTTTTTTAATATTCAGCTGGAATTCCCCTTGTGGCAACTTGTTGTCTGTTGCCTGTTGCACAATTTTGCCTCTTGTACTTTTGCTGTGTACCTACAAGCAAGTTTCCCTGTCTACTCTGGAAGCTGCCACTAGGTTGTTGAAGACAGCCATAAGATCTCCCCTGAGCATTTTCCTCCTCTTATGGCTGAACAAGCCCAGTTCCTCAGCCTCTCCTTGCACTTGTGTGAGCCAGCCCTCCAGTTGTCCTATTCTGGTGGCCCCCTGCCAGACTCATTCCAATTTGTCAATGTCTTTCTTGTACCAGAGAGCCCAAAACTCAATATGGTACTCCAGAGGTGGTCTCACAAGTGCCAGATAGAAAGAAAGAGGATAAGGTTTTTTTGGCTGCTGGCTACACTCCTGCTAATACAGCTCAGTACCTGGTTAGTCATCTTCACCTCAAGGGCTCACAGCTGTATCATCACTGCCATATGTATCAGAGCTGACCTTGAACACAACCAGACCCCAGAAGAAAAAGGTTGCAGAGGGAGGAGAATTACAGAGAAAGATGGTTACCAACTAGTCAGGGTGATTAAAGCCTGTCAGTACCTTCAGGGCCCTGACATTTGTGTATTCATGACGGAGTAGAAAGAAACAGACTAAGGCCCTATATAAATTTTAAATGTTGCCCTGAGTAAGCCTGATGGAGATTCACCATCAGTCCAGATTCATCTGACCTAATGTCAGCTACCAAAAATTATTATATTGTTTCCAAGTATCCCAAGTAGGTGGACTTAATCACGCCCAGAAATGCTTATGTCTCTCTGCAGACATCAGGGGAGAGACTAGACACTAAGTTGAGATTTAGCAACTAGCTTTTAGGCAGCTAAATTCAGATGAGATGGCAATTCAGAGGACTCTTGCATGCTTAGAGTAGAAAACAAATGTTTACATTGAGTTTCACTTCAATGTAGAAATTTCTTCCTCACCCTCAAACCTCAAGGTCTTATCTTCAAACTGCCTAGGTGCAAAAAATGGTTGCTACTTGCTCGTGTTAGGGCATGGTTGAATTTTTCTTTTTCACTGATGCGGTTGGCTGTACTCTGGGTAGGCTTGTAAAAGTCTCAGAAGTTATCCTTCAGGGGTTTTCCAGATAGATTTATGGAAAACATGGCTTGCTAGTGTACTTAAGGAAGCTCAGTCTTGAATGAGATTTTGCAGCCATTTAGTACCTATAATAGGAGTGTACTTATGGTGCTTGGAGGCTCTAAACATGTTATCCAACATCCATCAAACCCATTTGGGTGTACAGTTTTAAAACATCTGATGAAAGCAAAGCTCAGTAAAGAGCCAAACTCTCTCAGCAGAGCTAGATGCTGGGGTCTGGAGAAGAAGGAATTTAATCTTTTGAGGACTTCCAGTATTTTAACATTGTTTTTGTGCTAAGTAATGGTTCATCACAGGAGCTAGTTTGGCCAAAGAGCTCAGCTTCTGGTGGGGAACACACTTCAGCTGTCTGAACAACAGCTCTCAGAAAGAACCATGGACTTAAGAGCAAGATGAAAAACCTTTGCATATCTTTTGACAACCCAAAATGTAAAGGTGCTATAGTCTCACTGCCACCCCAAGACAAGACATATTTGGGAAGCTTTCAAATTGACTTTTTCATGTGGCAATTCTTTTGTCATACAAAATTCCCTATCTACTCTAGATATAAAAGAGGAAGCTTGATGGCCTGTGAGTAAAGGTCCTATATGAGGGAAATCATAAATCTCTAATGCAGCTGGATGTGCTAAACTATCAGTCTTTGGGCTCAGCAACAGAAGCAGCTGAGCCTCTTTTCTGCAGAACAAAACACAGCTGGTGCCATCTGGCAAGACCACAAGATGCAAAGGGAGAGTGTGGTAGTGACTGGGTTTCCCAGATTTCACACTTGAGCAGGAACAAGACTGGAGAGAGCAGAGCTGGGCAAGAACCAGAGTTTTAATTTCTTTCTGGAAATCCTGTGATTCAAAAAAAGTTTCTATTTAGGAGTGAAAGGTCAGATGTAGACTTGTTTGTTTGCAAAAATATATATATATTTTTTAAACAATCAGCCAGAACATCATACTTTAATGCCTTGTTCAGAATTTCTGAAAGAAGGATTGCTGTAAATACATATGTCTTCAATCTGATTTGTGCTGCAAAGGTTGCTCAGAGAAGAGAAGAAATACAGGGTTGGCTTTTCAGAGGAGCTAGGCAAATCCAGGTGCTGTTGAGTTTAGCTGAAGTTGTGGGTATTGAACACTTGTGAAAAATCAGGGCTGTGATAGTCACACATCATGCACGTGAACTGGGAAGTCAAAACAATCTTTAGCTTGAGGTGATGCACCAGCCAGACTATGGAGAAAGAAAAGGGCTCTCTTTCCACAGATATGTCTTCAAGCCTTTGCCTGTAAGGGCCTTTGCTATAACTTCGAACGTCAAAAACTCAGGCTTGCTTAGCAGTTTTATCTGTCATATCTCAGCTGTTGACTTTATTACTTCGAAATTCCTTCTGTTTTCATGAGGTGCTGAGAACATCATCTAATTAGCAGAACAAAATTGCTCTTGAAGTGCTGTTACATGAGACTCTGACTGTGAGCACCTGCAGTCAACCTCGTGAAGGAGAGAGAGACTGCACTTTATTCCATTAACTGTTATTGTGAAGGTTGGGAAGGAGGGGAATGGGAATGACAGACGATTAACATCTTTGGAGAGAGAGTTAGTGGGGATGAGCATTTTCCTTGAACTTTGCACGGAAGGAGGACCACTGTTAGAAACTCACTCTAAGGCTGTAGGGTGCTGGCAGTCTTCACCAGTGTCCTACTGGGAAAAACCTCTTGGCTTTGGAAGGACATTTCTGTTGTGCAAACACCATGAGTGGCCAGCGCTGGCTCTCACCCTTCTGATTTCCCGAAGACCACAGCTTTTTCTTTCTGGAGGCCCTGGGAATGGCATTGCAGTGGCCAGCATGGAGGGTTTTAAGGCTTACTACACCCAAGGCTCGCTGCTTTCTAGCTCTCCTGAAATCATGCTTAACAGCAGTAAAGATGAAAGCAAATGTAAATGAGAATTTGTTTACATAGCACAGATGTTGGCAATGCAATTACAATGAATTTAGAGACAGAACTGAGAAGAAAACTGTTCTTTTATCCACCCATACTTAAATGAACTCGAAGATCTCTGTGCAGCAAAAAATGTTTAACCAAATTTTTTGCTTGGGATCCTTTCTGGGTATAACGTTTACACCTAATTTACTCTCTGTGGTTCCATTTAGAATGTAATTTGATCAACATGTTGATTTCAATCTTTTCCCAAGGGTTTGCTTCCTATCTGCCACCTCGCTTTCAGAAATACATAAGTTAAAAAACTTATGGGCATGACTAGGTGAAACTATCTTCCGCCTAAATGATAAAGGGCATCTCTTAGCAGCCCTCCTTAACTATAAAGAAACTCCCAATTTACTGTAGGCAAAATACTCTTGGCCTGGTACAGTCACATCCATAGCTCAAGGCTAAAAGCTTTTTTCACGTGCTGAAACTTACATTTGTATCAACGTTAAAGTGTACGTTTGCCTCTAACTCCACAATCCTGTTTCAAATAAGTAGATACACAAAGTTGTGAGTGCACGCAACACATTTACTGCTTGTTTTTGACTGGTACAGCTGCCAGTGGTAAACACATTGGTGTGATAACATGTTAGTGCCTGGCCCTTGGGATAGCTGTAATGTAATTTAATAAATCTTCAGATTTTGAAGTGAAACATTCTAGCAGACATGGTGTCTCCTGGAAGACATCAGAAAATGCTGGATATAGGGAATGATTTAGTCATTTTGGGGTTTGGGGATTTTGTTTGTTTTGGTTTTTTGTTCTTTTCTCCTTTTTCTGATTACACAATTCACATGGAAATCAACTCATTGCTAGTTTAGGGTTAATCTGTTCTTGACACTGTTTATTGGCCTCAAAAGCTCAGTCATAATATTTTATTTGCAGACTTAATTATCTCCATAGCAACTGTGATTTATCAATAATAATACTAGTGGTAATTGAATCAGAACAATGGGGAAAATATACTGTCAGACATGTTGATAAAATTGTTTCCAAATAAAACATCTTTCAAACCTTTTTGAGGAAGCAACAGGTAATCTTAAGGCAATGATTGTATAGGGAGATGGGAGCTTTTCTAAACTATTCCTACACAACAGAATATGTTTAGATATTTCTACATAATTTACTGTATACAGTGCCTGGTCCAAAACTCACTGAAAACATTGATTTCAGTTGTCTTCCGACCAAGTCCTTGTTTAAGTAATTTCTGAACCCACTGTCAAGCAATCATTTGGATTTCACATCTTTTATAAAAGAAAAAATAAAAACAATCTGACTGATTTAAATCTGCTGTTGTGATGAACAGAATATTGAAGATTAAGATTGTGTTTGGCTGTGGAATTTATTCAATAGTCCTATAAACTAACTGAGGAACAGATTTATTTTCCCCATTAAATAAACATGCTCTGATAATTTAAAAAACTTATTCCTAGAATCCACAAATCCAAAGTCTCCTCCATTTGTTTCAGAGGTGAAGAAGGCAGAGCTAATCAGGATTGAATTTTTACATGCAAATCTCAGGGATTATAGGAGCCCTCCCTGACTTGGTGCTTTATATCACTCCCCCAAGTAAAGCCTGCAGAAGTGGGGCAGGAAGCCTACAAAACACCACAATATTCACCTTGAAATGTTTTTCTGCTTATGACTCACCTGTGGGTTGGAGGTGGGGAACGAGAATCTTCAGGGGCCCGTGGAGAGAAAAACATGGGATTCTTGAGAACACAGATGTGCCAGAAGGGCTACGATAAATCTGCCTTTGAACTTGCAGGTCTTGTCTGCTCTGGAAGGCTGCTCTTCTTGTGCAGTCCCCTTCTCCCTTGAGGTCCTCAGCAGTTGTTCTTAACAGGAATACTTCAAAGCACATGGGACTGCTGGTAATGCGCTAGCACATGCTCGCAATGCAAAAAACATGCTCTGCCTCAGATTGTGCCCACTGTGGCTCCCGGCAGGGCTGTGCTAATATCGAGTTCCCAAGTACTTGTATGGTGGAAGAAATTAAAGAAAAAAATCAGGTGGATTGATGATATTTCTTGAAGCAATAAATGCCTGCACAAGTGACTCTGGGCAATAAGAACCTATAGCAAGCATTTACTCCATACAGCAAGCCCTCTTACCATATAGCCTGCCCCAAGAGGTCCCACTGATCCTTCCGGTCACAACAAGGTCAAAGGCTTTGTGGATGTGTGACACGTGGCTCCATTTCCAGGCTGCTGCTTTCATACGCAGGAGGGGGAACCTGTCCAGAGATTAGGTTGCCAGATGTGAACTTGGGAAATTGAATTCAGTTTTCTGTTTTGCAGTTGATTACTGACAAGACTCAAGGGAATTAATTTAGTGTCAGATTCTTCAAGGTATAACACCTATTTGTTTTCCATGGAAATTGGTTAAGGTTAGTGCTAAGTATCTTGATATTCTCTGAGGGGCATTTGAGTTTGTACTTGAAAAATGGAGATGGCACGATTCATATACTTCATAAATGTACTAACAGTTGTGAAGTTGTCATACCCAATAGGTATAGAAGTCATAAATTTACCACTAGTAGGACTACATGGTTCCTGATGCTAATTTGGCCTTTCCATCTTGTTTAAAAGGATGTTTTTGGCTGTAAAGATGAACTTCTTGTAATATTGAGATCAGTGGTGAGTTTTATTTTTTACTTCAGTGGATCCATTTACTCTTCAAGAGATTTTATTCTTATTTCTACTTCTTTTCCCATAACAATTGAAATAATCCCTACATCACTAGATCTGCAAGTTAGTCATACAAAAGAAACAGCATCAGTCAAGGCAATGGTAAGTTTCTCTTGATGGAAAAGTACCATATTGTGCAGATGGCACACAAGCACCTGATGGCTACATTTTTCTCTAGAGCTTGAGAGATTTACATCCAATCATCCTCTCAGGACTAAAAGCAGTCTAGCCAGGATAAAGTAACACTCTTAATGCACTTCTCAGAAAGGCTTTAGTAGCTTTAGCTCTTTCAGGAAGTTCATTCAGGGTCTCTGTGTGGCCTGATATTGTGCCATGAAGATGTATCCTGAGACACTGGAAATAAGTGTTGCATGTGGCCACAAGCTTATCACTTTCTGCTTAGGGCTTTGCTGACTGAAAAACAGAGGACTTCTGTCTCTGAAACCTCACAGAATTTGTTGGTTGTTTATTCATTTCATTTGACCTCTGCTGTTTACCACCCTCCCCACCTCTGGTTGTCCTCTTCTGTCTGTCAGACGTTAATTTTCTGCCTCTTCTCTTTCCAAGAACAAACTAGCATTACTTCCTTTTCACTTCATTGTGCACAAGTGCCACAGGGAACACCATTAGTAAGAGAATTTACAACCCTGCACAAAGTACTTCTTATTCTTTACTTGCTGATGGAGAATCAGTAAAGGAAAAGTGGTATTAGATTTTTTTTTTCCCTACTTTTTTTTGTTACCAAGTATAAATAAAATGAAATCAGTTGATTCATACCTTTTCCACCCAAGATGCACTGACTTAATGCACTTGTCAGAATAGAATTAAATGCTCTGGTTGTAATGAGTCAAGAGAATCCTCAAATTCACCTTCCGTGAGTCTTAAGAAAGGAATATTTATTATTCTTGCGTCCCTTCAGTCTAGAAAATAACTGAAATTGTTGCATGGTACCACTCATATGGTGCTGAATTATTCACAGGAAATAAATAGTGGTGTCAAGCTGCCTCTTTTTGGACCTTTAGTACTTTATCTCACCTTACAGACATAAGTAGTTTTTGGGCAAGCGACTGATTGTTACAGACTGGTCCGCATAGGATCTGGGCAACCAAAATCCAGTGCAGTGCACTGGTGGCAAATAAAGCAAGGCAACTCAGCATTGATTTTCCATAAGCATTTTCAGCATCAAGCATGCAGGATTTGCTAATAACAGACAGGCTATTGTTGCAATGAAGGAACCCTGATTTAACCATTTCACTCATATTAACTATTGGTCTTAGTGTTCAAAGTTGGTCAGACTCTGATTTACAAGGGCTGCTGCTGGAAAAGGACACTCAGTTACACCTTTGTCTGCAAAGGCTGTGAGGAGAGAGGGAATTAAGGGGATCAGCAGGACAAGTGTTAAAAAAAATCTACAAAAAGGGAAAATGTGTGTGTGCAGAGTTTCCCAGACTGCCTTAACATTGTACATATTCAGTATTCAGAATCATTCTATGAATAATTTATGCAAACATATTCTAGTGCTACAACCATTTCACTGGATACTTGCTATTTTGGGGCTTGTGGCTGGTCATCTATTTCGGTGTGATTGTTACCAGTCTCTGCATGTGTGATTCTTACGTGTTGCTCTGAGTGAATGTATTTGCCTATTTGCCAAGATTTACCTATGTGCAAATAAATTTTGCTTTCAGCAGTGTGCATACAAAAACCAAACACAGATAAGAGCTTGCAAATATTGTCAGGAGGAACATCAGCACTGATGAAATACATCTCTACAGCATTTTTTTCTTATGGCACTCTGGATGTAATAACTTAATTTCCAAGAGGTTAGGAGGCTACCCCTCAAATTTACTCTGAGTCAACTTTGGGGAGTGCCTGGAGGGATGCTCAAAGCCTTCCTGGCAGCTCTGAAGGCAGTGAGTAGTCCAGCAGCACTGGGTCACTAGCCCTTGCTAGCACAGGAAGCAAAAAGCTGTAATGTGAAGCCCAAACTCTGGTTCTGAGCGCCACAGCACAGAGCCCACCTGTCTGCAGGGACGAAAATAGTCAAGAATGGTGTTTTATTATGATTTAAGAAAACAGGAAAAATGCAATGATTTTCCTGGTTCCTTCCTCTCCATGTATTATTCCGTCCTTGCTCTTGGTTAGATTTATCCATTTGGGGGGGAAAAAACAAAACACATTCATAGGCATGGTTTCTTTTTCCTCTGCTCTGTCTTATGCATTCACTGTGTCAGTAGCTTGGAGACTTCTCTGATGCAATTCTTTGCCATCCAGCGCCAGGCAATAAAGCTCCATTTTACCATGCGGCACTGTCTGGCCCCTGGGAAGCAGCATGGAGGGTTGCAGATGAAAGGGACATTAATAAAGCCAGTGAATTTTCAGTTTTCTCCAGAGGTGAATTTAGCCGTGTTCTCTCCTGCTGTGTGAAATGATAATGAGGCAATCGATCGTAAACAGGTGCAGCAAGGAGCTGCTTGGCGTACAGCGAGCCTTCACACTCCGTTGCTACGCTTGGTGTCTGAATCTTAATATCGTTCCAGAAAGATTGATGGAGTAAGAATTCACATTTCATGTTGAAGTAGATATTTGTTAAATTCAGAACTTTCTGGAATTAATGCTGTTCTTTTCATAGGTTCATTGCCTTTGCCAAGCTTCACTTCAGGAATTCCTCGAGCAAGGAAATGCATCTGTAGCAAGTATTTGTGAAATTAATTATTTATTCATTATCCGAAGTTTTACACTGTTTTATAAATCTTTAAGTACAGAGAGGTTTTGTGGATTTCTTTTTTCTTTTTCCTATTGCACATTTTTAATTTTTTTTTCAAACACAGCTTGGTTGTATCTGCCTTTAGTCTAACTGTGGTCTCAGTCATCTCGTGTGGGAAGGCTGGAGCAGAAAACACACACTCGGATTAACACATGCACACACACTTGCGTGTGTGCACAGCTCTTTGTAATTTACTTTATTTAACTGACAGACAAAAAGATAACACTTGATGGGTGGTTGCAGAGTTCCAGCAGACAGCACTCCTTCTCTGCAGAAGGGGAGTGAGGACCTGCTGTGGAACAGCACTGGCCAGGTATGACGCTGGTCCTGCCTGGGTGAGGGGATGGTACAGTGCAGGGCACCTCCTCTCACTCTGGTCTCCCTCTCTTCCCAGTCTTGCAGTAGGGGGTTTTTAAATTTTTTTTTCCTGCTTTGCGTTTTCATTGTATAGGAGATGTGTTATATCTACTCAATATATGTTCTTTTTTCCCCTTTTTAATGGCTTCTTCGTCATGCTCTAAAACATGCCCTGCCCAGCTCTGAGTTGCATTCCTTTACTGACCATTCCTTGACCATTTGCAATTTGTTCTTTTACTTCTGGTGTCATCCTCTGCCTGTCGTCCTATGTGTGTCTTCTCAGGGGCCCCTGTGACAACCTGCTCAAAAACCACTAAAAGGAAAAAAGACACAAAGCCTCATATATTAATTTGTGTCTAAATCCAGGATACTTCTTCTCAGCTTTAAATATATGCTGTTAGTATCTTCTTCAGTATTTGATTTTTTTTAAAGTTGTCACTGAAATGACATCTTTTCCTCTGTTCCTCTTGGAAAGGATTTTATCTGATCTTTTCTGTGGTTTTTGTGCCTAGAAGCTTCCACAGGAACCTCTTGTGCTGAGAAACGTGTACACGTGACTCAAAACCCATCTGCTGCTCTGTCACCTGAAAGACTTTGCACAGAAAGCTAATGCATAATTTATAGTAGAGATTCTTGTCACATTTGGAAGTTGTAGATTTTTACCTCAGCTCTACAAAGGGGAAGATGTTTTTCCTGGACCAAAGAGCTTAAAATCTAGTCTTAATACTGCAGATACTAACTCATGTGCCTAACTTAGGCAGCTTCTGCTCTGTACCTGGTATGCTGGTCGTGCAGTGCCTTGAAAGACATTTCACACTGTAGCTCCAGCAATGCATGCTTCCCTTCTTGCCTGCCTAAATTAAGTCCAAGCCTGCAGGTCTCACCTACCCTTATGGGATGCAGCAAAAAGACCTCTTGGCAGTCTAATCTGCCTGATACAAGTAACCAGTAACATGAATGGGAATATAAATTGCCTTCATGCCTATTTTCAGGACTTCTGTAAGCAGCAGTTTAAATGCAGCACATTACCGTAGCACTTCAAAATGGGATCCTCATAGCCAGCGTAGCCAGAGAAGGAGGCAAGGCTGAAGGTGCATCCTCTGTGCAGTAGACAGTGGCACTCCCATTCCAGTGGCATTCCCATTCCAGTGGCATTGTGTAAGCTATGTGGAACAAATATCACAGACAAAGTGTATCTGGGAGACAAACAACTTTAATTCCAGGTTGAAAGATGCAGAGGTAATTTAGTTTTGGCAAGCCCACTGTCTAAAGGGAGGGTGTCCAAACTTGGCTCTCCTGTTTCACTCATGGCAATACTGGGAATAGATGCTAGTGCTGATGAGAGGGTCCTTAAGACTTTAGTCTATGTTAATTACCGGAGTCTGTAAGTGTCTTTGAAAACAGATACTCAAATATTCTGTTCTCTGAACAAGTGAAATTGTCTTCCTCTTTCAGTATCTCAAGGATGGTATCTGTGAATCCTCAGTTTTGAAAGAGAAAAGTTCAATAAGTGTAAAAATAGTTTTCTGTCCTTTATTTAGGATTTGGTGCAAAGCAGCTGCTCAGGGTACCAGATCCACAGTGGGTGAATCCAACATACAGCCTGGGTATACATTTTTGGCTTATACTTTCATTATGAACCTGAAAACTATGAAGCAAAGCCCTCACCTGACATAACATCATATTTCTAAATCTAAACTGCTCTTTTGGGGAACAACTGCTTACAGCAGTGTTGGAAAGGGATGCCAGTGTGTGTGTGTTACCTGGCTTCCTGTAAAATCTTCTCTCCAACAACTGGTTGTCCTTTATATATGTTTTAGCCGATGGCCACAGTGTCCTTTGCCTTGAAAATATCACACCTTATTATATTACTCTACTTATGGTTTTCATGCCAGTTAAAAAATAATGTTCTTAAGCTCTTGCATGCGTATCGAAATGTTATGCTCCCTGTCTTCAATTCATCATTTCTGCTATTGCTCCATTCCTTCTCTTGTTTACTGTTGTGTCAGGAAGACTATTTCTCTTTTGGCTGTAGTACGCACTGCATTTTACCATTGTTTTCATGAAATGCTTAACTGGCAGCTTTGACTGGGTGCTTTTCAAAGGGATCACTTTTATTGGTGCTTGCTTAATTAATGTATTTCTATATAAGATATTACCATTCTCTGATGGAGCCACAGCAGGGAGCACAAAGGGAGTGTGAAACAGCTCTTTATCTGGCAGCAAATGCTGCTCTCGGTCCCCCAAGCCCCGGACATGGACCATCATCAAGATGGGGACAGATCATTGCTGCTGGAAGCACAGTGCTATGAGGACTCCTCCTGTATTAATAACTGTTCTGTTAGCTCCCATTCATTATTCTTTATCAGTGCTCTGTCTACATATATTTTCTGGTGAAGACAATATGGAATTTTTTTTCTCTGAAAAATAAGCTCTAAAAATCTTAGGTTTGCTAAGTACACATGAAAGGGACTGAAACATGTTTCCACTCATGCTGCTGTTTATGATGGTGGCAGCAGTTCCTTGATGCCAGCAGTGGTCTCACAGGTGGCAGGAATAGGAGCTGCACAAATGGGAGCAGAGAGAGTAGTGGGAGGCTGTGCCTGGCTCATGATCCATCACATGTCACCTACCAGAGAACATTCAGCACTAAAAGTGAGGGCACGCAAAAACTGAAAGGACTTCAGATAACTTTATAGCTAAGATGACTTATGTCTTTTGAAACGAAGTACATTGCAGCACAGCACTGATAAATAACCTATGAAGGCCAAGATGATACTTGTGCTAGCAAAAGGCAGTCACTGCTTGTCAGTGAAGTCCATTTTTAAAGAAGGTTTGGGGAGTACCTGTCTGCCTCACTAGTGGTATGTCATTGCTATGTGTGGCCAGAAGCCTGGGGGAAAAAAAAGCAAAGGACAGAGGGACCAAAAGCCTCCACCATCCTTGGGTTCTAGACACATAGATCACGTTCCAGAATTTGTCACGTGTAGCATTGCATCGTTCCTTTTGTATTTCCTTCAGCAGTCAGCAAGCATAAAACAGCACACAGCTGCTCTAGATTAATCTGATGCTTTGGCATCTTCATTTTGCTATAATGAAATGACATTACCTTGGCATCATTTCATTCAATGACTCTACTAGATCCAGGGAAATATTGCTTTGGGTGGTTTTTTGTTCAGAGGCCAAACCAAAAAAAGCAGGGAAAAAATGTCTTGGGTCAGAATTTTCTAAAGTTTTCTTTGGCAGAATGAAACCAAATAACTCATAATGCCAAAATTCAGAATGAACAAAAATGTTTCATTCCACCAAAATTTAATGTTGGTGGTATTCTTATTCTTGTCCTTTTTTTTTAATAGAATGACACTTTGAATGAATAATTTGCAGAATTTTATTTGCAAACCATTGGAATGTAAGGATTTGCCATCTTCAAAAATCTGTTCCTGTACTCTCCTTTCAGCCAAGAATTTAGCTGAATTCAACCTGAATTTCATAGAATCATAGAATGGTTTGGGTTGGAAAGGAATTTAAAGATCACGAAGTTCCAACCCCCCTACCATGGGCAGGGACACCCTTCACTAGACCAGGTTGCTCAAAGCCTCATCCAGCCTGGCCTTGAACACCTCCAGGGATGGGGCATCCACAACTTCCCTGGGCGACCTCTTCCAGTGTCTCATAGTGAAAAATTTCTTCCTAATGTCTAGTCTAAATTTACCCTCTTTCAGCTTATACCCAGTGCCTCCCCATCTCTCCCGTAGCCCCCTTCAGGTACTGGAAGGCTGCTATTAAGTCTCCTCGGAGCCTTCTCTTCTCCAGGCTGAACAATCCCAACTCTTTCAGCCTGTCCTCATAGGGGAGGTGCTCCAGCCCTCTGATTAATTTTGTGGCTCTCCTCTGGACTCTCTCCGACAGGTCCAGGTATTTTTTGTGTTGGGGGCCCCACATCTGAACACAGTACTCCAGGTGGGGTCTCACGAGAGCAGAGTAGAGGGGGAGAATCACCTCCTTTGACCTGCTGCTAATGCTTCTCTTGATGCAGCCCAGGACACGGTTGGCTTTCTGGGCTGCAAGCGCACACTGCCGGCTCATGTTGAGCTTCTCATCCACCAATACCCCCAAGTCCTTCTCTTCAGAGCTGCTCTCTATCCATTCTCTG
>WKFP01014120.1:19728-32438 GCA_011057875.1 Pterocles orientalis | reverse complement strand
TGCTGTGCGCCCTCCTCACTGCCCTGAGGATCTTGAACTCCACCATCTCATGGTCGCTGCATCCCAGGCTGCCCTTGAGCTTTACATTCCCCACCAGCCCTTCCTTGTTGGTGAGAACAAGGTCCAGCATAGCCCCTCTCCTGGTTGGCTCCTCTATCACTTGGAGAAGGAAGTTGTCATCAACACATTCCAGGAACTTCCTGGCCTGCCTGTGCTGTGCTGTGTTGTTCTTCCAACAGGTATCAGGATGGTTGAAATTTACTCATCATTTCCCTTTTTTTGTCAAATTCACTGCTTGTGGAAAAACATTTCCTAGATATTTTCCTCTTGGCATTGCATGGATTCTTCCTGCCCTATCAGTGAGATGTTCTCTTGCTTCTACAGGTTTCTTTTGACATAGTTTGGTTTTTTTTTTCTGATGAAGAACATTTCAGTTTTGTTCCTTGATGATCTAAAAGGTCCTGCCATTTGCTCTGTGTCACTGTTCAGATCCTTCATTAGCTGTGCCTTGGCCCTCCCCTGCTTATTCTGCCATAGAGTTGTAGGCTAACGGGGACTGAGGCAAATTCTGTGCCTTTGCAGAGTAGGGGTTGCTGTCGATACACTTTCCTCGTACGCTTGCTTTAACTTTGGAAAATATGCTGCATTTTTTCCCTTTTTCTATTTTTCCCCCACAAACCTTTTCTTTTTCATTAAGGAACATTCAGCTAAAACATAAGTGTGAAACTGCAAGGAGAGATGAATTGAAGATTTATATTTAGATTGGAATGTTTCATGCTCTTGAAACACATCTTGCCTTGAGGATGCTTGGCTCTGTCAAACCCACAGTCCTCCAGGCAAGAGTCCATCTCTACTCAGAAACATTTCTGTTTGTTTGTTCCTTGGCCCAGAAGCTTGGTAATCTGGGCTTTTCCCAAAATACATGTACTTGTGGGCATAGGCCACTGTAGTGCATCCAGTGCACTTGGAAGATGTCTGTTTTCCGGTTTTATTATGGAAATAAGCATTCTCATCAAGGATTCCCAGTTAACTTCTCTCCAAAGCTGGAATCTGGGGTTATTCCCCAAGCTTTGCACAACTGATATCCTTCCATCCATCCACCTTTAATCTTCTGTGTGTGCATTATAAGTATCCAGTAAATAGCGTGATTAAATTATTTTGGGAGGATGAATGCTGTTTCTAAGTCTCATAATTTGCCCCTTCCACCCTTGAAAAAGTAACCCTTTTGAATGAGGTTTTCTAAGTCTGCTTTGTCTGCAAAAGTGAGTTCTAAATATTCCCATAAAAGCTCTTCATTTCCTGTGCCATGTTCATGAAAACATAGTTTGTTTGGGCAAGGGAAGTTGAGGTTTGAAAATAATGCTGCATTTAGAGTTAAATAGGCTTGAAAATAATTCTTGTAAGAATTTTATTTACATGACCAAAAGCAATCAAGATCTGATTGTTTGAAAACTACAGTATGGTACGTCAGTAATATTTTAACAATCAAATTAATCACCTGTTCCTCCTACTGCCTAGAACAGATGAAAGAAAAAGATTCTTATTAATTCTGTTAAATGCTTGGGAGCTATGCAAATGCTCACTGGTGAGAGCCAGAAGGGTCTCTTGATAGTGAGATTCTTTTATAGGCTTATTCCTCCTTTCTGTGACTAATGCTTTCCTCTTAATGGGGAGATTGTCCCCACAAATCCTATTTGTGGTTGCACTGCTATTCTCAGAGGCAGCTGGAACATGTCATGACTGGCATGTCATTCTGGTGGCCACCACTGGGTATTGATGAGACACCGAGACTAGAGCCCATCTCCAAACCCTCACTGCAGCCAGGGATGGGACCTCCGGCTGGACTAAGGGTCTCTACACGTGCCTGCTGGCTGGGTTCCTCCCTGGCAGCTTGGCAGAAGAGGAAGGGGGCCAGGATGGGTTGTCCCATGTGGCTGGCCCATGGCAGCCTGCTGGGCCTCTCTGACCTTGGTCACTTGGCCAAGTAAGGCAGGCTTTTTTTTTTTTTTTGAGGAAATCTTCCTCTGTAGCTTAACAAACCTAAAAGTTACCTCATCTCTGACGCATTTTGTGTATAGCTACCTCATTTATGGCTTCTCATTCTTTGGCTTTTTTACGGCAGTTTCCCTCCATCTGTGTTCATGTCCAGGATAAACATGTCAGCATCCCTCGGCAGGCCTCCTGCAGAGCTCAGCCTGGTCCCCCAGGATGGACTGGCAGAACCACCTCTTGCAGATCCTCTTACTGAACAACCTGTTACAGGTTTCTCAGGCATCTTAAAAAAACAAATTCCCAAAGAATCTTTGAACTTTTGATTCAAACCATTTGGGATGATGCTGCAAGAGGGCAAGAAAAGGTGACCCAGGCAACAAGTTGCCTCCTGGGATCTTAGGTCATCAAAACCCTCTTACTCTCTTGTTTTCTTTAAAAATTATTATTTCCACTTGGCTACTTCTGTAGACTTCATATTTGACAGATGAGTGTTCCCAGAGCCAGAGAGAGCTCAGGACCAGCTATCGCAACTCAGTCTTTGCTTGGGTAAACACTTCAGAAAAAAACACTTTGCACCCAGGGAAAGCCAGTGTCTCTGGGAGTCAGCTACCTTGGCCACCTTTGCTCACACTTCCAGCAGCACTGTCTACATCCTGGGCTGAGCGTGGGCCTGCATCCATGTGCACCAACCTACTACAAGGTCCAGGGATGGGGAAACTGGAGACCTCTCTGCTTGCTTTCTGGAAGCTGCACACCTCTTTGCTTGCTTTCTACACCTGAAATGCTTTTAAGTGGTTGAGGGAGTTAAAGCTCCTAGGCAATGCATGATTATTGAGCTGCAAGGAGGAGTTTGAAGGAGAGGAGTTTTGGGGCTATTGCCCTTCAGAAGGAGGGTTTTCAGGCTTGTGTGTGCCTGCCTGCTGCCAGTGTATTGGAGTGCCCTAATAGGTGCCCTGGAGCTGCAGTGTGAGGTCTCCCAGCCTTGGCAATTGGTCTTAGGGAGAAACACCACTGGAGAAGGAGAGACTATGGGAATCAGGTCAGCCTGATTAGCAGCAAAAGCCTGTCCAGGGATACAAACAGCCATATGGGACGGGCTGGCTGAGCAGGGCTGCCTGCATATCAGCAGAGCAGAGCGTTGCTCTGGACGTCAACCAGAATAAATCCGTAGTCAGAAAGTGGCAGATCCTGAGCCTGGGGAGCTCAGGAGCAGCAATGCAAGGAGGGAGGGAGGGATGAGTGCAATTAAAAGGTTGCAGGAGGCAGGCAAAGTGCCAGCTGGGTGCCAGCTGAGTGCAGGGGGGCTTTTGTGGGAACGGCAGCAAGTGCTCCTCTGTGACTAGGGGTGTTGGGATGAGTTGTGCAGCTTTTTTGGTTAGAAAAGGTTTTGACCAAGGTTTGACAGGGATTGCTGAGGATTGCATTAAATTTGAAAACAGTTTGGGCAGTGGGAAATTTTGGAATCTGGGACATTTTGACCAGGACTGCATGCAGATTAGGGCTGAAATTAAGTGTAACCGTGATGCACACTTTTGCTGGTCAGTAACTTCTAGCCCCTGAGATGCCAGAGATCCTCTGCAGAGAAAGAGGCCCCAGCTGAGTCTGTGGCAGATGTTTCGTGTTGCCTGGGGGATGTAGAAAGAGCCCTCATACTACGTACTTCTGAAACCTCTTCCTTTGAGGATTGCAAGCCCGACAGTAATAAAAGCTGAATGTAGCAGACATTTGCTAGACAAATTGCTTTGGGATTTTATGGTGATGTGAGACTTTGATCAAAGAACAAAAATTGGGACTGATTTTCTCTGGTGGGGAATGGAGTCAGTCTCAACAGATGCCACCTATCTGGGAAATGCCTCCTTTGATTTTTGGCTGCTAGGGGTATGTAAGGTGTCTATAGTTGAGAATGTAATAATAAATGCTGCAACAGAGGAAGGGATGTTCCAGTCCAAGCAAAAACGCAATAGCAACTTAGAGAGATGCCTGGTGAGTGACTTTTGTCTGAGGAGACAACACTGGCTAGCTGTTTTGGAAACACAAAGACAGCCATATCCTCCCAGACAGGAAATTTAGCAACAACCTCTATTAAAATGTTGCTAAATTAGGGGAGATTCTATACTGTTCTGCAGAGCAGGGAACACTACATGAGAAGTGTGAGAAGACAAGTGTTTGATAACCTCTTCCACGGTGGTGCTGGGAAACCTGCAGGTCCCATCTCTGAGCGCTGCTCTGGGCTAGTGGCATGGTGCGTCCCATCTACACAAGAGCATGTGTGCTTGGTCAGCAGGCTGCATTGGGGTTGCTCATTACACTCATTTTAAACAAAAGTTTAAACAACATCAGATTTGTTCTCAGAGGCAGAGCATCATAAAAATGTGGGCATGGTAATGTGGGCGCGTGTGTGAATAAGCACAGATTTGCTTCTTGTCCATCCAGGAGAAGGTCATTACCAGCTATAGACAGGGAGGTGCTTCTGCTCCCTTTTTGGTGTATGTGTGTCAGTTCATGTCTGCCTTACTTTGCCTGTGACTACTTGCTTCTGTTGTCCACAAGAAGGAGACCTGGGATACAGCTATACAACACAACATTTATTATTACAAGTCATGTTGTTAGCCAAGGAAGAAGCACTCATCTACTCCAAGCAGATAAGCAGACACTTCTTTATTGCAGTGCCAGGGACATGGGGGATAGCTCCAACCAGACATGTCCACCTTGCATCAAAATTCATTTGCTTTTATACACTTTTTCTGTCAAGTCATTATTATATCAGTTCTTTTACATAGAAATGCATAAGATGCTCACTTTTTAATTTAACCTTTGAAATGACTGGTGTTTCTAGTTACATAAGCTTATCAATATTCTTACCCTAAAACAGTAATTGGTCAATTCTACTTAGCTCTACTGATTGGCATCCTTGATATTAAAATCCAGATGGGAAGGGGACAGGGGTCTCTTAGCAGCATGACTGGTGTCCATGACAGTTTCTTTGGTTACATGGAGAAAAAAATATAAGTTCCTGGTACAGTTTCTATAGTTAAATATTGAAACAATTAACAATATAAGTGCAGTTTCTATGGTTATTTCACAAACATGGCATCTCCTAGAGAAGTTCCTATGGCTATTCTACAAGGCACAATATATAGCAAGATTCAGTCAAACTTAACAAACCTATTGATTTTTTATGATTATCTGCAACAATGTGACAGACCTTCTGTTTAGTTTTCTCTTGCAACGTTTCTCTAGCTCTATTTATGTGCGATCAGGTAATACGATTCCAAACACTGCAGTTTCCATCCCTGGAATCTTCTGTGTGCGCGCCTGCCTCCATGCCGTGGCTCCGTCCTTTGGCCAGGGGAGAAGGGCTGTCCCCTGTGCCATACAATACCACATTAGCTGGCAGTTTCTTGGCTGTCTTACTTTACCAGGCCTAGCAACACTTTTTTCCAACCCAAGGCGAGTCTCATTGCACAGCAGAATGCCGATGTTCAAGCCATGGATCCACATCTGTGGCTATCGGCACTGCTGTGTCTGGATGGGACTTCTGTCTCACCCTGCCTCCATTGTGCCGGGGTGCAGGAAGATTTGAGGGCCAGGACCTTCTTCTGCTCTGACAACACAGCACCTGCTGTGCTGGTCTACTGCCGAAAGCTGTCACATGGCATGTCATAAACAATCGGGGATATTGACACAGCATTGAGAAGAAAAGCATCCTAACGCAGCATCAGCGTGATCTGGCACACGCTGACTCTCCAGTAGCTCTCAGGGACCACTTGGTGTAAAAGTTGTCTGTTCCACGACAGAGTACCAATGAGGCAGATCCAGTTCCATTTCCTCCCTTTACCATTTCAGTAAAAATTCACTGAACTGGCTCAAACTCAGGGGTTTTTCTTAAGCATTTTACAGGGAATTAGTAATTACTCACAGGCTAGATGCCCAGAGACCATACAATTATCTACAAATTCTTTACATGAGACCATACTTGTAAATAAATCACAGATGAGGTATCAAGTCTCCTTAAAAAAGCACTCCTAGGATGTTGCAATGGCAATTATTGTGATCGTAAGGAAAGCTGTTGACAGACAAATGAAGCAGTTAAGAAAGGCTGGTGAAGAGGTTAATCGAGATGGTTCACTCTGGTCAAATCATATAAAGAGCAAAGTGGTATAACTACATTTGAAGTCTCTACAAGCATCAGAGCTACGTTTTATGAAGTTTTGACATCTCTAGAAATATGTTATAGAAATTTGCTAGTGTCACATAGGAAACCATATAGTGAGACTTAGAGAATAAATCATTAAATTCCACACCTCAAAGGCAGATGTGTAGTAGGCTGGGAGAAAACAAAATAGCTAGTCCAACCTGGTTTAAAATTGGTTTATTTGGGGTCTGTATCTCTCGGGATTCACAGGCATCTTATGTAACTGAAATACTGCATGTGGCTTCCTAAGCTCACCCTCCTGGCTAGCTGTGGGCAAACCTCCATACTATCAGGCCTCAGCTGTGTGTAGGTTTTTAATTATTTAGCTTTTCAAAGTAAGTTGAAGTAAATCGAATCAACTTTTCATTCACTCTTCTGTGCTGAAATAGACCAAGCCATGCTGAAATAAACTGCACCTTTGAAGACTTTTGTCACAGTCCATTTGGATTGCTCAAATTTACAGGACAATGTACTCTGTAAATTAAACTTCATGAGCTCATTAAGAAAAAAAACAAACACAACAAATAAGGTCTCAATCCCCTTTGTACAGACTAGGCTATCACATGAATTCACTAATTCATCATGCAAGTCACTTGCAAATTCTCTAATTCATAACTTGCATCTCAGACCTTATAACTTGTAACTCCACTCGTGTCCCTGTGAGCAAAAGAGTGAATTAGTTGATGGTGTGAGTGCTCATTCTTCCTCCTCCTCTGGACATGCCAGCATTCCCTGTATCACACTGGGAAGCACAAAAGCCTCAGAAGTCCAGCTGCTGTTGGATCTGCTTCCAAAGTTTTTTTGTTAGGCTGATGTGTTTATACATTCCAGCTTGCAAGTTTGGTCTGTGCCATTTCCATGAGTTAACAGATTCTGACGAAACTGCCAGACAATCATCATGCCAGAGACAACAACCCCCAGGTGGTAATGGCTGTGTGATGGCCCTTTATCCCTTCCTGTCCGTCCTGTCCTGCCCACCTGGTGCTCTCCTTTCGACCTAATTGCCCTGCTCCCAACATACATCAAGCCTTAGCACAAGCTGAGTTAGCCAAAATCTGAGCAGCAGTTGAGTGAACAGTCACAACTGTTAATATTAAACTTTGCTGGGAATCATCAGGTTGGTGATTCACAAACTCTGAGAAAACCATCACCTGGATTTCAGCTGGTTTTGGAAGCAAAGAGGATAATTCCCTCCCTTGCAGCCAGACAAAAATTCTGTCTGGGAAAATGATAGCTATCATTTTGCAATACCTGATCAGACCAAAGTCCTTTTTGAAGTCATTATTACTATAGCCACATCCAGCATTGGAAACACTGACTCTGAGCTTTCACTTCAAGTCTTAATAACATGCACAGTTTAGGTGTTTTGTATTAATTTATTATACATGTGCAGAAATTAGTTGATGGCTGTGGCTATCTATTGCTATAAAGCTGTTTCTGTATTATTTTATCACACCACAGCTAAATTGCTGCTAGATTTGTGTAGACTCATTATTTGATCAGCTGTCAGCTAATGTTTACATTTTGTTGACCATTTCATAAGACTGGACTTTCTCCTGGATGTACTGCCACTGGCTCCTGACTGCTTAGTTCTATTACCTACTGGTGGAGAGGGCTTAAGAAGCTCTTTACCCCTCAGCTCTTTTCTACCCCTCTTTTCTGCCCTCAATGCCAGCACTGTTATTTGCGCAACAAACCAGATCAGGAAGTTGACTGGGCTGGAAAATGACTATTTAAAGAGTGCTGAACCAAATGCATAGCTGTTGCCTCAGACTGTTAGACTAATTTTACAGCTGTGCTGGGTAATGGTTTTGGCCATGATTATCATTCTCACTGGAGTCCCTTTGCACTGCTGAAGCAACGCAGAGAAAACAACCTCATGCTTTGTTATTTACTTTACCATTATTTTCTCTGTTTGCTTACAATTATATGGATCTGTTTTACAATAAAGAATTAGCTCTTAGATCTAGAAAGTAACTTAATTGTGTGTAAATGTTGACTATCACTAAGCACATTATTTGCAGATAGTCACCCCGTGAAGCAGTTTATTTTGCCTGGCAATAAGCAAAATGCTGCCATGTCTGAATGCTGCCTGTTCACAGTAACTTCAAGGATCCCAAACTAAAAGTTTACCTGTAAGGAAAGCAGAGTACAATATACAATAAAATGCAGCTATAGTGTGTGCTACTTATTCACATCTAAGCAGAGCTTCCAGTCATGGTGGTATAAGACTGTAATCCAACCGCACATTCCCAGTGTTGCATTGAAATTAAATAGTTTTAATTTCTCTTCAGTGCCTACCTCTGCTGTAATAAATTGTACAGGAATCAATTTATTAACTAGCAAATCATAGAATTTATTAGTGAGCACAACAAGCGAAACAGCGCTGGGTGGCCACAGGAGTCTGTGCTCTACCGTCGGCGTGCGCTTACACTCTCCACAGTCCCCCTTTTTATTGTTGGTTTCTTCTGGATTACGTGATCTCTCAGGTTCGGCGGTTCAATGTCAACGGGGGGGGGGCATCCCGTTTTAAGAGATGAGGGCAGCAGTTTTTCATCTATGTTGCTCTTCTTGGTCTTCTTGCAAAAGACATAACTGCTCCATCGGCCTTGAAACTGTTGGTCGCATGCCGTTCCCTTATCGTTCTGTCTTGAGACATCTTGTTTCTTAGGGCAGGATGTCTCAGCGTCCCTGGCTGTCTGTTCATCTTTAGATTCTTAAAGCATAAATGGTTCTTACAGCAATGTCAATGAACAAGTACCCACAATATATCACATCTGCCATGAGGATCCTTATGGATTCATTCTTGTTTAGAGTTCTTTGAAAATGAAAATGCTAATTATGCTCATGTCACACGAATTATAACTTTCTATTTATTCTTATATATAAGAAAGTTGTAATTCTCACTATGTAACTGATATTTACTAACAGTTTCTAGTTTTAGGCACAATTGCCTGCAAAGTATTTTAGTGCCCTACCATAAATGATGAATGAGTGACTATCACAAGCTCGTAAAACATTTAAAGATGTGTACTCTAGCTACAGGAGTTTGCAAAGCTATTAACAGGCAAGGGAGGAGTGACTTGGTTGTGTTGGCTTTGGTGTTTAAGATTCCCCTCCCAAACCTGTGAAGTTTAGTGGTTGCCCCAGTAGCAGTGGCTGGTGATCTAAAACTATTGCAATAGTCAGGCGTATGGGAGTGGAGATGGACGTCACCTTTCTGCACACAGTGGAGGCGACTCTGACACAGCTTGTCAGCTGTTAGGGCGGATGTAACAAAGGGCCAGGGAGTGAAGGCGGATGGGTAAGATCCTCTTTTGCAATCTGTGTAGTATTCCCAGTCTCACACGGAGATGCTGGCTTGCTGGAAGTGGAGTCTGCTCTGTCCCTGCACAAGAGACAGAGCCATTGTGATACATTGTGGGCATTTGTTCATTGACATTGCTGTAAGAACAAGTTATGCTTTAAGAATCTAAAGATGAACAGACAGCCAGGGACGCTGAGACATCCTGCCGTAAGAAACAAGATGTCTCAAGACAGAACGATAAGGGAACGGCATGCGACCAACAGTTTCAAGGCCGATGGAGCAGTTATGTCTTTTGCAAGAAGACCAAGAAGAGCAACATAGATGAAAAACTGCTGCCCTCATCTCTTAAAACGGGATGCCCCCCACCGTTGACATTGAACCGCCGAGCCTGAGAGATCACGTAATCCAGAAGAAAGCAACGATAAAAAGGGGGATTGTGGAGAGTGTAAGCGCACGCCAACGGTAAAGCACAGACTCATGTGGCCACCCAGCGCTGTTTCGCTTGTTGTGCTCACTAATAAATTCTATGATTTGCTAGTTAACAAATTGACTCTGTACAATCCATGTGCCTGTGTCCACCAAAAGCTCTGCACCACGTTCTCCCTCATCACCCGACCTGGGGCACAAATATTATTTCCACCAGTAAATCACGCCTGGGACCGTGTGCTGCTGTTTAGCCAGCACAGCTGATGTGCACACTGAGGCCAAGCCAACGCAGAGTCCTGGCAGGAGTGGCTTTGCCTGCCTGGTGGGAGGGGAGATGTGGAGCAGTGTCCGGCATCCAGATTTGTTCTGCAAAGCTCAACTGATGAAACAAACCTCAACAAGAGGCAGCATAAGAAGGAAAGATTATTTTATTTTGTACAAATCAGGTTTCATTCATGCATGCTCCATTCTCTCGTAGATTTTACTCGCTTGTTCTTTTGTACTCAGAAGCTTGAAGATGTGTCTGCACATGGTCTGACCAACATTATTTGCAGTGAGAGAGGATGAGGGAATCTAGTAATTTTGTTCTCATCATGTCTTCTGGGCTGTTCTTATTATTGGCAACCATGTGGCTGGTTTTTGAATGTCTTTTGCACCTTTTAAAATCTGACAGTGACTGTGAATCCTTTGTCCTTCCAACTGTCCCACCTCTGAGAGTCATTAGGCAAAATTGCTGATTAACTCATTGTTCTTTTGTCTCTTTCTCTCTGGGTGTAGGCTGTTGTATTTAGGGTGCTCTTTGTTGTTTTTTTTCAATCTAGGTATTTAGAGAAACTGCAGATAGTTGTGCTCGGGGACTAGCTGACCTACTAATCTGCCATTAACGCATGCTGTTCTCCACTTCTTTCTGTTCTCCCATACCCAGGTATTCCTACTCATACTCCATCCATACCAAGGCTGATGTTTCTACTACAGCTCTTCATAGAAGTATGTGTAGTGCTTCTGCTAGGCTGACATCTAATGGGTCTGGGAAGGCAGAGGACTGAGGAATGTGCTTGACGTCATATGCTACTGGAAAAATTTCCTGGTGGCTATGGCAGTAACTCAGGCTTGTTTCAGCTGTACAGGGAGCAATGAAAACATAAATTTCTAAAATTAAAGGTAGCTTATGCGAATGTGGAGGAATATGACAAGAGAAGCTCAGTACACCTGTTTTTTTTAGGGTGATCTCCCTGGGATTTGTACTGAGGAGTGCACCTGAGCAACTTTAGGAGTGCACACTTCTGTAAGATCCAGGGAAGCTTCATAACTCCCATGAGCTAGTGTCTACAGGCAATGGTGTGGCCATGGATGTTAAAGAGGGAGCCATGAGTGAGGTCAAACATCGTCTGTTACACAGCTGCTCATCCTTCTAGAAGTGTGGGAAAATCTGCTGAACCACCTGTATCTACCCCTGGCCACGAGCAATGTCTGAGTGAGAGCATCGGTGTGAAAACTCGCTTTGCCAAGAGAGCAATGATGGGCTATGAACCTAGGAAAGTCATAGTAAACAGACTGCTCAAGGGACATGTTTTGGCTGGCTCAGAGAAGAAGCTCTCTCCCTACCAACAAGGAGGCAGGACCAAGTGGGATGCAATAGTTATGGCTATGGGAGGAGCAGGAATACCAGGTTGGCTGCATGGGATGGCCATATGCTCCATGCAGGCAAGACCACAGCATGACAGGCTGGAAGTGCCGGATCTTTATATGATGGCTGTACTGCTGCCATTGCACAGGGCAAGGTAGGAAGTTAGGTATCTTCTGGTGGCAACCTGCTTGCTCTCGCCAGTGGCATTACTCCCCTGTTGTGTGCCACAGACAAGTGGAGCAGCCACTCAAACCCTCACCCTACACCCCAGCCGTTAACACGTGAGGAACTGTGGGAGCGGCATCTCCCACAGGGCTGCTGGTTCATTTTGAATGACCACTTCCCTGACTCTGGTTACGCAGTGGTCTTCTCTCCTTCAAGCGGTAGCTTCAGACAGGCTGTTGTTCACTTTCTCACCCTGCTGCCCAAGAAAACATCTGGTCAGAGCTCAGGCTGCAGATGGCCCAGTGGGATAGACTTGTGCCAAAACAATCAAGTGCAGAGATTCACTGGCTTGTCTGCAGGAGGAGGTGAAGGGGCCCTGGCTGCACACCAGGATGGAAAAAGAAAATGGTGATCAGTCATTTCTCCAAGCAGAGACATAATGATGCAGGTCTCCTGAAAAAAAAAATCAGTCCTTTGTCATTTCACACTGTTCCCAACCATAAAAATAAGAAAAATTACATGTCCTTACAAGGAGGTTGGAGACATTAATTAATGTTTATGAAGCACTAAGTACTACAGCAATAAATTACACAGGAGATCCTATGAAGATATTGCTAATTGTGTATTCAGGGCAGAGTTTGAATAGAATATAGTAAATAAGGCATGAGGCCATGCACTTAACAATGAGGATAAAACAAGCTAATGAATAGTTACTTACTAAATGTATGCCCTCCATGTGCACAGAAAGGCCAAAGGTCATGTGTGTCTCGCTCCAATTGGGAGGGAGGCAAAGGTTCTTTTGATATGTTATGCCCGGCGTGAGATTAAGAAGAGAAACATTCAAATGTTGATCCAACCAGTTTATTAGAAATAAGGGACAGCTGAGGGGGATGGGGAAGGGAGAGCGGCGAATATCAAAATTAGGGTGATGGGGACGGGAAAGCGGGCGACAGAAAAGGTAGAAAAGAGCAAGGATTACATGAAAGCGGGGATAGTCA
>WKFP01014120.1:0-19708 GCA_011057875.1 Pterocles orientalis | reverse complement strand
AAAAGGCCACTTTAGGGCCATTAATCTGCATCTTATCTCTTTGTAGCCCCGGACCTGTCCATCTCTTAAACAAAGGGATTTCTGGAACCTTGGCTAAGGCTTGCCTGGGCTTGTCCTTCTGTGCATCTCAGACAAAGGGAGTTCTGGAACCTTGGCCAGGACTTGCCTAAACTTGTCCATTTCAGCAAACTTTGAGACAGTAATGTAAAAAGTATGGCCTCTTACAATGTGTAAAAAGGTATATGTTATCCTGTAATTATATTTTACAGTGCATATAAGAGTTACAAGTTTAATTTGTCTTGGAAACTTTAAATCAGGCATTTCCTATCCTCTGAGTACCCAACTTTGCAACCTCAATACTCGTTGAATGTAGGCTTTTTATGTAATTCAGTAGAAGTAATTTAAATATTGTGTTTCCACTGCTTGTCCTGCCACAGCTGACAGTGAGCTCCTTCTCCCATGCTGCCTTCACCATCTGGAACAGACTGAATGGCTTCCTGAGTTGCCTTAAATCCCATTGCCAAATCCCATCTTCTGGGCCTGTAATTCCTGTCCACCTTTCTCATAAAAGAACACAGTCCTATTTCTTGACCAGTCTTGCCTCTATTAAACTCATGTCCTTGTCAGGTCTTGCCTTTCCTTCTCTTTTTTTCTGTGTTTTTATACTATACTGACAGGAATCTGTAAGATGTCAATAGATCTATCTGCCTACATTTATTAATATAAAATAGGACCATTAGTGATTTAGTATTCTCCCGTTTTCCACATCAGATTAATTAGTTCAGAAAGTGTTTAGTTCAGTCTAAATTAGGTTTTAATGAAAAAGCAGCAAACTGACTTACTATATGTGGAAACTCAGACTGACTGTTCTCTTTCTAAAGAAATCTGAGTTCCAGTACCCTGCTGAATACAGTAAAGGTAAATAAAAACCAGAATCATAGAATCATTAAGGTCGGAAAAGACCTGAAGGATCATCAAGTCCAACCCAACACCACTTAACTCACTAAACCATGTCCCTAAGCACCACATCTACACGTTTCTTAAACACCTCCAGGGATGGTGACTCCACCACTTCCCTGGGCAGCCTGTTCCAATGTCTGATCACTCTTTCAGTGAAGAAATTTTTTTCCTAATATCGAGCCTAAACCTTCCCTGGTGCAACTTGAGGCCATTTCCTCTTGTCCCATCACTTGTTACTTTAGAGAAGAGGCCAGCACCCACCTCACTACAACCTCCAGACTAAACAACCCCAGCTCCCTCAGCTGCTTCTCATAAGACTTGTGCTCCAGACCCTTCACCACCCTTCTCTGGACCTGCTCCAGCACCTCAATGTCCTTCTTGTGGTGAGGGGCCCAAAACTGAACACAGGATTCAAGGTGCGGCCTCTCCAGTGCTGAGTACAGGGGCACAATCACTTCCCTAGTCCTGCTGGCCACACTGTTTCTGATGCAGGCCAGGATGCCGTTGGCCTTCTTGGCCACCTGGGCACACTGCTGGCTCATGTTCAGCCAGCTGTTGAACAGCACCCCCAGGTCCCTCTCTGCTGGGCAGCTTTCCAGCCACTCTCCCCCAAGCCTGTAGCGTTGCAGGGGGTTGTTGTGACCAAAGTGCAGGACCTGGCACTTGGCTTTATTGAACCTCATACAACTGGCCTCAGCCCATTGGTCCAGCCTGTCCAGATCCCTCTGCAAAGCCTTCCTACCCTCAAGGAGGTCAACACACCCGCTCAATTTGGTATCATCAGCAAACTCACTGAGGGAGCACTCCATCCCCTCTTCCAGGTCATTGATGAAGATGTTAAACAGGACAGGCCCCAAAACTGATCCCTGGGGAACACCCCTGGTGACCGGCTGCCACCTGGACTTAACTCTGTTCACCACGACTCTCAGGGCTCGGCCATCCAGCCAGTTTTTTATCCAGCGAAGGGTCTTCCTGTCTAAGCCATGAGCCACTAACTTTTCTAGAAGAATGCTGTGGGACACAGTGTCGAAGGCCTTGCTAAAGGCCAAGTAGATGACATCCACAGCCTTTCCCAACTTTTCTCCATCACTATGTCATGAAATAATATTTGGTTTTCTTTTCAACAAAATTTAAATAATTAAGCAAGTTGGTGTCTTTTGTCACTGAATTTTTCATATTGCCACCACTATGATTTCTCATCATTTTGAAGAAGACTGGTATAGTGATGCTATCATCTCTGCCCTTCTGAGACTCCACAGCTTTGTAGAGGTCACAGATCAAATGCTCACATCCTACATTTTTTTTCCCAGGACCAGAGAGAATTGTTGATTTTTCATCCACTACAAACTCTCCTATTAGTGTTGTAGATGAGATTCTCAACATGAAAAAGGAATTCAGAATTCAGTTGTAGAGTATTCACTGTGCTCTGCAAAATCTTTTTAAAAGAAAAAAAATAAGACAGCATACAAATGAAATTTAAAGAAAGGAAACCAACCCTTCCCTGCTGACAAACTAATTTGCATTGCTCTAAGAATTTCAGAATGAAGTAAAATTATTTTATTGGCTTCTTTCACCATTATGCTACAGTACTAATTATGTTTCTGGTGTTCTAAATTCTATAAAGCTCTTTCCTGCCCCTAAGTTCCAATTTCTTTATTAACTTAATTTTTTAAACACATGCTTTATGCCTCTAGTAAAGACCTGGTAACAGTCTGTCATCTCACAATGACACCAGTGGGTAAGCCTCCATCCAGTGTGAAGATAGAAATGGCAGAACAATGACTCTGTAGAATTGAAACTGTAGAAAAATTATTACTGTTTTCCAGGATGATCAGCATATGCTGCCACAGAGTGAATATGAAATCATCACATTTTAATATGGAAAACTGATGAAGTCTCGAGCATAAATAATACAAGTTATGCAAGCATATCTCTGCATGCATATAAGAGACTCATGTTTTTCAGTGTATGGAAGGTGCTATACAGCCTGAAGAATACTCACTTTGCTGGAATCACTGCTTTGCATAGAGTTCAGTAAGAGTGACCTTTCATTTCATGCACTATGTCCACTCCCTTTAGAAAGAACTAAGGAATTGCAACCAACAAACAAGCACATCTGACAAAGATAGACCCACTGCCACAACTTTGACAAGCTCAAAGTTTAATATGGAACAGTCATCACTCTCTGGCCTGGAAAGTGTTAGCAAATGGGCAATATTGCACATAAGCACAGGCAGGCTTAATAATAGCCAGTTTCAAGATGCTTCCCAATCACTGCTGGAAAGAGATGCATGAAATATGACTTCATTCTTGTTAAGAGTGTAATAAAGTTGTTGACATAGAGAATACACCACATAGAAGGATTAACCACCAGGAAGAAACAGTCCCTCTTTGGAATCAAGCTTATGCTAGTAAAGGGAATTTAGTCTGTGGCCAGTTGCAATGAGAATTGTTTTAATTTAGGCCTTAAATTAACATTGTTCCTTCTGCCAATGGCTTCCAGGGGGCTTTTGACACCTAGGGATTTCTGCACAGAAGCTGTCCCTGAGACACCCCTAAGATGGGAGCTGCGAAAGGTGATTGCAAAGGATTTGGCACTGAGCTGATTGTAATGCTTCTGGGGATGCGCTGGAGTGAAGTCCTTGGCCAGGGAGAAGTGGTGAGTTCCTGCTGCCCCTTTCCTCCATTTGAGTGAAAGGAAGCAAGCTTGGCACCAGGGCTGGAGGCTAACAAATGCTGAGCCTATAGGAAATTACAGCATTAAGACTAAGACTCTGCTATTAAGGAACATGTTTATGCCTAAATCAGGTTTCCAAGCATAGGATGCCTGTAATCAGTACACGTGCTTGGCAAAATTTAGTGGTGTGTCTTCCAACCATACCGCCAGCAGTTGTCACCAGCTTATTTGGAGACACTGTCAGAGATGACTATAGAGTCTTTATTTTCATAGCCATTTTTTTCTCTCCATTGAATGATTACAGGTGCAATTCCTGATAAAGCCAGTGGAAATCATACTCAAATGTTTGGCAACACAAACTGAGCCTGTTGTTCATTTGGAGCCAATCTAGCATTTTTCAAAGTCTCCTAATTGGACTCTAATCAGAAAGTTGCTGCTAATGTTTCTAATAAGTTGATGTTAGATAGTTTTATTTATAAGAAAAATCTCATTTTTTTCCTTTTTTTTTTCCTCAGTAAAGTACAAAATTTCTGTTACTGACGGAAGTTTTATCAACGAAGGCACTTTAGCAACTTTTTAAAAAGTTAAAATTTTTACTTTGTTCCTAGGTGGAGAATAAGCAAACAGCGCTGGGTGAGCATCTGCTCTACCAACAAGCGCACCTTTCCACAGAACCTGTTCCTCTATTTATTCCCCAAAAGTTGTATATCCATTAAGTTTCACAATACATTCATTCATATTCATTTCCTAGCCCCGCCTAGCCCCGCTTCGTATTATAATTAGCTAAATTGTCCCTCTCCGCCTGTGCAGTGCTCTCTGGTGGTCATACGGTGGTCGATGGGATGAAGTAAAACGAGTCTTCGGAGTTGAACTTTTCACCTTGTCACATTCCAAAGGGCCAGGCTGGTTTTCAGACGGTTTAGGGATCCGAGGAGTCTCCTTTATCTCACAGCCTTGCGGGTGTTGCATTCTCTCATCTCGTTTTGATTAGCAGTTCCTTCCCTTATCATCACAGTTTTGATTCTCTCATCCTGTCTTCGCAAGCACGGCAAACTTAATCATACATTATCTAAACAGCTATTCCTAATCAGTCACTCTTTAACTTCAAACCCCCTGTCTCAGTCCCCCTTTTCTAGAAAGTTAGAAAATTCTTTTACTTAATACAAAAATTCTTCTTCCCAATTTCTACAATATGTGTCTCTTAATGCCTTACCATGTACTTTTGACAAGGAAGTTAATGTTGCCGTTTGTCGCAACACTTTCGAATCCATACAAGTATTACAAAAGACAATAATAAACTTATACTAACTGATATTAATAAAACAACAATGGGGAGACACAATGTATTCAAAATCCCAGCTGCAGTTGGCTACCATCCCAAGAGTGCATGCCACCAATGATGACTTGCATCTTGTTTTATTCTCTTTCCACACCACTAGGCAATTCTGTTTAGTTACACATTTCTATGTCCTGTTAGCCTCTTTCCATACAATATTTGGTAATGAGAGCAGCTCTTCTCCATTTCTTTTAACACGAATCATAACCTAATATTCCACAGAAGCAATATATAAGTGGGGCACATCGTAGCAGTTTTTGTTTGAAGAGCTTTGTCACTGTCCTTCCTGTCCTGCTACCCCATTTAAGTATTCAACCTCCCCTGCATGAAGACCACTAAGTCAGACAAATTATTGCAGTGATTTTGTCATACAAGCAAGTGCTTTAGGCTAATTTAGATCATCAGAATAATTAATCATTTTTCCTACATTTAAAGATATTTTGTATCTTACTTTCTGTCCTGCTGCTAATTATTTTTAAAGGGGCTTACTAATAGGAACGGAGATCTGTCACCAAACCAGTCATTCTTCTGGCATGCTGTACTGTGAGTAATGCAATTGCTTAAATAAAAATGACGCAGCTTTAACATCGTAATCTAATCACTCATTTCTTTGCCTTTCATTCTAATAATGTAAGACATAATGAACGCTTCGTAGATATAGTAATACCCCATAAGTATTTCTATAGGATTTATGTTGTCATTTAATATTATTTCAAAGAAAGCAGGACAAAGCATAATTCTTGCCATTTTGCTCGGTCACTCATTTTGCAATTTTTATGTTCTCCTACCATCACTGAAAAGAAATTATCAAATTACCATTTTAACAAGCATTTGCTAGTTGTGCATAGATACAATTCATTTAAATGCCTTGTGAAATCAAACAGAGCCTCTCAAATAATGAGGCCTAGTCTCCTTTCCCTGAATAATGACTTCAAGGAAGATCCACCTCCCTCTCAGGGAAAGAATGGATAGCTGGGAACAGTCAAGGGAATAAGAGGGTTTAAAGCACGGGCACATAAAAGGCTGAGTAGAGGAGTCTTTGAAAATAAATGCAGGCTTCAACAAAAGATGAGAAAGAAAAGGGTACAGAGGGTGCAGCAGACTTGGCGTAGATATGGGCAATGCATACAGAAGAGGTTGCTGAGGCAATGCGTAATACCCTGATCGAAGGGCAAATGCACTATAGGTGTGAGGCTGTAGGCAGAAAAAATGCATTTTGATGAGGGGCGCAGGATGTGCAGAGGCTGGCTGTGGCTTATGGGGGAATGAAGAAAGCAAAGAGAAAAATTTGCCAGTCTGGAAAATTATACCAGTTATCTCAGAATGAAATGTTTGTATTTTCATAAGTATATGACGAGCTATTCTCCACAATCACAAAATGATCAAGGTGAGAAAAAGAGAGGAGAGGCTCACATTCTTAAAATAGCAGAAATTATAACAATTATTTTTCCTTTTCCCATATCTCATGTTTGGATCTAAATAAAAATAAAAGACACCTGATTTCTCATCCATGTGGAGTGAAACAAAAATCATAATATTACCTCACAGTTACACGTCTTCTGTCTGGGTTGTTTGCATTTGTAGCAAAGTCACACTGGAAATTCTCTTAGAGCAGGAGTGAGTAAGCTGTAGCATTTCCAGTGAGGGTTTACATCCACTTCTTCAGAAAACAAGCAAACATAGCAGTGCTCAGAGAAGATATTAGGTAAGCTGCTAGCTGCTATCTTCTTAAGTTAGCACCCTTTGAGTTCAAAAAAAAAATAAATGTAGCCATCTACTCAGTTTTTGTTATCAGTAAACTGTTGACAGGTTAAACATGTATTTAGAAAGGAAGACAGAAGGACTTTAGTGAGGTAACAGATTTGAGCTGTTAGAGCAGAAAGAGTGATTTGACATAACATGGTTAATGTTTTCACTTCTGTCAGAGGTAACAACTTCATGGAGACCTGCTAAAAGATCACCACTGCCTGACAAATTTCCAAGAATGTATATTCAGTCACCTCCAATTGTCCAGGCAGCAGCTGAGTCACAGGACTTCCTCCTGGCTATTTGGTATTACTCTTATCTGAGATAAGAGGGGGCTGATCCTGTATTGTAATGGTAATGTTTTAAGCTCTGTTTTCCTAGGAGAGTTTGCAATGCACTGAGAAGACGCGACTTGTTTGAGCAATTGGATATCCTCAGTCTGAAAGAGTATAAAAATGTTGCTGTCCTTCCATAATTCATTGTTGAGGCTCAAATATTGCAGTACCTTCTGAATACAGGATACGACTATTAAACTGAATTTAGCGAATGGGACTACGTGGACTGTGGCAGATAGATAGGGTAACCAGTAGTGGGTGCAAGACTTCTGGATGCTCAAGGGCATCAAGGCTCTCTTCTGTGACCTTCACCATCCTCACATGAGATTTCAGAGCCTATAGCCATTCCCAAGTGAGTGGCTCCCATTCTTTAGTGTCTCACAACTTCTGACCCTTACTCCTTGGTCACTAATCCTTTTGCGGTGGGCAGGTCCACCACAAAGAGGTGATGGAGATTTTATGCTCCAAATCTTCTTTATTCCAGCAGTGCTGTGGGTGACATCTGTAAAACTCTCCAAGCCTTTAATCTCCCTGACTTCCTAAACTGGGGGAGGGTGGGGTGCCTTTGACAAAATTCATATTCTCTTCTTGTTCCCAGCCTACTGCAGTTACAACTACATGCATTGTAAGGTTTTGATCAACCTCTAAAGGGGATTTAAGGATTTCTCAGCAAATTTCAGTGCAGGGAACTCATAATGTGGCATATTCTACAACTCCAGCCTCAGGCTCAGTGGGGAGATGGCTACCTCCTTTCCAAAAGGGAAAGGTGTTTAGGTTTTGTCGGAAATGCCATATACCCTATGTTGTTTGACCATAAGGCCATATACCCTGCTAGAAAGAATGCATCTGTAGGTTTAACTGTTCCTTTTCTGCACATAGGCTTGAAGTAGGATAAGCTTTGGTCATTTTGCTACCAGAAGACAAGCTTTGCACAGCAAACAAACTTGTTACCAGCACTCCCAATGACCTCCACTGATGGGTGTTTTCTGAACCCTGCACAAACTCCATGGGGATGCACATGAACCTGTGATCCTCAAGGGTGGAAAATCGTAACAAAGACAACCCAGGAAGGACAAGCAAATGGCAATCAAGATGACCAGGAAAGGGGGGGAAATGGAGATAAGGTTTGCTGAGGGTAATTAGCATAATAATGCTCTCCTCTCTGGGAGAAGGGCCGTGCTAAAGTGGACCACTTCTGTATCATGAGTTATTCATGGGTGAGGTACACCAGAAACTGATCAATTTGCAAACCTTTTGTTTTGACCTGTATAAAAAACCTGCACCTTTTCCAAGGAGCTGTGCTAGCTTTTGGGAACCATCGCCTAGGACGCCTTTCTGTACAGGACGGCACTAAAGGTTAGAAGGTAGATCGATCTCAGCACCCCTTTCTGTACAGGATGGCATTAAAGGTTAGAAGGTGGATCTTGACTCTGTAGGCTTATTGGCTCCGGCACACTGGGCATGAACCTATTCCCAGATTGAGGGACAACAAACCTTTCCACCTGGGTTGAGGAGTGGAGACAGACTCCTATGATGGCTGCAAGACAGCCTCCTCCCTCCTCGTCTTCATGGGTACAAGTGGGACCAGGAAAGCAGTGCTGTCCTGGACACTCTTCACATTGTACATGGCGGCACACAGAGCAGAACAAAGGCAGGGTGATTAAACAGTAGCAGTTTGCCAACTAACAGACCTGCAAGAGGCCGTGGGGAAAAAAAGCTGCAGGGGTGGAGGAAGCTCAACAAAGTCTGTGAAGACAGCAGCTACACTTGATAAGGAAACAGGTAGCCAGGCTGACTGGGTCTTGGAGGAAGGAAAAGGAGTCCTTAAGCAAAGTAACATTCTTGTCACCCTTCTTCTAGAAGGGGACTAGAGCTTTTCCCCTGCTTCACCCTGGAATGGGCCATTGGTGCCTCTGGACCCCACTCTTGCCCTGCCCAAGGGGTACATGTGCAAAGCAGACACAAGGCAAGGCTTGAAGGAAAGGCCCAGGATAGTTATGAGAAGAAGAGGTGCAGCTAACAGAAACAGGCTGGCAAAAACATTCAAATGAAGAAACGTGTGACTGGCACAAGCCTACAGCTGGCTCTGCTCAGCAAGGAGGAGGAGCTGGTCAGGGCTCCCTGTTGCACCCCCAACAACTTCGTTGTCATGACATGTCCTCATGTGCAGCTCACCCAGTCCCTGGCAATAAGCCAGGCACTTGTACCAGATGGGGATGGGGCACAAGGCTTCTGATGCGTGCAGTTCCTCTGCAGGTGAATTTTCCTACAGCTTATGGCTCCAGTGCATTTCAAAACACAATAGTCCCCACAGGCAGCCTGGCAAAATTCATCCCCTCTGCATGGCTTTGAGGCCAGTACTCTAATCGCACCAGAAATCCTACAGCTCCCCCATCTCCATCCTTCTACTTCAAAGCCATTGTAGAAAAGGGGTACTCAACTGCTGGGGTTAGAACCAGGACTGATGGCAGAGAAGGTGGCTGGCATCTGCTCTGTAGGGGAGGAGGCTGAACAAGTGTCCCTGGATGTGTCCTCCCAGGAGTTTGATGTGAGACTTGGGGCCAGGGTGCAAAGAGTGATGTCCACAGGACTCACATTCCTCAAGACCGTCCTACATGAGGACCCTGATATTCATGGTGTGGGAATCCAAGGCAGATGCTGGCTCAGTTGTGTGCTCCCTCCTAAAGATTTTGTTAAGCTCCCTGTACTGGGCACAGGCCTGACTGCTGATTATAGCTACTGGTTGCAAGAAGACTACCTTAATCTTTGACTTTTTAAGGCAGTCTTGTTCCCTACTGGTAGGTGACAGCTGGTGGGAGTTTCTCAGTCTTCTGAGATTACTAGTGAGTTATCTTGCCCCTTGAGAAACTCTTCTTCCTCTCATGGCACAGGTTCATGAGAAATGCCATATCTTCAGGGCTGCAGTTATTTAATTATTTGATTGGTGAATGTGGGAAGTTCCAGTGTGGTAGAGGAGAGCAGAAGTGTGGTGAAGAGGTAATACAAAAAGGAGGATAATAAAAGATGGGTTCAGCAAAGGGGTTCAACAACAGAAGGCAGGAAAAATAAGAAAGGAAAGGTTTCAGATCTGAAGTCCGGATGAATGAGGATAAGGCAGCAGATAGGTAGACACTGCTAAATCAGTTGAGGACTGACAGTTGACAGCAAACAGGAAGATACAGGCAGTACTTGATCCTGTAACCTTCTCAGGCTTTGAGGCCACTCTTCAAGATCTGAGAGCTTTCTGGTAATGTGTGTACCTTAGCTATATGCTGGAGCTCCTTGTAGTGGAAAGTCCACACAAGGATTTAGGACCCATTACCCAACTGAATGTTGGAGTGCTCTGGAGCAGAGCTCCTGGTTTTGTTTCATCCAACAGGAATCTATTTTGTGCACACTAGCACCACTTTGAGAAAACAACTAACATGTGACAAGGGGGAGCAATCTAAGGATTTGTTTCAAAGCTACGCTATTGCTATGAACCAAGTCACTAAGGCAGACAGAATGGTTGCGACTTAAAAGTACGTGAATATGTCTGTTCATGACCATGATCAAGAATTTTTATCAGATCTTATTTTTTTTTCCTTAAGGTTCTATTTAAAGGTATATATGTAGAAAGAAATAATACGATTACTGCTTATTGTTTCTGGCTTTCTGCAAAACGGAGAAAACTAAATAGAACATTTTCTGAACAGGGCAACTTTGTGATAACACAAATAGCCCTACTCATACTTTGCTTTTCTGTCATGCTGTAAACATTTCAAATCCAAATAAGTTTGTCTAGCAGCTGACACAGATCTGTATAAATCTTTGAACAATGCCACTGGCATTTTTTCTAAAAAGACCAAGCAAATAGAAAGATCTGCAGCCCTGAGGAAGGGAGGAAGTAGTATAACCCTCTGTGAAACTTGGTTTCTGTATTTGCACCACAACAGTGAATTATTTGCATGTCTATTGCCTAAAGGTTAACTTCTGTTAATTTCCTAAATCCTAAAGAATAGTGTCTGAGTCCGCAACTTTGCAGATGTCTGAAGGTCTATGGAACTGACGTTGATAAGCATCTTGAAAATGAGTCCTTTTGTAGCTTTCATTTGAGTAATTTTCTTTCATGTTCTAGTTTTGTTAAGTTTAGTCTGTGGTTGAGTATCTCAAACCATGGCCATACAGGCAGCTATGGCTAGAACCAAACTTCTCCGTTCTTGCTCTGCACCAGCTGTGGTCTGGAAGCTGTGTGACTGTTTCAGATGAGGATCATGGGTTATCAGCAGTGGTGGAGAGACAATCTTGTGCCTCTCTACCTCCCAGACTGGCCTGAATCCCAGCCTCCCTGAGCACACACAGTTGAGCTTGTTTCTGTTGGGCCCCTATCCATGTAGCTGTGCCTTTGGTTAATGAAATTGCATCTTCGTGAAGGCTTCAGACATCTACAGCAGATGATCTCCTTTCACTTATCAACTATCTTACTGTTAGTCATGAGGTAGAAACAGGGCAGACTTGGTAGTTCAATCTTGGATGCAGTATTCAGGAGAACCCAGAATGCAGCAACACCATCCTCTGTTGATAATAATCAGGAAGTCAGTCTTTAAATTCATCATGTGGATTGCCTGTTGATGATTGCACCTATTTGCTAGCTCATTCATAGAAACTAGAGATGAAGAAGATGCATTAACATCTTTTGCTCTGCCAGTGCAGAATTCTTCTATTTGAATCTTACCCTAGCGTAGTTTATCAAAATGATAAGCCTATCTTATCAAAATGTTCATTAAAAATAGCACCACTCTGGAGGCTTCACTGTTAACAAATATTCTTTGTTGCAATATTTCACTACAATTTTATGGGTGAATCTATAGCTGGTCATGCTTTTTTTTTTTTTTTTCCCTAGTGAAGATAGGTCATAAAGTCTTATCTGGTTTTCCTATAGCTTCTTCCTTTTGTGGCATGAATGTTCTCTTCACCTTTTTCTGAGAACTCAGACCTGAACAAGACTAACCAGTAAACACAACTGTAGCAAAGATCTGGACTGCAGAGCAGTGCCCTCATAATAAGAAACAGATAGGAACAGAAGTTATGGTAAGAAGCTCCCTGTTACAGCAAGATGAGATGTGTTCTGAGGAACCTTTGAACCTTAGCTACGTTTATCCCACAAGCTGTCACCAGTGTGGCCATGCTGTGACATGAAATCCTTGGTTGATGGAACTGTGCTGGTAGAAACCTTTAGTGTAGCTCCACTGCATCAGCAAAACTCCAAGAAGGATGTATATAGATACTAATGTGTCTGTGTCACTCCACCACTTTATTGAACTAACGTTTTGGTTCTTCAGCTTCTCTCAACAGTCCTTTAAGCAGAAACATGGGTGCCAAGAACAGTTCTTGTACCTAAGAAAGGGCTGGAGATGGAGGGCTATTGGACTGCAGTAAGGCAGTGAGTGGCAGAAGGAAGCTCCTTATTGGTACAGTTTGATGCCTCTCTTCCTCCATCAGTCAATGCCTTTCTCTGTTGATGCTTCAGTAATTCTCTCTCCCACCAGGCTTAACTTCTGCATCTCAGCAGACAAGAGGTATGGGTAATAAATCCTGAATACAGACAAGAGATGCTTAAGATCAGGAATCTCAGCTGGTCAGATGAACTGAGAAGCCAAAGACGGAGACAACGGCTGAAGGCTGCCAAGACTCAGAGGAGTGCAGCAGCGTGCCAAATCCTTGCTGGATTTTAGGATATCAGCCTGCTAAGCATCCAGTAAGGGGGCCTGACTGGGTCTGCAGTGCTGGCTTTGTGCTGCAGTATCATTACTAAAGTGGTTTTACTGCAGAACTTATCTCAAAAAGAGACCAGTTTTCCAAGCTAATGCGGGGCAAGACCTTGAAGCCAAATAGCAATATATTTTTATAATGTATTTCTTTTTACCAGCAAATATGAAAAAAAGCACATTGATTCCAGATTACGATGTCAGAGATACATGAAGAACATCTGTCACTGCGACAGAATCATAAATCATCATGCTGAAGTCCTGACATGCCCTTTTTCATTGGCAAAGTAGTTCTTTAAAATGGGATATAACTAAGTTGCTTAGAGCCACATATTACCTATTTTAAACTTATTATTTTTCTCGTGTGAAAAATGTCAGATGAAACATACCAGTTTTGTTTTGTTTTTAAATGAAGCTAGTTTAAAAAAATGACCACTGTATTCCCAGCAATTCAGGGAGCTGCTAGGAATTGTCCCATGTAAAGAAATTATAAGGGAAAAAAAACCCTGTGAGTAAATGAAACAGTGCTGTAGGTGCACCAGCAAGCCATTCTGATGTGGAAGACAGATAAGCAGTAAGAGACCAGTACAGCTGCATCAGGAATTCTCCAGTGACCTGAATACGAGAAAGGAAATTCTACAAAGAGTGAACGCAAGGGCATATAACTGAGATGAGTCATAAAGCAGTAGCATAACATCTAGGGATAAAACTAGAAAGACTAAGTCCCAAATTAAGTTACAACTTTCCTGGATCATAAAATGGAAGAAAAAGAGGTTCTATAAATACCAAGAAGCTAGAGGAAGAGAAGGGCAGAGGCACAAATAACAGATAACCAGAGTAGAGTGAAATGTTTTATTATTTATTTTGCTACATTCTTCACGTGCACATAAACATTAATGTTAGGTACTTCACTACTTTTTTTAACAAGGCGAAGGACATATGCCAGAATAGGGAAAAAACAAGTAAAAAAATGTTTGAATAAATTGGACGTACAGAAGTCTCTAGAGCTTGGCTCTCAACTTATCTCTGAGAGTTCCTTGAAGAGTGGATAAGTCACTAGGATCTACAGTAACTATGTAACCTAAGATGGAAATGCAGTCGCGATCACACTTCCATTTTTTTTAATGATCAGAGTTCTGACTTTACAATATACATTTTGCAAATTATTAAAAAAAAAACAAAACACCCAGCTGGTTTAAAAACTTGCTCTTCCTTAATTCTTGCCGTCATGGCACATGGTAAATAAAGACAAGGAAAGGAGAGGAGAGGAAAATTTAATAAGGTTTTTTAAATGTGGCATTCACAGCAGGCTCAGATTTGGACACTGTTTAAGAAGTTGTTGGCTGCAGCCCTGGTATGCAGGGTTATAACCATTGCTCCTTTAAAAATGGGAAATGAAGAACCTAGGGAATTACGGAGTACTCTGCCTAACATCAATACTGAAAAAGATAGTGAGACAAATTATCGAGAAGTAAATGCATACATACCATAAGAATAATGTGACAAGAAACAGTCAACGTGAATTCATCAAACTAATCTAATTTTCTTCTTGAATAAAGCAACTGGTCTAGTAGATACGGAAAAGGGGTAGAAATGACTGTACATCGAGCCATGATGTATCTTGACCTAAGTAGGACTTTTGACACTGTCCTGTATTCTCATAAATGAACTGGGACAAGGTGTCCCATTTGAAATCACTCCTAATTCAATCCACTGTTAAATGTAAACCTAACACATGATTGTTGGTAGTTGCACTAGAAAGATGTTGAAGAGGAGACTTGCACAGCTCCTAATGGATAGGTTTCTGGTCAACGTTTCAAAAAAGAGGACTGAACTAGAAATAATATACTTACAAGTTTAGTAGATGACACCATGTAAAGATTTGCAAAATGTGCTCAAGGACAGAATTAAATTCAAAAGTATCTTGATAGGTTCTGAAAGGTTCTGAAATCCAACATTAAAAAGTTAGAAAAAGACAGTCGCAGAGGACTACATTTGGGAGTACAAAATCAAAAGCACAACCACAGAATGCCGCTGCAGATAAAGATCTAGTGATTAATGAGGGCCATGAATGAGTCAACAGTGTGATGCTGTTGAGAAAAAAGATAAATGCAATTCTAGATTCTTTTGAATTGTCTGCTCCAAACAGGATACGTAAGACAAGTGATAATTAGCATGGTCTTCTTGACACTGGTGAAGCCTCAACTAAAATACTGTACTTTACTCTGAAGCACCATAATTTAAGAAAGATGTAGATAAGCTGGAAACAATCCAGAGACGATCAACAAGGACAAGAAGTTTGGAAAATCCAATCCATAAAGCAAGGTTGCAAGTTCTGCTTTTGTTTTAATATAGAAAATATAAGCCTGTATGAGGTTCAACAGTCTTCAAGTACATAAAAGTTTATTACAAAGAGGATAGTGATATGTTTTTTCATGCCCACTAAAGATATGGGCAGAATATGAAGGAAACTTTTTTTAGCTATACTATAATAGGCATTATAGTAACACGTTGTAACTAGAAAAAAAATGTTCACTGGAATATATTACCCAAGAAGGTTGTACAATCCCTGTCATTAATGTTTTTAGGTACAAATCAGAGGGACTGCTGCCTACAATTGTCAAGACAATTGTGGTCTTTCTTCAAAGTTAGGAGATGGACCAGATGAATGTTTTGTAGTAGGTGGCTGAGATCCCTGGAACCATGACAGAGTGTACAAGTTATTACAAGGTAATCCATAACAGGTTTTCACTAAGAAGAGTTTTGAAAATTCCATGTGTGGTCCTGGGCATATTCATTAGCCATTATGGAAGGTTGTACAGGCTGTTCTCTGGACTTTTTTTTTTTTTAATCCTGTTTTCCTTTGATTTTGTGTTGAGGGTTTGGTTTTTGTTTGTTTGTTTGTTTTTAATTTACCTCAGGAAGGTCAGGTACAGCTTTGATTAAAAATATTGAGGAATATCAGACTACATAACCCCTTGAGATCCCATCCAAGTCTACATTTCTATGATTCATAGAAAGAGAAATCTACAGTATATTTTTCTGACTTGTTGAAGCGCTTTGTAAGCACAAGGTAACTATTAAACTAGTTCCTTTCCCAGGGCACTAATGACCTATCATTTATGATAGTGCTCAAATGAGGAATTAAACAAACATATCCAAAACAAACAGATCAAATCATCTTTGCCAAGGAAAAAGGACAATACCTTGTTTTCATGCCAGTGGGTCTGCAAAGCAACAGCACAGACAGAGCCCTCAGTAAAACTGACAAGTTAGGACTTCTCAATCTGTGAGAAATTCTGAACTTTAGTTATTGCTTTTATTCAAAATTTTAGGATTGTTTCTAATTTTGAAAATTAGAAAAATGGGAATAGGAGATGGGAATGAGAAAAAAAAAGTAAGTGTTTTGGAAAGGTTGGAAAGTTTTGAGGGCTTGAATTGCAACTGAACACTTCAACATTCAAAAACCAAAATGTTGCAGTCATGGTGTACCACATATATATATTTCCTAGGGGACCACAGTGAACACAGTGAACATTACAGAAAGGTGCTGGTTTTGGTTGGGATAGAGTTACTTTTCTTCACAGTAGCTAGTATGAGGCTATGTTTTGGATTTGTGCTGAAAACAGTGTTGATAATTCAGGGATGTTTTCGTTATTGCTGAGCAGGGCTCACATAGAGCCAAAGCCTTTTCTGCTTCTCACTCCACCCTGCCAGGCTGGGGGTGCACTAGAAGTTTGGAGGGGACACAGCTGGGACAGCTGACCCCGGCTGACCAAGGGATATCTACATGATACGACATCATGCTCAGCATATAAAGCTGGAGGAAGGAGAACGAAGGGGGGAATGTTTGGAGTTATGGTGTTTTGTCTTCCCAATTAACCGTTACATGTAACGGAGCCCGGCTTTCCTGCGTGCGGATGGGAAGTTGTGAATGAATTCCTTGCTTTGCTTGAGTGCACGGCTTTTGCTTTACTTACTACTGTTTTTATCTCAACCCACAAGTTTTCTAACTTTTACTCTTCTGGTTCTCTCCTCCATCCCACTGAGGGGAAATGAGAGAGCAGCCACGTGGTGTTTATTTGACAGCTGGGGTTAAACCATGAAAAGGAGCCACAGTCCCCCAGGGAGCCTAGCATACACAAGAAAATTCCAACCAGAATTACAGTGCAAATAAAGTAGCATTCTGCAATATGATATTTTTTTTGTGTTGGCTCAAAATAAATCTTTTTAAAATCATACTCCCAAAAGAAAACTGAGCAAAACTAAGTTTTTCAGAAAATGTGCTCTTTTTTGGAAATTCAAACCCACGTAGAACTTCTAACAAACTCTACTTACTACTTAATATTAAAAAACAGCTCTGAAAACGTTTTCTAGAGAGATCTGTGCTCATCACAGTGCACTGTGGTGTTGACCCAAATATGACTGTACACACTGGTAAGTGTGTTTGCAGTCACCATTGTTATTTTAGTCTAGTAAAAGATAGTCATAAGCCCCAAAGATAAGATCAGGGTCTGGACCAAATATAAATTTCCAGAAATTCAGAAATATTTAGGTTTGGTGTTTATTGGTAGGGCCAATAAACATAATTCACGTACTTAAGTGAATGTCTGCCGGTCCTTTTGTTCTTTTGAAAATATATGTGACTTTTAGACACCAGAATAATGACTTCATACTGTACAAGAGCCTTCTCCCTTATAAACAAACACTGGAGCTTGTGAATTTTGCTGTATGAATGGATGAATACTGACCTGGTGAATCTGGCTAGCTTCAGGTCTACCATTATACACTCTACCCTTGTTGAACAACAGTAAAAACTGCAGAAGATCAAAGATCCTGGGACAAACCTGTCAGGTGTCAAGGACAGCCTTAATCCCAAAGTGCAGATGGGGACAGACCCACGTGAACAAATCTCAGCTCAGCTGAGGTTGCTTAGGGCAGCCTTGGTGAAGCGGTTTCAGTGCTCGGACCCATAAACCCAAAGGTGGACTGTTTGGTTTGTAGGTCAGGATGTTGCATACAGCCCTATGGCACATGCCAACAGCCTGAAGTGTCTTAAGCAGCTTAAATAGCTTTAAGCAGCTTTGAAGACTTAGACACCTTAAGCTTATAAAGCAGTTTAAGCTGCTTAAACTGCTCTAGGACTTTAACAAGGGCCCCACAATGCTGCTCCTCGCCAGGCGAGCAAAATGAAGCAGGCAGCGTGCTGCAGCTCCCTTGCCATTGACTGGAAGGAAGGAGATACAGAGCTGCCACAGATCCAGCCAGGAGTCTGCACAAATGCAAACAGCTGGTATTGACGTATTTTGGCAATGATGTTGTATAAAACAATGAAAAGTATACTCTGCCCACTTGGTTAGCTCATTGTTTCTTCCTCTTTTGTAGCTACTCCCCTTCCAGAGCCACCTCCTGATCTTTTTTCTGTTTTCACCCATTTTGTTCAGGCTCTTTCAGTATCTATTCTCTCTCTAATTAATTCTTCCTAAAGAGATCGGTGGAGTGCGCTTACTGCAATGATATACTTTTATGAAGAAAAGATGTCTTGATTCAACCTGTTCAGTCTGCAGAACCATGCTGGGGGCAACCATTCATTTGTATCACTATGGTTTAACCTAAAGAGTGATTTTTATTTTTTTTTTTCACAGAAGGGCATGAGTTGACAGAAGCATTGTGGAAAACCCAACTGCGTCATCCTAGAAAGTACCAGTGGCAGCCATGAGATTGTCACCTGCAGAAGGAAGTAACCAGATGGGCTAGCATTGTTCAAAAGAATTAATACAATGCATCGAACCTGAATCGCATTTCCTGGAATTTTGGAGGTTTCAGAAAGGATGTAAAAGGAGGAAGTCTGGGGACAGCTGTCCAGAAAAATGGGTAAATGTGTCTTCCTACATTGGTAATCTCTTAGGGCTGAAAGGACTTTGTTTTCAGCTTTCATTCCATCTCTCTGAATTTGGGGTGTGCTGCACAAACCACAATTTTTTCTGTTCTTAACAAAGGGTGCAACACCCCCTTCCCCTTACATACAAGACAACGGTGTACAACTGAGTGACTGCTCAATTTAGTGACACCTGTCACCATTTAGTGAAAATTCACTTTGAACTGCCATGTTAACAACTAGGGCTGTGGTGATGATGTACCACAGCACTTGAGCTGGATGTGATGTCCTTGCTGCTGAAGAACTGCTCAGGCCTACATCATTGCGTTTTTCTCACGTTTGAATTACCTTTCCAGTTCTTTTAGTAGGAACGTTCTGCTCTTCTCTTTCATACTCTTCACTCATTTCCTGGGGTCATATCCTAACTTCTCAGGTGTTCTCTCTCCAGAGTCCTCAACTTAACTCCCCCCTTATTTTCCACGGGTTTATGGAGTCCATCACATGTGACTTTGTATATATCACACACACTAGTCAAAATTTACCTGCAAAATGTAACTGTGAAACTTATCATACTCAAACAACGAGTTCTAAAGTCTTGACAATGTAAGCAGGAAGAGGGATCATGGTCAGCCTTACTCACTGCTCTATTTTTTGCTGATTATCGGTGTTACGCATTCCTAAATGATGTTGCATATCACCATAGCATATATTACATGCACAGCATGTCCAATGTGGTATATTTATACAAGCATCACCTAACACTTTCGTTGAGGTTTGATTTATACCATATGCTTTTTCTTTCCAGCAGCCCAAAAGCATTTTTTCCACTTTTATTGAAGAGAACAATTTATAGCACAATGTATTCTTTTCAAGTCATCAATGCATTTTAACCCCATTTTCTATTTATCCAGCTATCAATTATTCCTTCCTTCCTTCCTTCCTTCCTTCCTTCCTTCCTTCCTTCCTTCCTTCCTTCCTTCCTTCCTTCCTTCCCTCCTTCCCTCCTTTCTTCCTCCTTCCTTCCTTCCT
>WKFP01014119.1:867789-877881 GCA_011057875.1 Pterocles orientalis | reverse complement strand
CGGCTGCTGCGGCGGCGGATGGCGGCGGAGCGGTGTTTACATCGCCGCGGCGCCGCTCGCCCCGGTGGCGAGGGGTGCGCGGAGCCGGGGTGACAGGGGCCCCGCCTGCCCTGCCGCGCGGGGTGTGTTTGCCGCCCGTACAAACTTCCCCAGCAGCTGCCCAAAGTTGTTGTAATTGTGTCACACAGCGAACCCCACGCCGCCACCGTGACCCCCCCCCTCCCCGCCCGCCTGAGCGAGCCCACCCAGCCAATCGCCGCCTCCGCGGCGCCGCACGTGACCTTTGTTGACTTACGTCAGTCATAGCGCTCCTCCACCGCTGCGCTTCGGCTTGGTAGGCCTTCGGCACCCGCCTCCCTCACTGCCCTTATTCCATTGGTCAACGTCTGAGAGAGGGGGTGGTGTTTCAGGGATTGGTGGCTTATTAGAGGTCGGATGAGCCGTCAGTCAGAGGAGCTTTTCGATTACCCACCGCCAGCAGGTTTGACGTGCGCCTTTAAAAAACGGAGGACGAGATGGGCGGGGGAAGGGGGAAGCTTTCGGGAGCGGGGGGTGTTGGGAAGGGGGGAGAGCTGCGCTCACGGGTGGAATTGCGTAACGGGGGCTCCGGGCTGGGGGCGTAGACGCCGCTGAGGAAGCGGGCATCGCTACCGCCTGGCGGATGGGGGCCGCGCCGCACTGGCTGGGGGAGAGTCCCGCTGGTCCGCCCTGCCCTGGCTTGGGCGCGGGGCGTGGCGCTCTTGGCACAACCGGATAATAATGGCTTCCCCGAGCAGGCAGCCGGGACGGTGCTGGTTCGGGCTTCGTGCACTTGGGGCCCCGGGAAGGAGGAGCCGACGTCTGAGGGGGTGGTTGGGTGCCGGCTGACGCCCGCGCAGAAGGGTAGCGGCGGCAGAAGCGAGGGCACTCGTGACACGGCAGTTGGCTTCCCCCGCCCTGAGAAGCGGGGGCGCCAGTGTCCGATCTGTGGCTTTCGCAGCCCGCCCGCAGCGAGGCAGGGACCTTTCCGCCGCCGCTCCCTCCGGGCGGCCGCGGGGGAGCTGCTGTTCGCTCGCCCACGCGGGCAGCCGACGCCCCGCCAGCGGACGAGCGCGTAGCGGGGCTCGAGGTGTGCTGCGCTTGCGAGGAGGAGGGCAAGGGGAGGGTGCCCGAGTGAAAGCCGCCCCTCCCTGGGAGCCAGTGACAGGTGGAGCGGCGCCCGCCGGCGCGAGCCCCGCGGCCGTCACGTGGCGTGGGGGCGGGGAGGGCGTTGCGCGAGAGAGTTCTCGCGAGGCCGCGGCGGCCTGAAGGCGTGAGGGTGGGGCCGCCGCCCGGGCTCAGCGGGGCCGCGCGTCCCTCGTCCCGGCCGGGCTTAGGGTGCGGCGCGGCGGGTGGGGCGGGGGCTGGTTCGTGGGAAGGCGCGAAGGACCGCAGTCGGGCTTCCGGGAGCATCTCACGCGTGAGTAAGTCTTCGAATTTCTTTGGACGTTGGGGGGAAGAGGGGTTTGGTGTGCCGTGGTTGCTTCCCCTCCTGTGCGAAGCCAAGCCTGCCAACAGTCTTCTTTGGGGCTTAAATGTTACCCGGGCATCCTGGGTTCTTAGACCATTCCCAGCTTACCCAGGACCTCCAGGGTCCTGTTTTCTCTTTACAGAACTGTGGATTTGCCCATACAGCCAGGAAGCTCTAGGGTTTTTGCAGTGACGATCTAAAGTCATTAGATCTTGCTTCTGCTGTGATGCTTATGAAATGAGCCTTCTGCAGGTGTGTGGGAGCCCAGCTCACTCCTTGCACCCATTTTGCTGGAACTGGATCAGGAACATCACTGTCACTTCTGTGATGCCTATCAGAAGCCCTGTGACTAGGCAGACTTCTCTCTATCAGCTGAATTTCCTCCCCTCTGAGAGGGACTTGTTTTATGACTGCCAGGCACTCTAAAGAAAGCATCAGTAAAGCTATTAACTCCCGTTGGGAATTAGATTAATAAGGTCAGAGGCCAAACTATGCAAGGGATGTTCAATCACAGTGCTGGTGCTTGCAGGTTCTATCTCCTCTTTTTTAACTGCTACCATCAAATCATGTACTTGTGAAACTGAAGCATGTTTCTGCCTTTGTAGGTGTTACAGCTAACATGCTGTTAGTGACGCTTTCCAAATGCGTCCTCAAATGTTTTCTGGTCTTGATGGTGGCTGTGGCATGGTGCAGAGACACTGGCAGAAGTGTGCGAGGCCTGTGCCGCTTCCTAGCATACTGATTGGACGTCTGGTCAAGACAAAGTCTTGAATAATGCAGGAAAGACTTAAATTAGTATGTCCTTATTCCTTTTAGAAGTAGAATTTTGTCATGTAACCATGCTTTCTGATGCAAATGCAGCTAGAACTAAAAAGTACCTGAGTTAGTAAGGTTGCATGTTTTTATAAAATAGCCAGCAGCCAGTTGGTTAGAGTATTGGTATAAGAGACAGGCATTTGTGCTTAAAGTACTCTTGAGTTTGGAATCCAGATTTTTAAAAAAGCTACTTTTGCTTCTGGGAATGGGCCACAGTCTATTAATAGTGAAAACAGAGGTATGATCAAACATCTATCTTCATCTGATATATGACACCTGAGCTACTCCTCTAGTTACTACTCTCAACACAATTCTTATCTGCTGCATCCTGCATGTATTGCTTGAATTGAAGTTCCAGTTACTTTTTTTTTTGTATTTGAACTACTGTTTGGATGACTTAAGAGGTGCCATCAAGGCCTCTGTACTGCTTCAACTCTTCAGGATGTATTCAAAGCTCAGCATTTTTAATAATAGCAAGAAAAGTTTGAAAATGCATACTGAAACTAACCTCTCCTGCCCTTGCAAACAGATAACAATTTTGGGAGCTAACATTGATACATTATCATCTGTATGAAAGGAGATGGTTCTAGAGACTCACAGATGACTGTTACCTTCTGTGTGAAAGTTGTGGACCAATAAAACTCTTTAGACCCCCTTTTCTGTTTTAGCTCCCATTAATTTTCCACGCAGTTTCTTTTTGTATTCCTATATGCTGTGTCAAGTGTTGCCTGTTCATGCTGCAAGACTTGCCCAAGCTGTTAGGAGACCAAGCGCTGTTAGTGCGTGTGCAGTTGCACAGTAGTTTATGCCAGAGAGAACTCTATGTTCCAAGTAGGTGTTTGGCATTCCAGTTATTCTCTGCAGCTTGAAATTGAGATGTGAAGTTGGTGCACCACTTCTTGAAAAGTAATGTTAGAAACAGCAAAAGTTAATATTAAAAGTTCTCATTGTAAATAAATGCACATCACCTGACACCTTGCTAAACTGAAAAGCAGCTCCTGAAATCACTGCAAAAAAAAAAGTTGCTATGGCAGAAAGATTCAGCTTCCACACTGGGGTCAAGCTGTCATCTTGCTTGATGTCGAAGGTAGTTGTGGTATCTCAAGCATACATGTTCACTGACATATAGGACAAGCCTGACCACATATATAGGAATTTCAGTCACAGGAAAATAATGTCATGTAGTATGGAAAGGGTGGCCTGCTCCAGATCTACTTTTTTACACTTGCATCAGCATTAGTCTTTGCTGCCATCAACTCTAGTGATCAAGGGCTTAGCTTGCTATTTTCAGTTAAGGGAGGATGTTTTTTGAGATGGTGGTGATTCTACTGTTTTGGTTTTGTTGGTTTTTTTTTTAAGCAAGAGTATGGTAGTCTGTCATGAGTGTTCACCACAAATTCACTGTAAATCTATTAATAGGAAGTCCTGATTGGTGGCTTTTATTTTTTTTGCTACAGTATATACTGTCTAGTGTTGGGAATGCTGCATCTTGCAAAGCATGAAGCTGCTTGCTGCAAGTCTCCTCAACGACAAGCACATGAGGCCTGATCTCCTTTTGCCTATGTCATGGTCTGGGACAAAACAAAGTAGCAGTTAGAGATCGGAGCCCTGCAAATTCAGTATATTTTTCTGGAGAGAATTATACTTTCAAAAAAGACTTGGTCTTCGAAATGTAAAATGTTTTGGGCTGCTTACATGTAAAATATGGAGGAGCAAAGGGCTCGTAAATCTTAATTTTTAATGTGTACATCTCCTTCAAAAAAGGCAACTGTGTATTTAAACTCAAAAGGGTTACCTAGTGGGAGTATACTACACTGGTTCCTTTTAGCCATACTTGATCTTATCACAACTCATCGTGTGGAGCTGCCCACACGCCTTCTTTGTACTTACTTCTGGACTTCAAAAATGAAGAGAGCTTTTTTTCTTGAACACTCCAAATGTTCTGTGTAGTATCATACAAAAAAAAAAATTCTGAAGGCTGTTACTTCATTGTGTTATGTGCAGACTGAACTTATGCATCTTTCAGCTTCGACAAGCTGGTGGAGAAGCAATTCTCCCTGTTTTCCTTTGACATGGAATTCTTCCTGGACAAGGCAGCTACCACCAACTCACTTTCTCAAAACTGCTTTCTTTGCTGGACAAATCTGTCTTTTTTTTCTGTGTCTCTATAGCTCTTGCTCTCCAGAAGGGCAGAAGTTCGGTGCTGTGGTTGTATCAAAAGCCAGACTTGTTCTACTAATATTTTCTGGATCACAGTGTGTTTCCATGGACAACTACTGTTCTCTTACTATTTTACCTCCTCATGAGATACGTGCTGGTTTATAAGAATAGCGATAGCAGAATCTATTGATTATTATTAACTTATTTGGTCTGACTTCCAAGCTGGGTAGCAAATTTGAATGAGCAGTATAGCAATCCCTGCTGGATAGAATTGAAATCTCATGGTCTTTTATAGTCGAAGATGTACTTGCTAGTCACGTACAGCAAGATTCGTTGTTTCAGTCCCTGGAAAAGCTATAGTGCTTGAAGTTAGGCATATCAATTCAAATTGATCTTTTATTGCTGCTTTTTGAAGTTCTTTGCAGCTAAAGGCTATGAGCTGATAGTGAAGTGAGGGTAACAGTCACTTCCTTACACTGTCGCACAGGAGTGTGGAGCAGCTCGGGATGGATGTGATCTCTACTGATGCTACTGTTTAAAAAAAAAAAAAAAAAAACAAAAAAAACACCCCACGTTTTCCACATGTGGAGTCAATGTTGTCCTTTTAATAGCTCAGAGGACCTCCAACCATAAGGCAAATTGTTTTGTAGTAGCCTAGAAGAAATGTGACAACAGTCTTGGATTTGTGTGACAAAGTATGCATACAAGAAAAATAGCAAGGAAAAAAGAATGCTAACCAAAAGAACTCGCAGGATGCCATTTTGTGCCTTACAAAATATGGATCTAGCATTTCATTACTGCCACCTTGCCAGATTTTAGTCAAGCTGCCTGAAAAACACCTGCAGTACTTCATTTTTGTATTTTATCAGTAGCTCCCATGCTGTCCAGAAGTTCATAATAAAGTTATCTGCAATTTGCATGTTCCCTGTACTGCCCTCATTCAAGTTCTAACAAGTGATGTGTGATGATCCATGTTACATTTTTACAGTGGATGGTGGTCAAGAAAGTAGGGGAAACTGATCTAAACCCTAGGGTTTGTGTTTTTTTTTTTCCTCCAAAATGCAGAAAAAAAATCAAATGCTTTTGCTAGCTATAAGAAAAAAGAAAACACATATAGAAGGTATTATTGAAACTAAAAACTGTTTGAAAAAATGTCTTTCCAATGCTCTTGATCACTATGTTGGTGAACAAATTGCTCTTCAATCTCAGAAATACCTTACTAACTTTGAGTGGTAAGGGAAGTAAAGGTGAGCTAATCTAGAAAATGCATTATCATGGAGGTATTTTTTTCTTTATGAAAATGTTAGAAAGCTAGTCATTACTAAACACTTTAGTTATAGACCTTACTTAGTATTTTTCTATCTTGCTAGAATCGTATGGTCATTTTTGTTTCTTGCCCTTTCCTCCCCTTGGTCAGCTTGATTTTAAAAGCTGGATTGTATCTGAAAGGCTTAATGCTTGAATTCATCTGGAATTTAAGTGGTAATTTATCCTCACAAGAAGTATACATAGCTATCAGTTAAGCAGTAATATCTGCCACTGTGCAGTGTGTCAGCAGAAATGATGAAATTCCCCTTTAGCAATAGAAACTTCAAAGGAATTATTACTTATTTAAAAATATTCAACAACATGTCAACAATTCAATCTAAATATGGAAAACCATGAATTTGTATACATAGCTGTGTTTTGAGCTGTTTCATTAAATGTGGAAATATTTTTTTATATTCTGTAGATTTTTCTGTGTAAGAGAGGCTAGTTCTTTGCATGCTAACATGAGCATATTTACCTGTTTGCTTAAGTTCTACCAGTAGAAGAAGCAACTGTTGAAAGAGCTACCACTATATAATATTTTTTGCACTCTATAGATTTTCTAATATTATACTAACTGACAATTTCTGCAGAGCTGAAGAAATAAATAATATGAAAAATTAAACTTGTCCAGGAAGTCATTCCTTTACAGTGCTTCTGTTAGTAGGTTGGTTTTTTTTTTAATCGCACCAGTTCCTTCCCCCTGCTCCTGCCTCTAACAGTTTTGTCTGTGTCCATTGGTGTATATTCCAAATGCAGACATGCTTTTATTTATGTTAATAGTTTCAGAAGGTAAGTAGGTGTCTGCTCTCCCACTGAGAACTGGATGTGGCACCTTATGACATATCACCTTCCAAATAAGTCACCCATTTGGCAGACGATGATAATAAACAAGTAGCTTTGCTCTTCAAAAACAGTGCAAATAAAGTGAGATTTTTTTGCCTTCACTGACTATGTAGGAATTTAATACAACTGTTGAGAAGTTGATAATATGAACACTATTAACTTCATCTTCAGATAGACAACTGTGTAGCACCCTTGGAACTTTACATAATTTGTTAAATGCTATCAAGGAGGGGGAGAAAAAAAGGCAGCTTTGTGTTTCTATGACTAGCTATATATATGTATTGACTTAGTATAAGATGCCAGGCTAATACCTTTGTAGCTTTCTGGCCTATAAGTAAAAACAAGTAAATAACATTTCTAAAACAGCTCTGAAGTAAAGTTAAGGATTTTTTGTGTTATACATTTGCAAGGAGTTGCTCATGATGCTCAGCAAACTAGATGAATGGATATCTTGTTTACTTTTGTAAATCCTGGAACAGAATGCAATATTATCCAAGATACATTATTATCTGAGACTTTTGTTTTTCTCCTAAAGCAGAGGATGTCACATGCTCTTACTGGATTTAATTTAGTGCTTTGTAGAGAGATCTTTTTAAGAAAGTATCTGAGAGCTATTTATTTTAAAAGCCTCAACTGTTGTGTATGTTGCTTTTTGTTAACATTCTTGTGGATGTTTAAGATGATAATCCTACGACATCTGCCTATGCAGTGACTTTTAAAATCCAGTAATTTGCACGAGTAATGGTATATACTAAATCTTGTAGTCATGTACAGACAAAATTTTTAAAGGTGCACATAGAAAAAGGGGCTCAGTGACGTTGGGTATGTCTAGTCCTGAGTTCAGGCAGTGGCTCATGAAGCTCCATCGTACACTTAATAGACAATGACAATGATCTGTCCTTGTCTAAACACAGTTTATGATTTCTGTATTGCCTTAAAGCAATTGGTCAGTTGGGGGGCATTTCAAATAAAACACAATGCTTAAATTTGAAGACTGTTGCTCTAGGGCATGCAACTCTATTTTTTCTCTTACATTTCAGAATTTTATCATAATAATGTGGCATCACATCAATTTGGTGCATAGGATTCAATGAATAAGGAACAGGGTTGTACCAAAAGCACGTAAACTTGTTCATCATGTTTGACTGGAAGATAAAAAAAGTCCTATGCTAAATTTTTAATAAAATTTCTGCTATCAAGAGGTGGATTCTACTTAGAAGCTCTCTAGCTGTTTGTACTCCACTGTGTCTTCTGCATATCAACAAGAGTTGGATCAGGCCTCTGACAGCTGAAAACATCAGGAGGGTGTGAGGAAGACAAGTAGTTTCTGCTGTAAGTTTGACATTCGTAACACCAAAAGCTAACCCTGCCTTTTAAGTATCCATTTCACCTTCTTCCCCCACCCATCAGCTGCATTCACTTGAGAACCTGTGAAATGGGAAATTGCTAGTTTAGGAATGGTTTGGAGAATTTCCCAGCTTAAAAGGTATGATTTGGTCTCTGAACATTTGCAGTTGCGTATTAGTATAAATATACTGAGTACTACTAAAGTCAGTGTGTGAGCAGTTCTTCTGTAAGGGTTTTTTGTTTTGTTTTGTTATTTGGGCTGTAAATGTGTCCTGTGATGGTTTACTCTTGTGAGAAAAGTTAAAGCATAGTGGATTTTTTCTATGGATTTATAGTCCCAAACTGAAAGCCAAGTGTGAGGAAGGAAATTACCATAAGTCTCAATGGGAGAATAGCCTCTTGGGAAAGGGAGCAGCAAAGGTCAGCCTCACTGAGAAGGGGCAATATTTTCCAAAGCTTTGGTATATTTAAATTGGTGCTTTTTCTACCAGTAGTGGATACACTAGCTTTTTTAGTAAAAGTTTTGGAATTGAATCTTCGTACAACAAAATCAATGTTTGTCTAGGCTTCCTAGTATCAATGAGAACAAAGTCCCTCTAATATTACCTCCCTCTCAATTAAAAAAAAAAAAGTCCGTATTCCCTATTGAATTCACATGCTTACATGCAAGCATCCAAGTTTACCACTTTACTATATATAGTCTCAGTATCTCTCTAGATACCATGAAGATATCGATGCAACTGGCACTACTTTAAAGACATCGAAGTTCTGAAAGTACATGGATACATTTTTTCTTCTCAAGAATAGTCTACATAAAAATTAATGAGGCATAATCTTAAAGAAATTTACATTGATTCTTCTCAGGTTATATTTGTTCCCTATACAAAAAGGAGGACAAATGTTCTATTACAAAATTTAAATACTATTGTTGCCAATCATGTCATTGGTTCATTTTTTAATAAGTGATTAGTTTTTATTTTATTACATATCCCTTCAATGCAGGCACATTTCTCATGAATAATCCCACCTTGCTAAGGACCTGAACCTGCAAGTTGCAGTATGTCACCTTAAGAGACCTTCTGCTCAGCACTTGGCAGGATCGAGTCCTATTTTTAATGGATCGGTTCAGATAAGCTTGCAAAGTTTGAACAGTTTGTCAGAACTCCTTTATTCAGGAAATTGGGCAGGAAACATGTTTTCTTGCAAATTCAGTGTTGTTCCTAGTTTCTGTTATATCAGCCTATGCTAAAGGAGACATCCTGCACTATTTATGCTTCTCTTCTCTCTGAAAACATAGTGGAATGCCATATGCATCATTAGTGAAGAACAACTCTTACCCATCTACTGTTAAGGCTCTTTTATGAATCTGCTGAATTTTTTCAAGTGTATTTCTGTTTAGGGTTATTAACTGGGCAATGTAAATGCTAACTGTCAGCAGTCTGCAAAAAATACAAGGAAAATACAAGCAGGATGATTACGATTTCTGGCTCCCTGTTGGACGGGTATGGTTTCAAATAATGCCGTGTGTTGGGATGGTTTGGCAGGGTACCAGGACACAATGGAGATCATGGCAGCATCTGGACCAAACAAGCATGTGAGGAGAGAGCAAAGTGCACAAGGTGGATTTGACCACTGGTTGAATACAGGCTTTTTCTGTGCCCAAATTCTTGATGAGTCACTTATTCCAACTCTTCTTTCGGTTGCTGTCATAGTTTTCCAGTACTTGTGTGAAAGATGAATGCTCTGTTAAAATTATGAAGTCTCTGGCAAAAAGCAAAAATGATCAGATGGTTTGGGGTTTGTTTGATTTTTTTTTTCCCTAGTCTTAGTCAAACCAATAACTATACCAGCACTTTGTCAAAAATTACACAGCTGCGTAACCAACATGAAGGTGCCTCAGAACGTGGCCACGTGACGTTTATTCTGCAATTGCAACCCCTGCCTTTGATGGTCCCTTCCTGGTCACTGTTACCAACCCTGACAACCCTGTGCTGCAGTTTGCCCCAGCCATCCCTCAGTGATACTGATTTAACTGTTTACAATGCCATGCTGGAAACTGAGGCAAAGTCATTGAAGTAACCTCAATTTAAAAAAACAAACCAACCAGCCCTCTCCACCCCACCTTG
>WKFP01014119.1:826699-867769 GCA_011057875.1 Pterocles orientalis | reverse complement strand
CCCCCCCCCCCCCCCAAAAAAAAAAAACCCAAACAACCACAACAATGACAAAAACCCTCAAACGTCCAGAGGGAAGTGAAAGCTGCTTCCAGACTTTTACAGTAATTATTCATATGCAATATTGTGTAGCTGACTGAAAAATATTTAAGAATAACATCATTTTAATATGAAATTAAATGCCAGAACAGATAACACAGTGATTGTATTATTGGGTGGCATACTGGATTCAATTAAAACTTGTCTTGTTAATAAACCTTACATTGTTGCTGGCTGCTGCAGTGAAGAATCTTTTGTAAGGAGGTCCACCCTGTTCATAACAGTGCCTCAGGAGCTGGCTGACTGATGCACAACACAGTAAGATGTTGCATCTTGTGAGGTTGACTGGAGATTGCTATCACAGGACTAAAAAACAAGGTAAAAGGTACAAAAACCTAGAAGCTCTGAAAGATTATGATCCATAGAAATGACCTACTAACTCGTTACTACCTCTAAATAGTTGTTAATTTGGTTGCCAGTTAGTCAGATTTTAAGTTTGAAGAGTTGGACAAATTGTGTTTAGTCTTTATCACAAGCTCTCGTTTTGTATTGTTCCTGTACTGAGGCAGCAGCTATTGCTGGGAGTCAAAACCCTGATATGCACACAAGGAGGAATAACCTTTTTCAAGATAAAACCTTTGAATGCTGTGTTACCTGTGTACACATCTCTTTCCCAATGGAGCATGGTCAAAAAGGAGCACGATTCTGCACAGTTGGCAAGGCTAAAAAGGAAACAGCATGTACCAAAGGATACAATTGCTAGATTATATAGGAAAATAACTCACACTCTTCTTTCATTCTACAGAAAACTCTTCAAGGGTTTTCTCATCCAATTACTGTTCATACACATTTTTTTCCATGTAGTGTGTTTTGCAAATCATGTAATTATTTACAGAAACTTTTAGGAAAGAACTTATATCTTGTAACATATATTAATTCTTAAGTTCAGAAGTAAAAGGGTTATCTTAATTGAACTAATCACTCTCTCTTACCCCAGCCTTGAAATGTTTCTATTACACTTATTCAGAAGTGTAGGAATCATAGCTAAAAAGTCAGTTCAGGAAAGTGTTTGAAGTAATGATAAACAATAAATACCATAAGGGATAAAGATTAAAAATTGAACTTTTAACTACTATCTGCTTGCTTTGCAGCCTTAATACGTAGGCTATGATTTCTGCTCTACATTAACATTCAGTAAGTTTTTCACAATGAACGTGTAATTGTTTGTATTAGAAGCTTAACTGTTTTATGTAGAGTTAGAATCATGCCTATGGGTATTTAAAATGGAAGAATAATACCAGCTAATGACTTCAGTGTAACTAGTAAAATTACATCAGGGAAAGTATTTCAGATTTCGCAGATTGGCCAAATTTGTGTTGATAAGAAATACGTAAATATGTAAGATTTAGCTCAGTAAAATTTAATGAAACCAAGCATATATTGAGGAAATGAAAGTGTACAGGCTTATTTGTTGAAATGTGTGGAAATTGGTTAACTTTTTATTTGAAAGAGAAATGAAGTTCTGCTTTATGGAAATTTCTGGGTTTTTTTCCGAAACATTGTTACTTCTTTTGACGTAAATAGTTATGTAGTTTTACAGATAGGTTCTTTAGTAAATTAAATTTATCAAACTTGCCATTTTTTCACAAACAGACATACTTCTTTAACAGGAGTACACAGAGGCATATTCCTTTGCAGAAAGAACTAGGTTGTTTTGAAATACAGAAGGAAATCAGGACCTGAGTTTCTGTTCAAAGTTCCAAGTGCTTTCTAGAAAAATGCTCCATCGCTTTGCTGTCTGCTTTCAACTTGCTCCTCAAAGATACACACACCTGTTCCAAAGAATACCCAGCTCATTATGTTGCATAATGTCAGTAGGCTCTACTATTCAGGCCCTGGCAAAATACACTTGCATTCATCATTTGACTTGCTGTGTGAGCTATGATTTGTATCAGGTTTTGTTTTAATTATTCCAAGAAGTAGAACTGCTTCTCACTTTTATCCTCAATGTGTGGTGTAACTCATCCTCCAATTTCAGTGAAGTTTTGCCTAATCTAAACTGTCAGGTGCTATAAATAACTTCTTGCTGTGAAAAGTATGAGATAGAGCGTTTTCAGTCTTGATAGTAATGGCAAAGAACTGAGAGATTTGAGATGAAAAGAGGATCAGTATTCTGGACTTCCTAGTAAAGATGGAATCTGAAAAGGTTAAGAAAGAATTAGTTTAAAAATTATTTATTTGTTTATTTATTTATTTATTTGTTAATTAATAGAGTTAGTTGGAGAACTTACAGTAAAATACTCGACATTTGAAAAGTGTTATGAAAAAAGAGAGACAGATTCAAATATACCCAGGTTTTAATGAATCAGATACAACTTTCAGGCAACCAGTGGATGCGTGAGTGCTAGAATAGAATGAGATAAATCTAATTTTTAAAATTGGACAGTTTATTCAGAGATTGAGTCAAATTAAGAGCATGTCTTTATGTTCTACTATCACAGAAACAGTATAGTGAATGAACAAAAATGTTATCCATAGAACATCTGAAAGGAAGTAGAACAGAACAACATGTTTTAACCAAACAGCTCACAAAGTAGTCCTCTGATATATCAAAGCTAATTAGGACAGAGTCCAACAATTACAAAAGGTATTTAGTTGTAAAGAAATACACAGCAATGTTTTGTCTTATCTCATAAGGAGATCATTAAAGGCTTCCTGTTATATTTCTTCATAACTTCTTTTCAGGAAAATCTATTACTCTCTCTTCAGGAGGAGATACAGACCTACCAGAACAGTTCATTTGGCCTGCTCCCAGCCACCCCGTCTTCAGAGGTACAGTGGGGGAATACTAATAGTCTGAGCGAATAGTTCTTGCAATAGCAATCTACACTGATGGTTGCCCTTCCTCATTTTACTCCGCATGCTACACAACATAGGTTCAAAATGTTGATCAAATCAGATTCTGTTGCACATGTGCAGACAAACTTCTGAATGTATCAGGAAAGTCGCAGTAGCACAAAACTGAGTCGTCAGTTTTGTTATATCAGCAAATTCGTGTACTGCTGGTGTAGCATTGTCTCAAATTCCTGAGGAAAAGAGAGAAATTATCTGTAACAGTTAACGTAGGGAGAAGAAGGGCTAGTACCATGCGAGAAGTTTCTCAAAGTCCTTCTCTCGACACCATTTTGCATGTGATAGTGGCCTGATAGTCTGGAGCACAATCCTTAAACAAAAAAACAGCAATTCTTTTCACAGTTAAAGTGTGGATAGAATAGTCCTCCAGCTGCTCATTGGGGGATTCTTTCTTTCCCATACATACAAGACATGGGGAGGGAATAGAGATAATGAGCTAGCCTGTATCCCAAACTGATGCCTAAAGGTATCATTGTTTATTTTGGCATACAGATATCAGTATTTTAAAAATAACTTTTCAGATGAACCTATTCTCATGCTCTCAGTTGGTACTCGTTCTTTTGTCCTTTGTTGGCCTTCCTTCACAGCCTTCTAATGGAAATCATGGCACAGTTCTTGTTCTCCACTCAGCCTTTGGATTTCTAACTCAAATTTATCATGGTTGTGCTCCACAAGTATGTTTTTCTGGGCTTCCTCCTTCTCACACTGTAAAACTGATGCAAAGCATGTCCTGCTGTTTTTCTAAGCAGAGGGAGAAATTGTATAATCTCTCCACAACAGATGCTTCATTACCACTTGACCTGTCTACAGTCCACTGTTATTAAGTCCTATCCATAGGTAATCTTACTTTTTAATGAAAAGTGGTTTTGTTAGAAAAAGGCAAATAATGTCTGTGTTTTTCTTGTGAGTTTTTGCCCTCACTTTACTTCAATTTATTCTTCAATAAAGCAACTGAGTATAATTAAAAATCAGTTCATTTTCTGAAATAAAGTGAATTTCATCCAAGCTCAAAATCCTGACAGTCAGTTCTAACATTTGCAAGTACACACTGAAGAAAAATATTTTGACATCTAGGCTGTCAGATAATCTGTCAGTAACAGTTATATCATTCAGGGAGAGAAATTATAACTTCCAAAGTAGTTTATTGGGAAAATAATACATTTACTGGTGAAATACCCTGCTGGATGCTAGAAAAGTTACTTAGCTTTTTTTCAGGTGAAGTAGTTGGCTTTAAGAACATGGGTTATTCCCTTGTGACAAAAAACACAGAAAAATAAATACTTGCCAGAAATCATCAACGAAGAGCATATACCTGAAAAGAGCAGTATGTTCACATATGTTTAGGAAGCATTAGGAACCTCACATTGAAGGATGTAGTGCATAGAGAAGAGTGCTCAGGATTGTGCTCCTTATAGAAGAGGCTCATGGGGCACAAAGGGTCATACACAAATGCTTTACTTGCAATAATTTTTGAAAGCTAGAGGAGTTCTTAGCACAGTTTTGCTATGCCTGGAAAAAACAGCACTGTCTTTGGGCAGAGATGTTTCCTGGCACGATGCAATGACTGCTCTGTAGAGCTTTCACAGCTGTTGGTTTGACATCTTCTGATTTTGCTTTACTGACATTTTTAGTTTTTCTTTGTCTGTTAAAAAGTAGTTTTGTTTCTGTAGAGAAATGGCTGAGCATTATGTGTAATGATGGTAGTAATCATTTCCAACGTGCCCAGAGGACTAAAGCCCAGGTTTTGTCAGCTTGCATAGTGCCGTTTCAATGGTATCAGTCTGGGGCACATAGTGTGTCTGCTTTTACTCTGACATAATTTGTGTCCCATACCAATTTACACATAAAATTTAAGTAATAATTGTGGCTTCTTGGAAATAATTGTTTCATGCATTTTATAATGTAATTAACAAATAGTAAATTTGGTACCCTACTTATTGCTATTTTTGGCAATTATAACAATAAAAACCATGATTTTGCAGGAATAAGCAAGACCAGGTCATATTGGAAGACTGGAAACTTTAAAGATTATTCAGCACTTAAAGAAAGGTGTTTGTAACATAGGCAGTCTCAGCTTTCAAATTCCTAACTCTGCCTCTAATTAGTCAACCACAGCTCATTGGAACTTCCCTTTCCCTTGATGGTTAATGCCACTAGCAGTGCTCCATTTAAGCTGCTTCTTCCAGAGTCTTTTTTCATTGCTTCTCCTTATGCAGGAGATGTTCTCCCTTTTCAGATAGGCTAAGCCATTGGATTCAGTTGATGGAATTTACTCCGAGCTTCACGCGTTCTGAGTCACTTGTTAGAAATTACAAAATAAAATATGTAAAACATGACTTCCGATTGTTACATCTTATATCCACATCAACCTTTTATTCTGTTGTAAATTTTAGTGGAAAGACAACCTGGCATTATTGTGAAACTTCCTTGTTTTATTAATTTATCTTCAGTGAAGCTAAAAAATTAAAAACTGTTACCATATTTATCTTTATTTACCCTTCTTATTTGTTCTTCTATATTTCTTCTTTTTCTGAGGCAAAACAAAAGAGGGGGAAAGAAGGCTGAGGGTGAAAGGCAGAAAGGAAAGGGTAGAAGAAAAACATAACGAAGGGAAAAAAGAAAGTTTTGATACATTTTTATGGAAACTTTTAACTTGAAAAAATATCCTATTTAAAGGGTTTACAGTTATGCCATATGGAATAACAGTAGTTTTGTCTTTTTTAAAAAGGCCTCTACTATTTCTAATGTAAATCAGCATGGCTCCACCAAGGTCAATTGAGGACAAGTTACGCAAGCTTTAGCCACTCCATTAGCCCATACTTTATATATTTTAAAATACTTCATCCAAGTTGACAGGATGTGCATATGGTATCTGAGTTACCAGACTGAAGGCCTTTAGCCTTCCTCTTTGTCTCCTCATTGTCATTTTTTACTCACAATCTTACTGCATCAGATTTAGATTGTCAGCCCTTTTTTTGTCAATAAACCATCCAGCATATTAAAATGTTCTGTATAAATTAAAATCATAATAAATTTGAGCCCATTTCAACTAAAATATTATAACTTTTTTTCAAAATCATAGCCAATTTAAAAAATAAGCCATTTTAAGCTTTTTGAAATGTATTGTGGATGTAGTTGTGATTTATGTGCATTCAGTTATTTTTGTATATGTTGAAAAAAACCAACAAGTTTCTATCCCGCATTTCATAAATCAGATCTTTTGTATACAAAGCACTTGTCAGAAATTAGTATCTAAACAACATGCCAGTTGGCTTCTCCATGTGGCAGCTTGTAAACAAAAATATTTGGGTACTGTGCATTTGTGACATGATGACATGTAATGCAATGTACAAACACCAGTTATTTGAAAGTTATCTTGTTCCCCTACAATGCAAGTAAAATGGTAAGTCATGCTTGCGTTGCTGTATCACAGTTCAGCTGGTGGAACTTTCCAAATTCAGGTGGTACTGTTGTTTTTTCCAAATAGGTGTACTAAGAGGTTAAATATTTTACTAGTAACCTATCCTTGCATCAGAGTGATTTTGTCAAAACTGATCTGTTGTCCTATGTGTTTAAGCTGTTTGGAATTTTTTTTTCCCCATATTAATTGTGTTTCTATGAGAGACAAATTCTGGTTGTACTGAAATCAGTGAAACGTTTTCTGTTAGCTTCAGTGGGATCAGGAATCAGCTGTCATAGGACACAGGAAGAATACTGCTGCCTGCTGAAGCTGATCTAAAACCATGCTGTTGCCAAACAGGGAGTCACGTTCTTGCTTCCACTGATGGTTATATTTCTGGTTCCATCTTTCATGCAGGTCTAGCGATCATGTGGCTGTGCAGAAAGCAAGGTCAGCTTGCTGATCCGCCTGAAGAGTATCACAGGAAAGAAAAAAATGATTCATCTTGTGATAATTACTAGAGCAAACAGTGTCAGCTATTCACATAGTACAGATTCCGCGCTGTGAGTCCACATCGTGAGATATTTAAATTCACTGCAATAAGAACAGAGAACACAAAATGCAGTACTGCTAAGGTATTTTATTTCATGAAAACCAAAACAAACAGGCCAAGTCTTTTGGAGAAGATGTAAAAGCACATTATTACATTTTTTCCAGTATAAATGCAGCTGGAAAAGGATAAAGAAAATAATGTTTAAAGCACAAAAGGTTGAGCAGGATGTAGGAAGGTAATTAGAATTAACTAGAAGTAGTTGTTACTTGGCTGAATGGATATTTAGATGAGCATTGCAGCATAGAAACTTTGAAGCAGAGTTGAGAATCATCAACAGGCCTAACATATTAGTACAGAATAAAGTACAGTGTGTGAAAGTAATTTTAAAACTCCAAGCATTTTTACTATTACTTAGTCAATGATGTAGATTCTTTTAACATTTTATCCATTTTTTGTTTGTTGTTAAGCTTGCAAATACATTAAACACTTACAGGATCCTCTATAAAATTATTTTTTGTTGTTCTTTTGCTACTACACCTGGTAAAAATAGTCTGGCATTTATGTTTTTGTTTCTTGTTATTTTTTGCACAACATCCATTTTTGTGAAATCAAGACATATCAAATAAGAAAAAAACATTAAAGAACTGTGCAAAAGGTAAGTAGCTTCCTAGTGTGGTGACCAGAGGGAAAACAAGCTGGGTTTATTCACCAAATACGCCTATAAATCAAAGTAGTCGTGGAAATATCTGAACCTTGTATCCTTAATTTGCTTTCATAGGTTTCAAAATCTCTCTGTTCCTTTCAGCCAAATGTTCCAAATGCCTGTATCTTATTTAATTACAACAGAGTAAATTATTTCTGCTCTCTCAACTAAGTGATAAAAATCAGACTTTATAGGGTGAAGGCCATACTCCAGATTCTGATGTTCTTGAAAGTTCTTTATTTCAAGAATTTTAATAATTATTTATTGTTACCTTCCTGTTGTGTTAACACACTCAATGGTGGTTTTTTTCCTTTACAGTAGATGTCCAAAATCCCAAATTATATTTCTATCTGATATTTATTTTTTTTGTAGTTGAAATATTCTTTTACTGCCTTTTTAAGCCTACCTTCCTGGTGTCTTTCTGTGGACTTTTTGTAGTTCAGACTTATTTATTTCATATATCCTTTTTGTGTACAATTTGTATTCCCAGTTGTGTGTCCTCTGCATAGCTAGTTTTGTAATTATTTAACAAAAGAAGAAAGCAAACTTGAAAAAAGTCAGTAAACCTATCCAGTTACATGAGTACTGAATAGAGAAACACAGGATTAGTCAGTAAAGTGAACATGGCAAGTGAAATGTAACTAGGACTTCAGGAGAACATCTGACAATGTGTTGTTCAGTTTTACATGGATTAGTAGAGGTTCCTTGGGCTGCAAGCACTCTCCTAAATGAAGGATGAGAATAAATGTCTCAAACTGGGAGGGACACTGGGGAACATGGACCACTGTTCTGTCTTTATCTGGTATGTTGATAAGTCGTTCAGAAAAAAAGGAAGGAAGTTGATTATTATCATTTAGCATGAACTCTAACATGCAGACACCAGAGAGGAATGCAATAATGCAAATGCAGGACTGAAACCAACCAGTGACTGAATTTTTGCCCAAGTACAACTTGGTGCTGCTGAGGCAATGTGATCAAGAGCAACGCCATTCCAGGGCAGGGACAAAGCTGAATGACAGAAATGCTGAGTGAAACCTAGAAGCAGCATCAGACAAGTGCAGAGCAAAAAAAAAAAAAAAAGCAATTTTGAATAGCAGAGATATGACATAAGAGACCAATGTGTATTGCCTTCTTTTCACAAGACTTTTGCAATCACATTTAAAATACTGATTTCAGTTTCATCTCGATAGCTTTGCAAAAGAACAGAAGACTGGCAGGGAGATTAAAAGTTACGATTTAAACAGCAAGATGTAAAAAAACCCAAACAGATTAAACTGTTACTGATTACCCTAATTAACAATCTCTGGAGAAGTGGAGTTAGTAAGCTCCTTAAGGTTTGGATCCAAAGGTTTGACGTTATACGTTTACAGTTTCAGAGATTAAAATTATCAGAAAAAAAGGAAATATTGACCATGTTTATTGTGCTTCCTGGTTATCCCATTCCCAAAATTTGCCAGATGCTTGTGTGTTCTTCTAAAACAGGTTGAAGTATTCAGGATTGATACATAATTTAAATATGTAAGCTGAGGAAGCTTTACAACATCAAGAAGCGAACTAGAATGGAACTCATTAAATAAAAGAAGATAGATTACATTTAAAAACATAAGATTCAGGCTAAGCAAACATTTAGTTACTGATGTCTACATGGCAGCATAAATAATTTCTTTGAACATTTAAAACTAGGTAGGAAAAGACATGGAAAAAACAGTGATTAATTCTGTATTGGTTGGATGTATTAAGATGACAAGTAAAATAGGTTTTTAATATCTAAAATCTGTACTGCATCCAGAAGATTGAAACTGCATATACATGTATACAAGGGATACCAGAATTTGACTCTGTAATTGGTAAAATCCAATGACTTCAATTTGGTAAGACAATGCTCAAGTATTCTATGCTGCATGAGAATGAAGACTATAAATAAGTAATGTATTTATTTTTTTAAAAATGGGAATGAGTAAGTTTTCCCGTATTCCTAAATGCTCATAATTCATTGTGATTTACTGTGTCAGTCTTATTTTTCAGTTCTGCCATCCATTTAAGTTCTGCTTAAAGGCTGTACATATGGAGAGAATGACTACAAGGTTTTCAATCTCTGGAAATCCAAATCTGACAAAAAAAATTTTGGAGGTGGAGCTTGCCCCTTTACCTATAGGAAGAAGTGGCAGCACTTTTAATTAGACATTGTCCCAATCAAAACAGAATTCTGTTTATTAATTCAGAGTCTATGGGATGTGGCTACACCTTTGTATAAAGATGTACATTGAGGATTCACTGGAAAGAAAGCAAACAACAGGGTCAGTGGTAACATTTTACATAGTTTTGATACTGTGGAGGTGGGCAGCTGAGTGGATTTTACCCTTTTATAAGAAGAAACCAAGAAGCACACAAAACCAGTCATCAATATTTCTGCTGACAAGAGTGCTGGGAGTGAATAGGGAGACCAAAGCTGAATTTCAGCTTTACAGTGTGTTTTCTATAAAAAGCTCCCTTTTGATGTCTCTCTCAGTTTCATTCTGCTCATTTTTCATATCAAAGCTAAAACTTTCTTTCCCTGCAATTCCTCCATTTCACATCAGTTTGCAGCAGAGTGAATTAACTCTTCCAAACCAGGAGTCGATTACGTCTTGCTTCAGGAGGTGCCTAATCACTGTGATGAACTGTCCTAAAAAATCACAGACCTTTACAGATGACATTTCCATTTGCAGTAAGTTGAAGATGGGTTTAGCAGTCGGCTGCTTTCCACAACAGCCAGGATTAGTCATCTTATTCTTACATCAAGCATAAAGTAGTTATTTTATATGGGGAATTACGAAAGAGCCAAATAATTCTGGATTATTGATCTATTTGTCTGCTGGGAGGTAGTAAGTGAAAAATCTTTTGCTCTGTTGTTCTTAATTCAGATGCCATTAGTGTAGAGGTTACTGTAGGATCACTATGAAAGAAATTGATATAATGCCCACAGTGCTGAAAAAAAATGTTTCTTTTCCAAATAAAAATAAATGGAAGTTAACATAGCAAAAAAATGTGGGTTTTGGTAACTTAGAAACCACAATGTTTTACAGTAGCAATATCAATCAAAAGCTGCTATAAAACATGGCTTAAGACCTTGTAGAATTGTGCTTGATACATTAGACATAAACAGCCTAACAGTTACACTTAACAGTGTAATCGGTAATTATTACCCTGTCTTCTAAAGGATCTGTTTGCACTTATTTTCTTTGACGGTCATCATAAAAGATAGACTAGCTCAGTTTTATGTGTGGTGTAAATACGCTTTTTCTGATTTCACAATAATTGCCTACGGCCATTTAATTTGTCACTGTGATTGAGATCGTTCCTCATTTACACTTCCAAAGTCCTATTGACTTGATGTAACAGTAACGTGTTGTGTAACTATGAAAATGAGTGCAGGGTATGATGCCATAAATAGCATTTGCAATAAAGAGTGGAACGTAATTTGCCCTTATTTATACTTAAGTAATCGAGAGTACTTTGTAGTAGTTTCTACGGTATGTTTTTCTATATTTAGAAAAACAACAGTGTTATCTTTTATAATAATGAGTAAGAAACTGCAGAAGCCTTCCATCTCAATGCAGGTGTTTACAGATTTTGCCTCTCTCCTGATTTACAAGGTGCCAGTTTGCATAACAGACAAGTCACCTTCCTTCGGCACACACCTTTCGTGGGTGCCCAGCTGAAGCCCTTGAATGCACCTGCCTCCCCGGATCACATCACGCTCTCGTTACATCCCCTTTCTTGCTCCTCTACTGTACTTTGCTGCCTGTTTTAATTTTTTTCACCTGAAGAGCAGAAGCAATTTACCTTTTTAATTTTACAACTTTTTTAAAAGGATTTGTCATGTTTCTCTTTATGGCTGAGTAGTTCTAAATGTCAATTTGAAACCAGGCCAGAAGGTGTTCTGGCCCAGTTGGAGCGGCTGGCTGTAGGGTCCTGCACTTGATTTCCCAGCCAGGTCTCGGTGGCCGTGCTCACAGGTGACCACTGGGACACAGCATCGCACTCGATCAGGCGGTCCTTCGTCAGGCAGCCTTCTCTGGGAGCATGTGGAAAATTTATTTAAATAAAGTCTGTTCAGTGTAATTTAGAAGCCACTTGTTTTCAAAAACCCCCTTTATTGGTGTGTACATCTCTATTTAAAAGCAGTAACGGGAAGGGAGGGACAGCTGTGTAATGGTGGCAGTGGGCCAGGAGAGCCTCTGCCGAAGACGGGCAGTGTGCAGGCCAGTGCCCTGGGGGGCTGTTTGAATTTGGGAGTGAGGAGGGGGAGTGGGACTGAATCCACATTGCCCCTCAGAGGAGAAGGAGGCACACCAGGCTGCTAGACCCAGAAGGGAGGGCAGCTCACTAGAGAGATAATCACTTGTGGGTAAAGGAGAGGGTAGAGACTTCTGGGAGACAGGAACGTGAGCAGGGACAATGATTTGTGTTGGAGAAAAGGGCTAGACAAGTCCTCACAGATATGTGTGTGTGTGTTTTGTGTGTGTTTGGGGTGTCCAAGTGCTCTGCATATCTCAAATGGTAAAAGAGAGAAGAGAGGATTGAAGAGAGGATTGAAGAGCCATCTCAGGGTGCGGGAGGTACATTCTGAGATCAAATGTTCACACCCTTCAGTTTCTCCATGACAGACCTTAATTTGCATAGCTACGATGGACAACCTGCACTCTGTTCCAATTGTGCTCGCTTCCACCACCAGCTTTGAGCCAGTCCCCTGCATGGAAGCTGCTTATGTGTTTTACCTATGTCCACATGATCCCAAGTGTGAAATGACGACCCTTTGTTTCCCTCTGAAGTTCAATGATACACTTCCATTCCTTATTTCAATATTGTTATTGCTTAAGCAAGTTTCATCACAGTCTAGCACTAGATACAGACCTCAGCACTGCACAGGAATTCTTGGTTAAGTATTAAAGAGATTTTACAAAATACTATTTGAATTATTTTGATGTCAGCCTAAATTAATATGCAGAAGTGAAAAGGCATGATACTATATGTTAAACAGCGTTTGTACAACTGGAGACATTCAAAGCCCACCTGGATGCGTTCCTGTGTGATCTGATCTAGGTGTTCCTGCTCCAGCAGGGGGATTGGACTAGATGATCTTTCGAGGTCCCTTCCAATCCCTAACATTCTGTGATTCTGTGATACAAGACTGCCCTTTAGTGAACACATTACTCAGAGTGGACTGTGTTGCTGCTCTATGTGTAAGGTACCAAAGGGCTTTTTTATGGACTTTGTTGGAAAGAGATAAACTCACATTTCATTTTTTCTTTATTCTGTGGAAGGTGCCATGTATTTTGTAAACAGAGAGCATCTGTTTGCAGCACTAGACATTAAACTAGAAACTCTTTTAAAAGATTTGTGTTAACTAAGAGCATTTAATAAGTTCACAATGTGAGTGCTAATGAATGAGTTGATTTTAGTATGTATCACATTTCACTGTAGAAACATCGTAATGTTTTGTCTGCCTACAGTTTAATTCTGTCCTCGCTTGACATTCCCAGTAGGCAAGGCCAAAAGTAAACTGGGCTAGCCAGTATTACTGATCCAGACAAAAGAAAAAAAAAGAAAGAGAGGATAAATCTGGGATAAATCTGAGCCAGCTGAGAGAAAAAAGAGATGCTTAAACCCAAAGTAATGCTCCCCGGCTGGCAAGGATGAAGCACAGGATCACCTGCCCCACCCCAAAAGTATGACAGAGTGGTCAAGGCTGGCACTCGCTGGAAACAAGCACAGTGGATTTCAGGCTAAGAAAGGGAGATGTGGGAGTAAAAGCAGGGAGGGAGAATGGGGATCAGTTTTTCATCAGATTTTCTGACTTCTTGGATTTGCCAGTCCTCCTGCTTGCTAGCTGGGGAAGTTCCCTGTTCCCTGCTTTTTTTTATGCTCATTTCCACCCTGGCTTTGCCATGGCAAGGCAGTGTTGTTCATTGGGTGACAAATCTGAATTCTTTGATCTTAGTATCCTAACTTTGCATTTGCTGGATAATTAAAAGCACACAAACATGCCCACACATGTTAAAATACAGCAGTGTATTTATAAGTGTTATTGAGCTGTGATTAATTCCTCACATTTCATTACAAACTAATAAAAATCCATTACAGGGCAATGAATGGATCCTGCTAGGATCAGGCCCTTACCTCCTCTGTTCTGCATAATCTGTAGCTACATGAAACTTTGCAAAGAATGGGCAAACACTAACAAAATAATTTGGCAGTATTTCCTATCTGCATTGCACATGTGAAAGCGACAGTGCAAGCTGTAAAAACACGGAACATCAGAATACCAGCAGACCTTTTAAGTCGTACATACGCTTCTGCCTCTCTGTAGGATAATGGCACTTCTGTTATCGAGATAAAGAGAAACTTGCTTTTCTCTCCTTTCTTTCAAAACAGCCACTACAGGGACAGATGGATATTATCTTCTTGCCAGTGGCATGAAGGCGGCATCTCAGATTTGGATTACCTCAGAATTATCCTTCTTGACAAATAGGTTGTGAAGCCACAACTTAGTCTCTTGGCAGGTCCCAACCCTGCCTTCACGCAAGGAACCCTGAGCAGCGTCTGCCTTCTCTCTACCGCTGACTATAGGTATGCATTTTTCTTTCCCTTTGTTACCCTGTGCATTTCAGGGGGTTTCAATCCATCTGGTGCGAGGAATGTAACTGCATAGAGCAAGCACAGTTAGAGGGCTGTATCTGCTCCTCGTTCAGTTAGCTCAGTTACACACAGGAGCACCTGCCAGCTCTTCCACCAGAGCCACAATCCATCTGCATGTAGCTCTAGCTAAGAAGTTCTGAAATACCCCTTCTGTGCTAAATGTACTGATTCCCTGATGGCATCTTGCACCATTTGCTCCTGCCCCCAAATTCGTGCAACGGTAGCATCCAGTTTTCCTCCTCTAACATTTAGGGAGGCAAGGAAAGGCACTTTTAGTGCCTTTTATTGCATTTCAGTGTGATCACTTTCTTATTTCACAGGAAATGTAACTGAAGCCCAATGTGGTTTTGGAGTAAGGAAAATGTTAGATAAAAATTCACATTTTAAATCAGGGAAATTATTTGCGAATTAAAATACTTTCTTCTTGTGGCTTTGCAGAATCACCTTCCCTATGCCTTCAGGGTAGCCAGAACAATTTTCAGGCCAAACCAATATTTGAATTCTCATTCTTCCCAAAGAAAACTAGTGGGTGGGTTTCTGTCTGGGAGTTAAACCAGAAATTTGCCATAGGATTTAGCTGACTTTCAGCTTTGAGGAGGCCACCATCCTGTCTGTTCTGCTGGCTTCCACCAATACTGGGCACATGGTGCCATGTAGCAGATGTAGGGATGGTGTTATACTGAAGTTGCTACAATACCTGCTTTCCCACTGCTGAGGGTAGAAACACAGTTTACAGCAAACACAATTTCATTTTCATAAAGGAGTGATCCATTGCTTTAGACTAACTATGCTCAGCAGTGTCGCCAGTTTGCTGTTCTGGCTAGTACAACCCAAAAGGAAATACTGGGAATATTCAACAAGAAAATATCTTGCAACAAGTTGAACATTGCTTTTTTGTTGGTTTTGGTTTTTTTTTAAAGGTGCTTGGTTTTTTTGCTATGACACGGCCAACTAAGGGAGAGGTTTCTGTTCTTTGGTTTGTTTAACAAATATGAACATTATAGTCACTTTCAGTCTTTTGGCAATTGGATCTGGCAATGTAAGTGCACCATACCAAGCCAAGCATTGAAGGGCTATAAGATATGCCTGGTGGGAAAAAAAAAATAAAAAGAAAAGAAAAACTGCTTCTCATCCCTCCCTTCAAGCCCTACCTCTGCCTGTCCCTATGTTTGTAACCTACCGCCTCCATAAGACAGGGACCGAGGGCATTTGTTCCCTTGGGTTCAGGATGGGTTTGAGGGACTCCACGATTCATTGAGCTCTAGAAAAGGGAATTATTTTCAGCATAATTTCCAAAGCAGAAGAGTGATTTGGGTTGGTTTTGAATAGTGAACCAAGGAAAACATGTTGGAAGAGTCCAGGCTGTGAAGTGTTGGTTGGCTGCAGCCCATGCGCAGAGGCACCATTGCTGTGCCCTCGTGCGCCCTCTGTTCACGCCACCATCTGAGGGGCCCAGTAAACTCCCAGAGACTGCCAGTCTAAAGCACAGGGCTGTGTCTTTTCTTGACACGTTTCCCTGCATTGCACCCCTTTTTGGGGCAGAATGGCTTTCAGCTCCCATCCCTTCTGTGACCTGCTAGCAGCCCAGCAATGCAAGCTGCAGCGCTGGCATGAGGAAGGGCCAGGAAGCTCCATCAAAGGGTTGGGAGCAAGCGGCAGCTCCACCACGTAGGCTGGCTTCCCTGCTGGAAGCAGAGCCATGCAAGGCTGTGTCCCAGGTTCCCGGCCTCCTCCCCCTGGGAGCACAGAGACCTGTGACTTTGGTCCTCTGGAGACAGAGGTTTGCAGTTAGATGTCTGCAGTTTTTTAAGTCTATTGCACTTTACCGTAATGAACCTGGATCAAAACCAGTGCAAAGCTGGGAATACAACTTCCCATTCCTCAGTAAACAACCGTGACAGTGTTCTTCACTCACAGTGCCTTCAAACCCCATGCTGGGATCATACGATGTCCCAAAAGTCAGTGATCACCAAAAGATATTTCTGCAGGCCAGGAAATATGGAGCAGGAATTCCCACAAAGGGATTTTTCAGAAAAAAATTACCCATTATTATTTTTCTCACCTAAGCTATATAGCTAGCCCTGATCACTGTGGATTTGAGTTTTTAATTCTTTATGTATCCTCTTAAATTCTTTGTGAGATACATTGCAGATAAGGCACGGAGACCCCACCTGACATGATGCAGGAAGTCTGAGACAAAATAACACCTGAACCCAAATCCCAGGTTGCGGATTTGACCGCTGGGCCAACTTCTTTTATAATTATGGTGGATTACGGAGAAAAACTAACAGTTCCTTTTTACCAATAATCTAATAATATAGATTTTACATTTTTATGTACACAGACAGACACACACAAAATAGAAATGCATGTACTTTTATTTCAGGTAATATTTGCAACTCAATAGCATTTATATAATATATGCATGGTTTATGTAACATTTAAATTATATATATGCATATGTTTACAAATTGAATTTGTATGACACATAGTATGACGTTGTCTCTCCCTGCAGAATTAGTATTTTCTACTTTTTCCCCCCTGTTCATTTCTTATGGCAATCCACAAGAAAGCAGCCTCATCAATGACTTATTTTGGCTGACATGTACCTATAAATGTGTTGCATTTATTTGCCATATTGCTGCTCACGAAAGGTTGCCATGCTATTGCACTCCTTTGTTTAAAGTTCTTCTCTAAAAGGCTCTCTGCAAGGGCTGTGTAGGAGGCTTTGCAGCAGGGAAGTTTGAAATTGTTTTTTCTGAAAATTATTCTGAAAAGTTTGTCCTTTTCAAGGTCTTGGCCAGCTGCACAACTATTTTCCTCTTTTCTTTACTTCTGCAGCACTGAATAATAGTCCCTTTCTAATATTTTAAATATAAATATACAGGTGAATCTCTACCGTATACTTCCCTCTTTAGCAGCTTGTACCAAGCACTGAGGCACTTTCAGCGATTCTCCTTTTGCCAGCATAGCATTCAGTCCCATAGAGACCAGCCAATTCAGGGAACAGTGCTACCACTGTTACGCTCATCGCACATTCCTTATATTATTGCCTTATATTATTGCATGTAGTCCCTCAGATGTCAATGGGTCTCTCGTATTTATGGAATAAATTGATACCATCTATGTCAAAACCTAGTCTTCAGCAGTTGCCTCTTGCTCACCTGTGATGCCACACAGCCTCACAAGGTATTTCCACAAATACTGACCAGCCAGCACCAGTACAGCTGCCAGTCCCTGGGTGGGAAATTCCCTCCAGTTTTGACCACGGCCATGGAAAGGACAATAAAACCCTCTAGCACTCTAACAAGTTTGGTCTTACATTCCCAATGGATAGGAGCCAAATAGCCCACAAGTGAAAATCCTCATCTGCTTCAAACTGTGCTGGTCCTTTATTCATGGAGGTCAGAAGTATCCTACACAAAACTCGGCACCAGTGTGGTTCCTGCACACCCCCCAAGGCGATTCGGCCATTTGAGCAGTGACACTTTCCTCAGCCTGTTCACCCAGGAAACCTACCTATGTTCAAAAGTCCGTGCAGGATCCATCCTTGATTATGCTGTGGCACAATGCGTTTCGCATGAAGACAGGAGCAGCCTTGAGGTTTTTGTATTACATTGACATATATGTGAAAAAGTGGATACTTCCAAGTTCCAGGAACTATAAATCCATAGAGAACTTGAGTAATCATAACTTCGTATGTTAAAAAGTTCAGATTGTGGAAATAAGACATTTAGGAGAAACAGATTTTAGTCTTTGAAATAATTAGACTGAGCTGAACAGATTTTTGGCATTATTTGTAAGCCAGTCATTGTTCAGCCTTTATACTTAGAAGAGCAATTATGATTCCTTTGGAAACATCCTTAGTTGAACTCTTAGAATAATAAAAACACTCCTCCATAAGACCACATCAACATATGGTTTTCGTAATGACAGCACAAACAAATCACCCACTCATCAAACACATTTAGGAAGAAGACAGGAACAAACAGAACAAACAAATTTTCTAAAGATTACTTACTGGTCCTGATCAATCAGAAGATTAAAAAAATATCTAAATTTAATTCAGGAACTGCCTATGGGATATAAAATACACATAAAATATGCAAAATACAAATAAGCAAAGACATAAATACCACCAAACACTGTAAAGCAAACTTTATAGATCATATTCTGCAAAGTTGTATTTAAAAATATTGATCTGCTGATGCCCAGTTTTACAATCCAATCACTAGTTTACTTTTTAACTTTGGTGATGTGTTGCAAGTAAGCAAGAAAGAGTAAAGTACATCTACAGTAGTGATCATTATGAGAACATCCTCCCTGTTTCACCACCTTCCTTGTAAGTCCAGGGTGAGGTCCCAGCTGAACAAGAGCTGGTGGGTGATGTGCATCCCTGCTGTAGTTCCCTCTGGTAGATGCTGCTGCACGGCAACCACATGAGTGTTAACTGTTTGAGATTCACGGACCTCTGTCACCTTTCTGTTGTTCCAGCCAGCTTGGTGTAGCTCTGTGATGCATACTGATGAGTTAGTATCACGTCAGAGAAGCGGAGTCCCAAAGCACATCTTACCTAAGGCTCTGGAGCTTACTGCTGACACAGACAATACCCTGGCAACATAAGCACCCATGCTTTCCAGGAGCCTGGTCTTGGGGGAGTCCTGAAAGCATCCACGTCTTTAGAAATGTGGAAGTTGAGGTAAATGGACACAGAAAGCTTTCAAACTATGTCACTTCACATAATTTGTGGAAATGTACATGCAAACACATACAGAAAGCCTATGCCTTTTCATAGCTTCAATTTTCTCACCACTTTTGAGCACCTTTTAGGTACTAGTCAGGTTTTTCTGAGGCCTGGAAGGACTCCCCTTCTCCTTTGGATCATGACATCTGTCTCTCTGCTTACTGCATCTTTTTATGCGTATCCTGGAGACTGTGCCCAACAGCTGCTTCTCCATAACCTCTTCTTCTGCCGGGTGACACAGATCAGTCCTCCTGCAGGAGCTATGTCCATGCAGCACACGTACAGCTTCCTGGGGCTGAGCACTGAGAAATAGCCTGGCTGCCAGCAGTGGCCAGTGCAGCTTCCATGCAGCTTCCTGCGAAAATTCTGCCAAATGTTGGTGTACAAGAAAAAGAGAGCAAACAACTTCCACATTCAAAATGGGATTGGTTTGCCATCTGACAAATATCCAGAGGAAGCCCTCAGTATGAAACAGAATTTTAAAAATGAACACCAGCAGATTCCTCCAAGGAGTGTTACTGCCATCATGTAGGTCTATTAGTTTTGCTTGCCCTCTTCCGAGCGAGGATGTGTTTTATGAACAGAAGAATAGACTAGGAAACTCTACATACTAACTTTGATCCCAGTTGGAAAGTGGACCAAGCAGATCTCCCACACTTGTCATCCTCCAAGTAACTCTAGGCAAGGCTAAATGAGAACAGCATTAAAACACTGATAGCTGAACTCGAGCCCTTGTTACCACGCTCTCACTCTTGCTGTAGGACTGGGCAGAGGGTCATAGCACCAGGAAATACATGGCAACAAAAACTTCTGTAGATAGGGACAGTGTCTTGCTTGTTGTCAATGCAGTGAGTTAACAACAGGAAGAGAAGTTAGGTTTCCTCCTCTAATCCCTACCCTTGCCATTTTCAGGTTCAGTCAAACCCAGGATTACTGCAGCTACAAATGTTTAGCTCAGAATTATGTCTCAATTAGTTTCTGCAGATGGCACTGCCTCTATCCTGCCATGTTCTGAAAGCTCTGCATAGTAGTGCTTGGTCATCTCTAGTGGAGCATAGCTCTCCCTCTCCATGTCCTGCAAAATCATTGTCAAGTCCTTGGAAAGACGATAAGTGCTGGAGATGATCAGTGGTGATGAGTCATGGTGGGTGGAATACTTCCACCAAGATAAATATTAATGAAAATCAGGGGGATAAGGCGAACATTACCTGTCTTTGAACAGCTTTATCAAAGGCACTGGCTCCTTTTAATATTTGTCAAACTGCATTACTATTTTATTAGAAATCAAGATCTGATAATTTAAAAACTGGAAAAATTAACAGTGCTACTGGAAACAATGCTGCAATATAGTCTATTATTATTTACTTATTATTAGCTTTGAAAGGTAACTAAATAACAGTATGATCCTTTGGGGAATTTCTCAGGATTTAACCTTTGTTATAAAGAAATTATTTAAATTTTATTTGACATTGCCATTGCATAGTTAGGAAAAGTCTTGGTAACAAAGTACCATTACTCTGTGAGTGCAATAAGGAATGCCTCTCTGACTTGTCAGTCTGTCTCCCCAATTGCCAAGGGCCTCAATCTTTGCAGGAAAATTATCCTTGAAAAACAAATCCATTTCTCCTAATCTCAGGGCCGCTAAAGTAAGCTAGTCCTTTGGCCAGAGAAATATTATTTTCAGATCTGCATCTGGGAAGGGGATACAGCCACAGGGAATGGGGCAGCTGGCAGCAGCCCCGTACTCTGGGAGTCTCATGTTCGACTGTGTTGGCAGGTTTTCAGTTATCTGGGGTAAATTTATTTAGTTTTATTTCAGCCAAAAATAGGAAGCACAGAAGAAGGTGTAGGAAGGCTCTTCATAAGCTTGAGGTGAGCTGAGAGCAGCCACGTGTTTCAGTGACTACTACCTGTGACTAGCAGAGCAGTATCTGATTGAAGGTTGCCAGCAGTCATGACTCACATGAATTATCTTTTCTCTTTGTGTGCTGTCTAGTGTTTACTCATTACAGCTCTGTATTGTTTTTCATTACTTGCAAGAAAATGAAAAACATTATTACCACATTTCCCTTCAGTTCAGGATTTTTAACCTCTTCTTGGTGTAGGGCTTCACGAACAGAAAAGTCTGAAATTCTTTGGGCTCTTTGCAGCTCAGATGGCATTTCTGGTGGGTCCTCAGCTTTTCCAATGTGGATTGTTTCTACATCTGCCTGCCCAGTTATTATCCTATTACTGTTAGTTGTGTAAAAAGCTATCCAAAAGAGTTTTATTTTTCTCTGAATTGTTTATGTGCACTTATGCTACAGAAGCCTAATAGGAACATCTGTTAACCATGGAAGTGGTATTCATCACCATAGCTCCTCTAAAAAAGTAATTCCTTACATTTCCTTTGCAAGACAGACTGCCCAAAGGTCCTCTGTCAGTCCGTGTACTCACTCTCTCCATTAATTTGTTCGAATACTTGAGCGACAGTGACAGGGAACTCTATAGTATCTACAAGATATAGCACAGGAATCAGATCTTTGTCTCTGAAGGACAACTTAAAAATAGAATACATCACTACATTCTTGAGCAGGGCTAAGAGCTGTTTAAATAATTTCTCTAACATAATACAGTACTACAGCCAGTACCCTTTTCTGAAATTTTATAATATGGATATACAGTAGACTAAAGGTTACCTCCAGAAAGTTAAAAACCTTTTTTTTTAAACTTACAACAAAAATACAAATTAAGAACAGAAAATTTGCAGAACCCTTTGAAAAAAAAGTCACTTTGCATATAAATGAGAAAAGTTTTTAACAAGAATATGACAAGAGCTGCACGTTGTACAGACCTATAGCACATTAAAAACAACCTTTCAGTGCCTCGCAAAGCTTTCTGCTTTTTTGAGGCTCTCAGTTCCCCTCCCCGCCCTTTATTTGCCTGGGTAATCACAAGAAGCTTCAAATTTAGCTCAACACGCCAGTCTTTATTAAGCATTTTGACTGTGCGAGATTAACCTTCATGAGTCACAGTAGTCATCTCCTTCTGCAGTCTGCTCCCACCACTTAAGTATTAGCTACCTCCCAAATTGATCCTAAGGCAGCAAGGAGCTCGACTTCACTAGGCAGGAGCTCTACTGCAAAACCCAGCTCCCCTCTCGCCATGATCTCGGCATTTGCCACACACGTGGCAGACAGACCGTCCAACCACACTGATGGGATTTGCACAACAGCATGAAGTCATGGTCAAAGCTCCGTGCTGCGGTCCAAGTCGCATAACAGATCAGAGGTGAGATCAAAAAATTAATGGATAAACAGCTTGCATTATTAACAATGTTGTAAATAAAACAAAGAGGAAAGATCAGTCTTTCCCCTTACTTTTTAAATTTTATTTCCATACTTTTACAGGCTGGGGTCATGGGAATGTATCCTGCTGCAGTCTTACCTGACAGTAGCCATCATTTTTGTCTAATAATTAAAATGCAGGTGCTCTGGATCCAGTGCATCTTGCTTTGGAGATGCCTTTGGTTCTTGCCTGTTCGAAAACCTCTCACCGCACACTAGACTTAAGGTTCTTCTTTTTGCACCTATTAGTTTAATCCTTCAGCAAGGGACAATTTAAACTCCTGTTAGTTAATCTAGACAACGGACATCCCTTTCTCCACTCTTTCCTCCTCAGCTCATACATGGGTTGTGGTGGGAATTTCTAATTGAAATTTCATTAGGATAAACAAATTAAGATGAAAGAGATTGCTATAGGATTAGATGACTACAAAATGGAAAAGCAGAATGTATATGATGATCACAAAACAAAAAAACCTCATAACTAAATAACATTTTACAAAGTTAAGCAACAAAGAAAGGTTGACGATGACTGATAAAAACAAGTTGTCCAAAGTCTCATATGGAGATGGCACAAGGCAGAAGGATATGTATTAGCATAGTAACTACAGTGAGGAGGATCTTCATTTTAATCTCTTCCTAGTGAATCACAGTTCAGATTACGGCCCCTCTCTGCTAAGCAATCAAGAGCTGGGAAAACTACTGGTGCGAGCTTTCACTCCTCCGAAAACAATCTGGTGGCTGTTGCAGCCATAACCTCTGAGAGTCAGGCTGCTGCCTCCCCGCAGCAGCCCTTGGCCAGGATCTCAGTGGACTGAGAGCCCAGGTCCCCTCCCATATCTGAGAAGACATTTCTCTGCCATTTGCTGGCCTATTGAGCTTTGAACAGCACATCCAGTCAGGTTTTTGAAAAGGATTCATCTGCTCTTTTCAATATGTTTATTGCCAGGTTATTCAAACTGTATTTATGAGGTTACATCTGCCAAGAATGTAAGTTTCACCCACATATATGGCCTAGTGGAGATGGCCTGCAGTGTGTTGTTGCGTTTAGTTTTCATAATTAACTGTGCAAGATGTCTGAAACTTCAAGCGTGTGTGTCCCAGCCTGGAAGTCTGGTCAGCAGCACAAAGGAGCTGTTAGGACTGGAGTCATGCAGTGTTTGAAGGTTAGGGGGCTCTCCTCTGCTTTTGGTTTTTTGGGTTGTTTATTGCGGTGTTCTTTTTAGTATTTGCAAGGTAAATATCCCATGGATGTTCTCTTGCGAGCCATGGTAGTGAACGTGCTTGTTTTGGGTATGGGGTCAGACAGTGGATGCACAGTCTGAACTTGCAGGCAGGGATGACAGAGCAAAGAGAGGAATTTTTCTGTACAGTCCTTCTGATGCTACAGGGAAGCTCTTTGTTTCTAAAGAGCCTTTAAGGGTGAAGCCAAAATGTGGCCTGAGTTCAAATTGCCTACCTTTCCTTGAAAAATTTGTCCCTGTGGACAGCTTGAAGAAGGCACCTATGTGCATTTAATTTGAATGGGTTTGGGAGATCTTATACAACTGCAGAGCTCGAGTAACATGTGGTCCCCTCAGGAAAGTCTAACACAATTATGCCAAAGATCACGGCAGGGCTGGTCAAAAGCCCGCCACAATATTCTGAACAACTAGGTTTGCTGTCTCTGCGCAAGCTGTGAAGTTTGCACGAAGCAAGACCAATCCTGATGGCATTTTCTGTGCTGACATCAAGCCAATCCCCCAGGCAGTGCCCGCAGACCCCATGTAGCCGTAAGGCATGCTCAGCATCGACCCAGGAGCAGCGGAGGACCTGGCTGAACCACTGTGGCTGTGGTTGGCAGAGACCAACGCACCCTCCACACCTGGTACCCCTTGGGAAATGTCTTGTGTTAAGAAGTGGGTGCATCCTGATCCCAGAAGAGATACCAGAGTCCCACAACCTGCTGAAAGGTCTTTCTCTGGCTCTTTCCCAAACCTCCTTCCTTTCAGCTTGTCAGACTGTCCTGACCCGGCAAGAGGGGTGCATAAGGAGGCAGGGCCTCCTGTGCAGTACACCCAGGTGAGATCCAAAAAAAGTGCAGAGGCTTGTGGACCAAGTGACATGTAGTGTGAACGCACCTGATGAGATGTGTGGGTATCCTGAGAGTACAGCACTATGGGGCATGGCCAAGAGAAAGGTGCAGATGTAGCTATTTGTACCCGTGAGCCCCAAGATCAGAGGGACCTCAAGATAGCAGCATGAGGTTTGGAGTAGTAGTTGGACCGCTAATTGCATGCGAGATGTCTCTGTCAGGCACAGGATAAGAAATTTCAAGCACTGAGACACAAAATAAGGTTGAAGGCTGGCTGTAACGACCATCCTGAAAATCCTTTCTCTCTGTCTAAAGCCTCGCCTGTACAATGAACAAGAGAAGCGAAAGGTTCCAGGACCTCCAGAGGGATGCACTCAGCCAGAAGAGTAAACGGTAGTAAAAAAATCATCTTCTGGGATCTCCCTTAGAGATAGAAACAGAGCCACTGAAAGCCAGCCATACAGACTGCTCTAGGGTTTGCAACTGCATCAGCAGCTGTGAAACTGAAAACAGCCCACAGGTCCATCCACACCAGTCAAAGCACCTTCCCTGCTCTCCTGGCCAGGAGATACCTGCTACGGGAACCAATACCGTGCAGGCATATGCTCAGGTACAAACCCAGACTGACAACAACCAGGAAAACCCAAAACACCTAGATAATGGGAATCTTTTCTAGAGGTACCATGGATGAGTTAGCTGGCTTGTCTTGTGTCCAGGCTTGGCATCATGAAGGAAGCCAGGAAAGCAGCTCTTTTAGTTTTGTAAGTGTGCTTCCTTCCACTGTTAAATATAAGGACTGCGTAACACACTCCAAACTCCTTTTTTCTCTTTTTTTTTAAGAAACTGCTAGTGTTAGAAAAAAAGAACACAATTCATTTAGCAATAAGAGTCAACAAGCTTTTCATTATTGATTGGGAAATGAATACAAAACCAAATTTATGCTTAAACATGAAAAGTCCAAAGATGTTAGGTGTTTGTCAAAACAAATTGTAAAGAGACAAATTTGTGTTCCATACAGAAATAGATTTATTGAAAATCTTAAGGAAAAAAATGTATTACCTAGCTCTGCCTGGCATGCTATCACCTGCTAATCATAATGGCAAATGTTTGTAGTAAAAATAAGTTAAGGAGCAAGCCACTATTTTATACACTAACTTCAAATTTTATATGCTGACTTCAGTCTCAGAGGTGATTTAAGAAGTACCTTAATGTGGAACATAAGTTTGTATTTTTCTTTTTGTATGTCTGTTAAGGCTGCTGTAATTAAGGGGTTAATTAGAATCTGAAATGCTTAGCTCGCATGTTGCAAGATATGCCTCACTCTGTAAAAATAGCTTTATGACATGGGGAAAAAGTGGTTTTTTTCACTGTAATTGCCCATCGTGTACTGGCAGCATTAGAGTCCAAAAGAGAGACTGTAAACATCTTTAAATAATCCAATTTTATTATTTATAATAATTGAACTCTCTTGCTTTCTTGATGTTCATATTGCCACAGCATTCCTGAAGCTGTACTTAACTGTGTCAGCTACCTCTACGCTGTGGTTATACAGGTTGTATGGAGCTGCACACAATAAAAACAAAATACAGGCAGTAAAATATAACCCTGTGGCTTTCAGCCCACCAAACCACCACCGACTTCACCCACGGTTGCATTGTAGGAGGGAGTACACTGGGCTCAGGGAATTCTACATTTCATTTTTTTAAAAACGTTTCACAGCTCACATTGACTTTAGCCTTTGTTCATTGACGGGCCTTGCATTTTGTTTTCTTTTCTGGTTATTTATTTTTATGGGACACTTAATGCCCACGGCGATGTGACGCGCTTTTCCAAACGTCCCCACAGCCTGCGGTGCGCTACGGCCCGGTGTCCAGCCATGAGTTGCTGTCGCCTCTTTCTTTCCCACCACAACGAGACCCTCTGAGGACCTGACAGGTATCACCAAGGTGAATACACCTCCTACCTCACAAGCAAGAAGCCCCCAGCTGCCACCACAGCCACAAGGCGGGAGCGGCACGCCTCAGCCCTGCCACCTTCAGCCTTCTGGGGTGGCGGAGCCAGGTCCCCCCGCCGAGGAAATGACCGCGGGGACAGCGAGCCCACAGCGCTGGCCCCGCCGTGCGGGAGTGCAATGAACTGTCTACCGCCAAAATGGCCGCCCACCCTTTATCCTCCCCCCGCTGGGAGACCCGCGCGGCCCGTGACGTCACCCGCCGCCTCAGGGAAAGTCCCCAAGCGCCGCTCGCTCTGCCGTTGGGGGAGGGGAGGGTGGCGGGCGCATGCGCGCTGGCGCCCCGCGGCCGCAGAGGGGGCGGTGCCGCGGCGGGGGCAGAGCGCGCAGCGGCCCGGCCGTTGGCAGCGCGGAGCGGCCGTTTGGGGGCGGAGCGAGGCGGCCCCAGGCCCGGCTCCGCTTGTCAACACCAGCCAACATGGCGGCGCGGAGACCCCACACCGCCTCAGGTCAGTGGGCTCCCCGTGGGCTCCCCCTGCACTCCGGAGCGTCCGCAGCAACGCGTCCTGTCCTGTCCGGTGCCCTGACGGGAAAGAGAAGGAAGTATGGCGGCCGCTCTTCCTCGCGGGGGGCAGCCTGGTCCCCCTGCCGGTGCCGGTACCCGGCGGCGGGGGAGGGATGGCCCGGGCTCTGCCCCTCCCCCTTCCGTCGCCCTCCCCGTCCGCGCGGGCCGTGGGGGAGGAGCGGGGCGCCTGCGCGTCGGGTCTCGCGCGTCGCCGTTGGCCCGCGCGGGCTCAGGAGGCGCCTGGCGGCCCCGGCTCCCCACTCCCGGCCCTGTCCCGGGCTTCGGGGTGGCGTCCGGCGGTTTAACGGCCGAACTGCTGTCCAGGCGAGAGCGGGGTGACAGGGGCGGGGAGGAAGCTGCGGGTCCTCCGGTGAAAGCCGCCTTGAAGCCAAAGTGCCGGCAGAGGCCTCGCAGCAGCGCGGGGACGGACAGCCGCGGGTGCCGGAGGCCCTGGGGGCTGCGGAGCTCAACCTGCGGGGCGCAGGGGGGGCGAGGAGCGGTTCCCGAGCCTCCGTAGTGCCCACAGCTTTTAACGTACAGATCTTTAAGTGTATTGGGGTCGCCTTATGGTGTAATGCCTCTGGGCACGGACGTGAGGAGTATGCATAATATTATCCTGCAAGGAAAGGAGTATTTTTTTAGCAGTATAAAATGTTCTAGTAGTATTATTTTCCAGACGACATGATATACTCGTGAGTTCTGATTTGAAAAATTTAGGGGCTGAATTAACAGAACTAACAGTCTATGAGGGTGTTTTTGTGTTCTTTGTTGTTTAAAAATGTTAAACAGTTTGCACTTGATACCTCAAAGTTGGAGAGAAAGAAGATTCAATAACAAATTTTTAGCATTATGGGTCTTGCTTTTTATGTTTTACTAGTCGAGAACACTTGTGATAATAAATAAAGGGAAAGAATTCATATCTACATGTGTGTTTCTTTCATTCTTTCGCCTTTTACCCATACTTGTAGGAAGAGTTTAAAAAGGTTGTTGATTTTCTTTGTAATCAGCCTTTGTAATTCTAGGTTGTAATTTAAATTTCCTTCCTCTTTGGAATGTCTCAGCATCATTGCTGAACTTACATTTCACCTTAAATATATTTAACTGAAGTGGACTTTAGTTCATTTGTGGATGTCCACAGAACTATGATATGCTTTTAATTCCTTTTTTTTTTTAAAGAAGATTTAACCATCTCTCCCCTTTGAGTATACGTGGTATTTAGGCTCTCTAATTTGAGGTTGTAGGAGACCTGTTTTGAAAATGTCGGCATAATTGTACTGCGAGTATGGAACTTAATTGAAGTCTCAGCTTCATCCATTTTGTCTGTTGTGGAAAAGGAACAGAAGTGTCTGTTCTTGGCTTATTAGCATATGCTAACACGTAGCCCTCTGAGGAAAGCACTAGGCCAGAAGTTCTCAATCTTTCAAAGTTTTGGTCTATCCCGAAGAGATGTGTGTGCTTTCTCATAAGCTAGACGTGTTTCACATTGCTTAAGATCATAAAAGCAATTTTAGTAGGTCAGATGAAAGCCCAGCATCCTGTGTCTGAAAGCTATCAGCAGCAGAATGAGCTAAGAAAGATTTAACAGGGTAAGCATGTAGTGATAGTTTCTCGGAATGTTTTTAATGATTTTCAGCCCAGGACCTCATTAGCCATGGTTTTTGTACTTGTGTCTGACAGCCCTGGGTGGATTTTTTTTTCCTTTAACTTGTTTAGTTGTTATTTGGAGTTCACATCAGCTTCTGGTACCTACAGCATCCTGCAGTGAGCTGTTCCACCAATTAACCGGGGCTTCCAGGGAGTGGGAGGTGAAGGAAAGGAGAGGAAGACTTCCTTTCTTTGTATTGAACCAGATACCTCCTAGTTCCATCTGATACCTCATGGTTTCTGTACTTAAGCAGGTGGGAGATTCCTGTTCACCTTTTCTGTGCCAGTCATGGATTTTATGGATAATGCCATCTCTATAGTCTTCTTACCTTGAGGATTATGGCATAAAATCTCAAAATCCTTTGTTCTGTGAGTTGCTGGACCATAGGTAGCCTGTATGCTGCAATTTAAACTGTTGCGTTAGCCACTTAATACCAAAAATTGTACTGTTATTGTTTGGGATTTTTACATAGATTGTTAATTTACTGTATAAATGAAAAAAATAACCTTTTTTCTTTATTTTTCCTTTCAAGAACATGAAAGTGACGATGATTCCTATGAAGTGTTGGATTTAACAGAATATGCACGGCGTCACCATTGGTGGAATCGTGTGTTTGGCCGGAATTCAGGACCAATTGTAGAAAAATATTCTGTAGCTACCCAGATTGTAATGGGCGGCGTGACTGGCTGGTGAGGGAGCATCACTTTTCATAACTGTGCTAGACTTTCTACTGTTCTTAGAAGATCCCTTTCCAAGGCTATTGGAAGCAGATAAATTTATCTCCTCTAATGGGATTTCCTTTATCATTGATCAAGATTATTAACGTGTGAACAATTTCTTGACTCATTACTCTGACTCATCATTCTAAAGTGTTTTGTTGTATTGGTAAAACACCAGTTAGCTAAGGGAGCTCATCCCAGTTATTCTGAAAAGGATTTGGGGAAATGTGAGAGCTCTTAAGAGTACGTGGAGAAAATGGAAAATTACTGCATAGATCTTTGGTTTGTATGCAAAAACATATGTTGTTACTAATATAGATTTAGAAACGTAGTTATGATGTTATGGCTAAGACATTTTATAGGTAAAAGAAGTAAAAAATATGTGTCAGAATATACTTTTAATAAAGAGCCCCATTTTATACAGACCTTTTTTTCCTCTAAATTCAGCTGGAGCTATTTTGAAAAAATTAACTGTCTGCTCTCACGTTAACTGAAGAGAGATACCACAGCATAGTTATGCTAAAATAATTCATGGTGAAAGCCAGACAGTAAAGATGAGAACTTGAACTGGAAAATGTGGCCACAGTCTTAGCAGCTATGTCAAGACATTTTTTATTTGTCAAAGGTATTTGAATGGTATTTGTCTGTTATAGTATTCTAAAATAAGTTCAGTGAAAAACATTATGGTAGCACAGGAGTTTTTAAACCAGAATTATGCAAGATTTGAAAGATGAAGTAGACTAAAAATGAAATTGTCATGTCCAGGCTCAGTACAGCTTTGAGGAGTGTAGGCTGAGCTTTCATTCTAATTTTTTTATTTGCTTCTGTAGCCTTAAAATTATTTTTAATAGTTAGATATGTATACATAAACTCTGAAGCTTTTAGGCAATAGTTCATCTGGCATCCATAAAGACTGGCTTACTGAAAGATCTGGAAACTGTATCTTTCAGTATCTGTAGGTGTATATACCTCTGTCTGTGTATTCATGTGTGTAAATATGAATTCACTATACATATGCAGGGGGAAAAAATTCCCCTCTGTGTGTGGGCTGGTGGGGGGCAGGTCAGGTCAGACACCAGCAGGGTTGCTTAGAGAAGTTATGGAACCATCAGCCTTGGAAGCATTCAAGGCTTGCCTGAGTTAGGACCGTGGGCAAGCTGCTTTGGCTTGGAGGTTGGATCTGACTTTGCAGCTGGCCCACTTTTTAGAAGGTGGCTGGACCAGACAGCCTCCAGAGGTCCCTTCCTGCCCACGCTGTTCTATGATATGAATATCTGTGCTATTCTCTGTTTGACATGTGAGTGTTTGGAGACTCTGAACAAGATACTAATTTTCTCGTTGCTTTGATCCATTAAAAATAGTCTAAGGCCATGTCCCAGTAGAGGGGCCCCACTGATTTTTAACACTTGTGGTAGCTATGTATTTTTTTTTTACCCGAGATATTTAAGTTCTGGATTATACAGTTAATATAAATGATGGTATAATATGTTTGCCTTCCATTTGGGAACAGTTATAATCGTGTTCTTATGTTATTACATAGTGCTTTATTAACACGCTACATTTAATAACAGCATACAGCTTCTTTGTATAGACAAGGTCTGGAGATCTATCTCAGGCTTACTTTAAAGGAGCCGTCAGATGGCCATGAACTAGCAACCATTACTCATGTTGTCTTGTGTTAGATACTATATATTAAATATTGTTGGTAATAAATATTCTGATTTTAAAATTTTAAAATATGAAACAATACTTTTGCTTTGTTAAATTAAAAAATAGTAATAGCTGTAGTCAGGAATTTCAGAGTGTGGCATTGTTAAGCAGACAACTTTATTGGGCTGATTTTTTTTTTCTTTTGTTTTGTTCTCCCAAGGTGTGCAGGTTTTTTGTTCCAGAAAGTTGGAAAGCTTGCAGCAACTGCAGTAGGTGGTGGCTTTCTTCTGCTTCAAGTATGTAGCATTTCATGCTTTAAAAGTTGGCAAATGTTATTTACTAAACAATAGGAAAAACACAGCTGTTGGGTGAAATTTAATTAGCAAGGCTTCTTATCTACTTCCTCTTTTTAGTCTTATCAATCAAAAACGTACATTTCAGCTGGAATATTGTGTACAAAATAGACATCTCTAGAAATCAGTGGTTAATCAGAATCTATCTTGTGAAATAGTTTGTAGCGGGCCAAAAGAAACCTCTGTGCAGAAACTGAAATGCTGGATGTGATTCAGTATTGCCAGATGAGAGGAACTGCCTGTAAACCTGTGGTTAGGGAGATGAAGGAATTTAAGCTGTGTTTATTTGAAATACGTTTGAGAATTTTATCGGTGCTTTTAGAAGAAGTAGGCTTCTTTGGCAGTTGCTTGGAGGATGTGCTCTGGTCCCATTATGAAGCCATGATTTTTCTCCCCATGCTGTATTTACTAGTTATAGCTGTTGAACGTCTGAAGCTTTGCTGACTTCTGATAGCTTCATTGCATTCCTCTGTTCGGTGGGATGAAATGGTCTAGAATTCATCTAGAATTTTGGCAAAATGCACTCTGACAGCAAATGAATCAATCTGATAATGTACTCTGGACTTCTTTAGCCAATAGTGTACATTTCTGGATCATGAGGGAAGAAATAAATCTTTTATATATGTATATGCAGTTAATCTTTCATGTTTTTCATCTAGTTGACTTAAAGATCAGAATCTGTCTTACCATAACGTATGCCATTGGTCTTAATTCTTTTGATAGCCATTCATATCTAAATATGACTGGAGAGCTTACAGAGGAGAGACCTGTCATCCAGGGGTAGCAGGCAGAACATTGCCTGCAGTTGCCTTCATTAGTACTTCTGACTACAGAAGCTGAAAAGTTAAAACTAAGATCTATAGACAAAGGAAAATAGAAATTGCTTAAGACACGTGCAGTATTTTTGCTTGTTGTTCTGCTTAAGTTTGGGAGCTTACCTCTACATAAAGTAGATTTGCCATGTGTTTGAGTGTCGGATTTCTTAGTTGGTCTCATTTACAGTGTATCTGAAAAGCAATATTATCCAAGAGGAAAAATGTGTTGCATATTTTGATTGAGTTGTCTATATCTTTAATTAAGATCAGATTCTCTTGGAAGGGAATGAAGTAAATGCCTTGGTCTTTCGTTTTAATTCAAAACATTTTGCATTTTAAAGCTGAGTCATAAATTCTGTAGTGTAATTACATTTCTGTAGTCTTTAATTTTTTCATTTAAAGATCACACATCGTGATTTTAATTTCCCTATGAATGCATGTTAAGTGCTTCCCCTGAGTGGGCAGAGGAGAGTTTCAGCACATGGCCAGAAACTTCCTTTTTGTCCATAAATTTGTCTGAAGTTGCAGATTTCATTTCAACCCCTGATGGCAATATTGACATAGTAATTACCTGCTAAAACAAGAAGAACAACTACAGAAGGCAACATTCTTGGCTAAAGCCCATTCAGTGAAATGTTTCAGTCCTGAAACTAAAAAAATGCATTTTTTTTTCTTCAGCATGTGATTACTTCATCTGAAGAAGTCCAGTAGGAAACCAAAAACAATATATTTATGGAGTGTCAGTTTGTACAAGAAACAAAAAAGATTTTTCAGATTTTTTTAAATGATCTAGAAATTTCTCAGTCTTAATACAGATTAAATGAAAAGTAGTCTAAGGAAGAGAATAAAAATTACATTAAGGAATTTGCAGAATTTGCATAGTTTTTCAAAGTTAAGATCTGTTATCACATCTTTGTGTTGGGTGTGTCAACAGCCTAATTTGATAGCCTAACTATACCTATCCTTTTTATTGAAATAGATGTAGCTCTTTAAGTATGCTGATATAAGACCAATACTCATGTGCTGTATTAAGGAAAATGTAATTAATTTCTCATAGAAAGCAAGGGATTTTCCTTGTATAACTTCTAGTTTAGACAGCACAGAGTTTAGTGAAATCTTGAAGAGAAGGGAAGTATGAACTCATGTGGTTCTGCTATAATGAATTAGTTAAAAACAGTTGTTCTTAATGAGTGCCTGTTGTCTCTCTGTTTTTAAACTCCTGTATCCTTAATAATGGTTTTGTTGCTTTTTGCTCTGCAGTCAACATACAAATTGCAGTTTGTTTTTTTTATTATTATTAGTCATAAAAATTGTGGTTTAGTTATTTTTGCTTTCACTAATATGTTTTGCCTCATTCCATTAGCATGTCATTGATCAATTTAATTCTCCATTAAAATATTTTCTAACTTAAGAAAAGTAAATCTTTGAAAACAACACAAGAAGCAAAATAAACTCAAAGATATCCTTGGCTGTATACCGTACTGAGGTTTGTTGATACCATGCCATGATGATGATGTGGCATCTCAGCAAAGTGGGGAAAGAACAACATGCTTCTGGCAGTGGGGACTTAGTAAGAAAGAGTTGTATTCAGTTTTGCGTTGAATATCCCACTTCACAGTTGCTGTCTGCAGACTTTGAGGGAGCATTCAGTGGAATAGCCAAAGCAAATGGTAGTTGGAAGTTAGCCTTTTAAAGAAATACCATATTTCTGGCAGGTTTTGACATGAAATGGAGGGGCACCATTTCTCCACCTCTGTAAATTGGAGTAGTTTCACTGGTTATGGTGGAGCTTTGCCAGCAGATGGTGGCTGAAGATACAGTCTCTGCAGTTTTAACTCTTACAAAAAATGTCGTTACCATTACTGAGTCTGTCATTGTCTTTGTATATTGAAGTTAGAGATTTGACAGATCTGTTCTGGAAACTGGTTGAGTGTGATGGAGGTTGCTATCTATCTAAATACCAGAAAATACCTGAAAGTATACGTGGCTTCTGTATGCTGAGCACGCAGCTGATCACAGGGAGCTCACGTGTAGCTTCTGGGCTTGGTTGGGCTTTTTAGTATAAGAGATTTTGTCTTTGAGGAAATGAAAACTCTTTTGTCCCATTTTGCAGTATAAATTTTTTGATCTTAAACATTTTTTTCTCATTATCTTAATAACGTTTCGCAGTGACGCAGTACTTGCATGCCTCTCCAGTATCACCCCAAAATGAGGTCTTCTCAATTGATTCTCTGTTTTCTTTTATTAGTGTAGAGAAAGATGCATGTATTTTTAGTAATCCTACATTGATGTATGTTTTTTCAGTTGCCTTTTTGGAAAAAATCTGTTATTTTTTTAACAGGTCTGGAAGATCTTGAACAAAAATAAACTTTGCTAATGTGATACATGAGAGAGAGATATGTGTATAATATATATATATTATTCCATTATCATATACACATATAGGTAGATTTCTATGTATATAGAGATATATACACCCATCCCCCCAATATGGGTCTTTATGCCTAAAGATACATAAATTCTTAGACCTATATGACTCCTTAATATATATAAGTATGGAACTGATAATGGAATATTATTATTTTAGTTTGTTATTGTAGTGGCTGGGTTTAAAAATACTAATGAACTTTAAGAAATTGTATTTGCATACATTTACTGTTGTAAGCTAATAGGCTTTTTATTATGTATTAGGGTCAAAAAATGTAAGTCTGTCTCACCAACATTTGAATTCAGTGCGATTATTTCTGCACTTACATACAAAGTTATATAATTAGTAGAACTGCAGCCAAAGTAGATATGACACAGGGTCTGATTATCACTGCAGTGAAGTACAGTTGTTGTTTTTTTCTTCTCAGTTATACATTTTGTATTCAAAACTTTGTTCTCTCTTGCTTATGTCATAGATGTCTACAAAATTCAAAAGCAGAACTTAAGATTTCTGCTACTAAGTTCAGGAAGAAAAGTAGTATAATTTTTATTATATTGGCATTTCTTGCATTGTGTTGGACAGGGTAGATCAGTCCATTTTTAATTCTCAGTTTTATGAGTTCAAAGGCACCAATTCAGCACTTGGGCCTTTTGGAAATTCTTGTGGTAATGTTAAATTTATAATATAAAAATTACCCCAATGCGCAACATTTTTTTTTCCTGGTATGTCATCCAGTGACTTGTTCATGCTTTCATACCATATGGACCATCCTTAGTTAGCTCTCCCTGCCTCACACAACTGGCTGTGTAGATAAATGGGTTTATAATAGACAGGCAAGATCAGTGAATGTGTTATATTCTGAGGTATGAAGTAAAGGAGAGTATAGTATATAGTAAGTTCATTTTGCATTTTTCCAGTTAATTGGTTTTTAAATCTTGTTCAAAGATGGAAACTGAAGTTTACTTTTGTATATAGGTGGTCTTTTAGGAACTTCATTTAGGAACTTTAATGTAGACAAAATCTATCTGACACTTGCTTCATTTACTTTGTTTTTTTTAGGATCATTAAATTCTTGTTTGTGGTGAAATATGTTGCTTAATTATTGTGGCTGTTTTAAAACAAGTTAGATTGTCTAATTTTAGCTATTTGGTAGAAAGAACTATGTGAAAAATAAAATTCAATGCCTGGAAGTGATGTAAAACATTTCCTTTTATGCCATACTGAATAAATTGTATATTTAAATATCTGTTCCACAAAACTTCATTGTCTGTGAATTTTACTTACAAATTGTACCATTTGCATAGAACACAGTTGCATGAATTTTCCAAACATGACCTTGAGGAGGATCTGAGAAATACTATTCTTCATAAACTGTTTTTTGTGTAACAGTAATTTACCTTTAAATTTAGTGGACTGTATCTGTTTGTTGTAGCCACTAAAAAAAGCAGTAATCCTTAGTTTTGATTTTCCCTCTCTTCTTTTCCCAGCTAATGAGTTGTTTTAACTGCTCTCTAGAGCATGCAATAATTTCCCGATTTTCTTTTTTTAAGCGATGATCTTTTAAATATTTATTTCTTTTGTGAATTATCTTAAGGAAACTGGTCGGACTGTCAGTGTTGGTCAGGTAACAGAACATCTTACTTTTATCCAGGATCAAATCTGAGTAAGAGAAAAAAGGCAAAGGGCTGGGGTGATGGTTAAACATGCTAAAAATCTTACAGGTGTTGTTTCAGCATTTTGGGAGTTTTGAGTGTAAAGTGGTATGAACAATCCCCCAAAACTTACCTATTTTGCTGATGTTACAGAACTTGTGCTGTACACAGGCCATGTTATTTTTCTACTTGTTGGTTATGTAGAAAGTATGAGAATTCTCTTTTACTTTTTTCTTGGACAGTTTAAATGATGTAGGATAAAATAATCATTTTCAGTATTTCTAGGGATGATTCTGATTAATTCCAGATATCCTGTCACAAATCAGTATTCCACAATTCTGAAAGAAGCTGAAATGAAACAATTGTTGTCCTATGAACATGCTTTTCTCTTTCCTTTTCTTGCAAGTAAAGTTACAGTAAATGCTGAAGGAAAAATGTTGTTATTTAAAACATTATAACTAAACAATAGAGAAGTGGTAAAATTAACAGTAGTCTACTGAACTTTGTCATTGCTTGTTCTAATTCAAATTGCTGTTGTGGAAAATACTAGTGTTTGAAGGAGATTCCCTGTTGTAATTGGAACAATGTGTTTTCCTATATCTGTAATTAAAAAATAAAAAATTTAAAAAATTGTAGGCACTAAGATACTGTATTTTGACTCATCAAGTGTTAACTACAACTGTAATAAATACCCTTTATTTTTCCTAGATTGCTAGTCATAGTGGATATGTACAAGTTGACTGGAAGAGAGTTGAGAAAGACGTAAACAAAGCAAAAAAACAGTTAAAAAGGCGTGCAAATAAGGCAGCACCTGAAATCAATACTCTAATTGAAGAGGTAAGTCTAAGGTGATAAACCATTTTCTAGCAATCAGTTTTTCCTACCTTCTGCTGCGGGTGATGATTAGTTGAAAATGCAGGTGCAAAACTGGAAGACATAAGAAATGATCTGGCTGTATACTAAAGTTACCACATTGTACTCTCTTTTATTCCTATAGCTTTCTATTTTGTTCAGTCTTAAAGCTGGCACACAAACTTCAGAGTTAATGCATTTAACGGGCTTTGCCTGTTCGTCTGTGAAGTTTCCTGGCTAGTGAGAAAGCCAGGAAGGTCATGACACAGTAAAAAGTTAAGGGTGTTTTGGTTAAAACATGGTAGCTGCAGAGACAAAACCCAAATCTTCGTAGTCAACCGGTAACAAAATTACTTGGTTGGAAAAGACTGAGATTTTTCTTTCTGAAGAAAAGCTATAACTACTTTGTAACTAGAATTGTGGGTTTTATCTAATTTTTATACAGTTCAAAGAATATCTGTCTTCGGAAGCTGTCAGTTACATACTATGTTGAAAAGAGATTGTGATCAGTGTTACTGGGGCTATTTCATACTGTCATTTGAAGACTATTATTTAATAGTTTTATTTTTTAAAAAAACCCATAGTGTATATTTAGCCTGTTTTTACATATTTGCACATTTCATACAGACAGTCTAAGTCTCTCAGTAACTGTGAATCCTGACGTGGAATATGCTGTGTGCAATTCAACAGCAGCCACGCTGACGCTCTTTAGTTAAGAGTTTTGACATCTCAGATTTAACCTATATGGAGTTGCACATATGTTGATAAAAATTACCTTAGATTTTAATGTGACTGTGAACTGGAAGTTCAAGAGAGATAGTTTTCTAGCTTCTTCTATATGCCAAATAGCTTAACTTGTCCTTCTCCATCACCCTGCAGAAATGGGTGAGACAGGAGGGGGTTTTTGGTTGTTTCCTTTTCTTTTTTTCTTTTTCTTTTTTTTTTCCAGATTATGTTACTTTCTTCTAATTGTGTCCTAGTAGCCAATCTGAAGTGTTTGTAGTGCAGGATTTATGAAATCGCACATGTTTGATATAACATGTTATACTCTGTGCTTACTTCATGAAATATTGTACACATGTCACACAAGTGTTTTTTGTAGCATTAAGTTGTTAGGAAACTGGCTCATAATGGAGTGAAATGTATTTCTTTTTCAATGATCTCACCTTCCAAAAATAAGTCTTTTTTAAAAGCTTTTTTTGTGATTAAAACTGAAGTCACGGTGATAGTCATGCTTTTTTTTTGCCAAGGGAGTTTGTAAAACATCTGTCGTGTTTGAATCCAAACAAGAGTGGTGTTAGCGTGCAATTTCTACGACAATTCCCCTGTATTTTGACTTTTAAAATGCTAACTGTATTTTACATACATTGTTAAAGGCAGCTGGGAGTCAGTTTTCACTCCATTGGTGCCAGCAGTTGCCACCTAGCTTTATGTTTTTAAACATGTTGCTTCCCCATCTCCATAATTTTAGTGTTCTTGTTTCCAGACAATTGTGATAAGTATAAAATGTTATAATCAGACACAACTGACTCACTTCTTTACAAGTATTATTTTTCTTCTCAGTCAACAGAATTTATCAAACAGAACATCGTGGTGTCCAGTGGATTTGTTGGAGGCTTTTTGTTAGGCCTGGCATCGTAAGGACCTGAATCGTCTCTTCCGAATGGCATTCATGGCAGCAAAGAACAGTTGTGGTGACACGCTGTCTTAAAGCAATGTGGGTTACTGGGCCTTCCAGAGCAGGACGAGTGGACTAGCTAGGCAATTTGCAAGCTTTTACATTTCAGGCTTTTGCCTCTCAAAGCTTGGCAAAACTAGGATTTGCTGAAAAAACTGTGCAGTGTGCTCATTATAGCATTTCTGGGCAAAACTGGTTCATCTTCATCATGACTCTTTTTATCTATGGCCTTTCAAGATCTAGCATTTTTAAAAATGTTATTCTTGGAATATAGATATGTAACCATACTGTAAGAAAGAAAGCTCCATTTCTGTTTTCAGTTAAATATTGTTTATTTTTAAAGTATTTTTCTTCATGCTGTAGTAGATAGCATCAATGACTACATAATATATATGATATTGTAGTTTCAGCCTCATGGCTGTCCGTATCCTTTAGAAGTCACTGCAATAATCTATCGTTCTGTAATACCTTTTTACAGAGTATTAAGTAAAAAAGGATCATGAGCTTATTAAAGGTGAAAATCAACTTTGACTCTGGCCTTTATGTACACAGAAAATAAGAAAGTCTCATGTTTATAGCCTTCAGGCATCTGATACAAATATTTGCAAAGATACTTGTGGTATTTGTGTGCTAAGTGAATGCATGTATGTTATTTTCCCAGACGTGTAGACATGCATAAACTCATTGATAGAACTGGAGTACACAGATTATCGTTGCAAGTGCAGACTCCACAGTGATCTGGTGCATAATTGTTTTGCACTCAGTAAACCAGAGAGGTCATTTCAGACTTCAGTTAGGTGGTGAGATCATGAGGCTTCTGTGTGAGTACTTTGCAAGGACCAGTACTTTGTAGGGCTTGACAGCACGTCAGTACAATGTGCCTTGAATTAACCGAAGGCTGCTCTTGCAGTCCATTTTAGGGGGAAGGCAGCTGATAGCAGCCTCTACTTACAGGCCCTGGTTATCGTGGGTGATTTTAACTACCCTGATATTTGCTGGAAGGCCTACTCAGCCAGCCATCCGCAGTCCAGGAGGTTTCTCCAGTGCATTGATGATAACTTCCTGATGCAAATGGTGGACGAGCCGACTAGGAGAAGAGCAATGCTAGATCTTATTCTCATTAATAAGGAGGGTCTGGTTGAAGAGGTGAAGGTTGAAGGCAGCCTTGGTTGGAGTGACCATGAGGTGGTGGATTTCAGGATCTCATGTGGCCATAATAGAATACAGAGCAGAATAGCAACGCTGGGCCCAAGATGGTTGGTTAACGTTCAAGGAGTGCTTCTTCCACACTCAAGATTGAAGCATCCCAATGGGTAGGAAGTCGAGAAAGGGTGCCAGGAGACCTGCATGGTTAAACACGGATCTGCTGGGCAAACTCAAGTGTAAAATGAGGGTCTACAGATCATGGAAGGAGGGGCTGGCCAATTGTGAGGAATATAAGAATGTTGTCAGAGAGTGTAGGGAGGCAACTAAGAAAGCTAAGGCCTCCTTAGAATTAAACCTTGCTAGAGGGGTCAAGGATAATAGAAAGGGCTTCTTCAAATACATTGCAGATAAGGCTAACACCAGAGGCAATGTAGGCCCACTGATCAATGAGGTGGGTGCTCTGGTGACAGAAGATACAGAGAAGGCAGAGTTACTGAATGCCTTCTTTGTCTCTGTCTATACTGCTGGAGGCTGCCCTGAGGCGCCGTGTACCCCTGAAGCCCAAGAGGAAGGCAGGACAAAGGAGGAGTTTGCTCTGGTAGATGAAGACTGGATTAAGGACCGGTTAAGTAATCTGGACACCCGTAAATCCATGGGTCCTGATGGGATGCACCCGCGGGTGCTGAGGGAGATGGCAGAAGTCATTGCTAGACCACTCTCCATCATCTTTGGTAAGTCGTGGGGAACGGGGGAGGTGCCTGAGGACTGGAAGAAAGCGAATGTCACACCAGTCTTCAAAAAGGGCAAGAAGGAGGACTCGGTTAACTATAGACCAGTCAGCCTCACCTCCATCCCTGGAAAGGTGATGGAACAACTTATTCTTGATGATCTCTCTAGGCATATCAGGGGTAAGAAGGTCATTAGAGTCAGTCAACATGGCTTCACCAAGGGGAAGTCATGCTTGACCAACGTGATAACCTTTTATGAGGACATTACCAGGTGGATAGATGATGGTAAAGCAGTAGATGTGGTCTATCTCGATTTCAGAAAAGCATTTGACACCGTCTCCCACAGTATCCTTGCGGCTAAACTGAGGAAGTATGATCTGGATGATCGGGTAGTGAGATGGATTGTGAACTGGCTGGAGAAAAGAAGCCAGAGAGTTGTTGTGAATGGGATGGAGTCTAGT